>CM076583.1:887804265-888153795 GCA_034641835.2 Pinus albicaulis | reverse complement strand
GATTCAGTTTTGAAGTCAGGTGGAACCCTGAGCAAGAGTAGTCGAAACCATGAGGGCCGCACAGTAAAGACAGGTTTCTGGCATATCGCACCGCCTTTATACAGTAAGTTGTATTCCCCATTTGGACGCGATCAATGCCATGGGCTGACATGTGGCCTTAATTATTTTTGGAAAACCACTCTCATCGCGAGTTAATGATCGTGAAATTAACTCGCGTGATATCCAGTTGGATCGTCGAAGTCGGCGTGACGTATTATCCACCGTTGGATGTGGAAGGGTCCTAGGCGCTGGGCCCCACATATATATATATATATATATATATATATATATATATATATATATATATATATATATATATATATATATATATATATATATATATATATATATATATGTTGATTGTCACTGTCCTAACTACGGTTTACGGTTTTAACCACGGTATGGCATGTTGTTCGCATTGACACAAGTTTAATAATATATGTGTAGCCCGAACATTATATAAAGCCCCTGGTTATAAAATGAATGGTATCACTAAAGGCTAGTGTGGTCCGCCTTGTTATATGTTTGTTGTGGTCAAGCACTATTGTAGGCAATAAATCAGTAGTTTTTTAATTTTAATTTTTTATTTTTTATCAAAGCATCGGAAGACTGATGCCTTCAAAGCGTCAGAAGAGTGGCACCTTCAAAGCATCTGTAGAGCTACAGCTACAAAGCGTCGGTAGAGCGACACATTCAAAGCGTCGGAAGAGAGACACATTCAATCCGTCGGTAGAGCAACACCTACAAAGCGTTGATAGAGCGACACCTTCAAAGCGTCGGTTTTGCAACGCTTTAAAAACATGGTTAGACGTCGGAAGAGTGACAGTTTAGAAACGTCGGAAGAGAGACGTTCAAAACGTTGGAACACATGTCGTCGGAATTGCGACAGTTATAAACGTCGAACGAGCGACGGTTTTGAAAACATCAGAAGAGCGACGATTTTTTGGAAACCTCGGAAAAAGTGTCGGTATTGCAACACTTTGGAAAAGCGTCGGAATTGCGACGTAATGGCAAACCACATTTTGTCCCACCTTGAACTGTCACTCTTGCGACGACTGTGTGTCAGAATAGCGACGAAGTGGCCGTCGGAAATTGGGCCAAATTTTCTAGTGATACACTCTGATTTTTGTGTAATTTTAGTACAAGTACCAGTATCTTGTATTTTCCTGATCTGTCAAGTGGAGAATCATCTTGATGTCTCCAATGATCTTGGTTTCTACTGAACTATTTAGCACACTCATGAGTGGGTGGAAATTTTTTTCAATGAAATGCTTGTAGGAGAATTCGTGCTACTCTTTCATCACTATAGAGGTTCATACTATATTTGACTGTTGGTTGCCCTCCTCATCTAGATTCTACATGGAAAATTTGAACCTATCTACTTGATAATAGAAAAACATATAGACCAAAATTTAAGTGTATTTAAACACTTCTTCAGTTTGAAATTTAAGAAACTTCTCATGGAAGCTATTAGTGAGTAATTGGCTAAAATTAAATATAATGGATGGTTTGATATCTATGGAAAATATGGAAAGGAAGCCTAGAATGGGTTCATCTACCCACTGATCAGAATAATAACCAAGAATGTATGGAATTACAGTTATGATGTGCTTTTCTTTATTAGGGAATATTGAGGAAGGGTATGGAGGATTTTTCTTTGGCAATTGGGTATTTTTCTAGTAAAAATATGTAAAAAATCCTAGCTCTTTTGGAAAAATCAAGTTTTTGATAAAGTTAAGGGCTTCTAAGGAAGATGGTTTGTTGTTTTCCACAGAGGGAGATTGCATCATATGGTTTATGGATTGGGTAGTAATGGTGAAGAGGATTTCACCAATAGGGGATGTAATGGCTCTTTGATTGGGGCCTTAGCATGCTTGACATTTTCTGGTGAATTCGAGGCATGGAAGGTCAGAGGGAAAATATAGTGCAAGATATTGGACTCCTAAAGTATAATTTCATCTGTTTTATCGACATAATTATCCTCGAGCCAATAGTAGAGTTCAAATAATTCAAACTCACATTGTGTCTCACTAATCTTGTGATCCCTATCAGCTAATGGAATGTGATCTAAATCTATAGAAGGATGAACTAAAGGGTTCACAAGAAACTCCTGGTTCTTCTTCTTAGGAGGCATTTTTTTATCACTGAATGATTAACAGGAATTGGGAAGGAAAGTTTACCGGGAATTATTTGCAGGTCTGTGGCTGGATTAAGGGATGGAGACATAAGATTAACACTTGATCGTAGGTTGATCAACTGCTTAGACTGTGGCTGCACTATAAAACCTATTAATAAATACAATTTGGACACCTAATCCTCAACGGGTAAATGTGGAAGGTGAATGGACTAATGGAGTCCAGGAGACCACTTGGAATGGGAATCCAAGGGTCACACCAATGTAATATAAATGTAGATCTATGGTGAATAATAACATAACTCAAGCTTATCTTTTCCCTTGTGTGTTTACTTGCTCAATCACCATGCGTGTGTTTAATATGGTATTAGAGATGGATATCTACTACCTATTCATGTGAATGAGCCACTTTTTTTGTGGTTTTTCTCTGTTGTCACGCCTTGGAATTTTCATATTTATCCAACCCCTATTTTGCCAAAAAAATTCCAGTGACTCCTATTTTCCTCTACGCAAATAATAGTTGTCCCTTGGGATTCCTTTCCTCCCTTGGCACAGGTTCTGTAGGATGCAAAAAATCATTAATTCTTCCACACATTTCCACTCAGTGTAAATATTGGGGAAGCCAACAAGAAAATTGCATTTCTTTTCATTTTCTGGCAACCTGAACTTTCCATGGCCAAATCGTGTCAATGCTTTAATTGTATGTCAGAAACCATTTTTATGTAAGAGGGCCAGGCATTGTCAGTAATGCCTCAGTAACATCTTTAATAACGCATCCACACAAAGATTCTGTACATTTTGCCTGCTCCCTCTACATTATGTATTGTATGCAACATTCTCACCTTACGTGTTCCATCATGTCAAGAGGCTCTCCCCTCTCACTGTCATATACTCCATTTTACCCCTTCTGTCTGTTTGAAGCAACATATTATTCATTGTCCTGCTCCTCTATGTTGAGCATTGAAACTTCGTTGAATTGATCGATTTATACTACATTGAAAGTCTAGAAAAGTCCTGATTGATTCTTTCAATGATGCGTTCTCTCTTGCAACCTGCATTGAAGGATAGACATCATAAGCATTGGTGAAAGATAAATGCCAACATAGGCAAATACAGTTCAAGACAGGTTGGGCATCGACTCTATTGGTGCCATGTCATACTAATTTTCTAGGCTTCTTAAATATAAATAGATATGTTAAATTCAACTTTTTTTCGTTGTCTGTCCTTGATTTTAAAGGAGATTAATGAATTCACCAATCTTTGTTTTGGCGTCCAAATTTAGATAAGTTTCGACATCCCTATAACTTTGTATGTGTATTTGTGTGGAAATTGGATTGTCTCTGGATATTGGAAGTTGCAGCCCTATTCCGTGGCTCCCTGCGCCACTGTTGGAGCCGTATGTGGGAAATATTGTGGAGTTACCTCCTGGACTAGAGTTACCTCTTGTTATATCAATCTCTTGAGGGTATTTTTGGGTCCAACTGTTTCCTATTAGAGGTTTTAGGGTCGTTGAGATCTTGACCATGTGTCGTCGACTCCATCGAAATTGGATTGTTGCAGGGAAAAGTCAAAATTATTTGTAAATAAGGAGTTGAACTAGCATATTCCTCTAGGAGCAAGTTACCTTCTGGTGTAATAATTCATATTTCAATCACTTCTCCATATTTATCAGGTGAAAGGTGAAATTGAGAGGTTTTCTGAACGCCGAGAGGCCAAACTCATCAACGTGGAAGTCATATAGTAATTGTAAGGGCCAAGAATCCATCATATTGGTATTGTGGATCAGACAGAGGGTTGAGCTACCATTTCATTCAGTGGTTATAAGGGTTTAGAACCATCACCTCGACTCTGTGGCTTGCGAGAGGGAAACGATATATCGGCTACGTGGATAGGCCACATTTCTAACCGAGATCTCCGATCCATAATTGTTCGTTGGGAACACATATCCTCGCACAACAAGATCCCTATGTTGAGATATATCAGCAAAGTATAATTATTTACTGTAGCATCACAGGTTCCCAGTGCTCAGAGGAAGTCAAATATTGGAGGACCAGACATAGAGGAGCATCACGATCAATATATAAGAGTTTCTACGCCGAAGAGGGCGTCATAACGTTATTATAACCCTCATTTATTTTCCCACTACTCAGAGGTAGATTTTATTTCGGTCTAATAGTTTTTCATAGTATTCACCCCAGTGGTATCAAATTGGAATTATGTGCATGGTTTATATAGTGTTTACTGCCCATTGGTTGGATTGAAATATAAATTCTCCAGTGATTTGGCGGAGTAAAAAAAAATATGGCTAGGATTGATAATGCAATAGAATTGTTGAATAATTTAATACATTCCACTATTGATGGGATGGAAAACATCAACAAAGACACTCTCTTTGACATCCAAAGCTATCTACATAATTCACAAGAAAAGATATATTTTTTGTAGATTGAATCTCAGCTTCAGCAAGTAGAATTACTACAGTGGAGTCATCATTCTGAACTTGTTTTTTTTCAGAAAAATGAAACAGACTCTTATAAGAAGCAAGTAAATAATGTTGTGATTGATTCACATTCAGTTCCTAGTTCAACAACAGATTTGTATGTAGATGCAGAAGCTCAGATTATACCTCCCAAGCCCATCATCAGACCTTGGGAAGAGCTTGTCCACAACAAGCATAGAACTGGTCTTGGATATGACAAGGAGTTGTCCTTTCATATTCTGGGCTACACCAAGCCCATCAAACTTTAGAGTTCTAGATTTATTTATGACATTTCACCTTCAGTTGTTCCAGATTCTGCTCCTCTTCCACAGCAGCAACAACAAATCGAAAAATTCCAACACTGTGATCGAGTTGGCCATATGAAAAATTATTGTTTTGATCTTCACCCATGCAAGCACTTTGGTCGGCACACCCATTCTTCACACAGATGCTTCAGAAACAAGCCTCATGCAAGAACAAAGATTCATATTGGATGGATCGCTTCTTGGCAATGGGCATCAATAACCAAGAAGATGTTTAAGTCACATCTCAGAACTTGTTCTTGAATATTGAACAATCTTGCAGTTGATTTTTCACCATAATCTCACCTTGTACCTGATAGGGGGGAAAATGGTGGTCATCTACAAGCTTCGAAGACACATCAAGCGAGCCTGAGCCACAACCTACCATTCCAGATTCAGAGTTGTAGCTAGAGACATAGCAGTTCAAGAAAGCCTGAGCCACAATCTCTCATTCCAGATTCAGGGTTGTAGCTAGAGACACAGATGCCCATGAGCATTCCTTTGGTTGGTGGACACCCTTAAACCATATATGTGAGGTTGATATTCTTCCTCTTCAAAGAATTCATAGCACTTCCTCTAGTAGAAGACATCAGCGTCTTGATAGCTTTGGTAGAGTTCTAGGAAATGCATTAAGCATTCCAAAGTTGGTGGTCATCCTTAAACCATCACAGGTTGTAGATCTCCCTTCTTCTAGGTTGAAGGTCTCCCTCTTCAAATATGAGGGACACTTCCTCTAGCAAAAGCCCTCAGCTTCTTGCCAGATTTAGAAGAGTTCTGGGAACTGCAATAAGTGTTCCAGTGTTAGTGGTCATCCCTAAACCACCTCTTTATGCCAACATTTCAGGGAGCTGATTCAGCCTAAGTGCTTCCATACATACTTTTCAGATTTGTATTACAACTCTCTTCTCGGACTCACACATACCCCTTCGGATTAAGGTGGGGAATGTTGGACACCTAATCCTCAACGGGTAGGTGTGGAAGGCGAATGGACTAATGGATTCCAAGGTACCACCTGGACTGGGAGTCCAAGGGTCACACCAATGTAATATAAATGTACATCTATGGTGAATAATAACATAACTCACACTTATCTTTTCCCTTGTGTGTTTACTTGCTCACTCACCATGCGTGTGTTTAATAGTCTTTAGTGAAATATGGCCTGATCAAGACTGGTGGTTTTGTCAAAGCTTGTTTAACTTGATCAAATGATTTCCTAGCTTTAATGTTCCATCTTATTTCTAAATCTCTTTTCAACATATTTTTTATGTTTCTCAGAAGTTCTGGAAATTTGGGAGTGAATCTTCTTAGGAAATTTATCTTGCCAATAAATGATTGAAGTTCCTTAATGTTTCTAGGATGAATGATTTTCAAAATAGCTTCAATCTATTGGGATCAATCCTAATACCATCTTTAGAAATTATATGACCTAGAAGTTTTCCTTCTTCAAGGCCAAAAAGTGTTTTTTTAGGATTTAATGAAATTCCAAACCTTTTGCATTTCTCAAACACTCTTCTCAGATGTAAAAATTTTTCCTCATAAGTTTTGGAATAAACAATAATGCCATATAGATAGATCACAATTGTCAATAAAATTTTCAATTTCATGAGTAAATGAAATATCCATTGCCCTTTGAAATGTGGCTCCATCATTCATTAACCAAAAGGGCATCTTCACATACATGAAGGTACCCCATGGAGCAGCAGAAGTTGTTTTATCCTGATCATCAGGGTGAACTAAAACCTGGTTGTAGCCTGAGAAACCATCTAATAAAGAAATCCTACTAGATCCAACTACCTTCTGTAAGATGTGATCCATTTTTGGCAAAGGGTAATTCTATTTTAGGGAGACCTTATTAAGGTTTCTAAAATCTATGCATAATATGATTTCTCATGTTTTCTTCCTGGTTGGTACTATGTTGGAAACCCATTTAGAGTACCTAAGAGGAACTATGGTTTTAGCATCATACGCTTTTTTAATTTATTTCTCAATTAGAGGCATCAAAATTGGATTTATTCTTCAAATTTTCTCCTTAAATGGTTTCTGATCATCTTTAATTGGAATTTTATGTTTTATAATACTAGTATCATAAGCTTTGAGGTATTCATAGCTCCAGGCAAAGAAATCAATGAATTCTTTGAATAAAGAATTTTGTTTTTGTTTTTTAGTAGTTGATAGTGACTTGGACAGTTTTATCATTTTAGGATTTTTTTCACTACCTATGTTGCACTCTTCTACATCTTCCCTTGTGGGCTTATCTGAGGCTTCTTAGCCACATCATTGAAATCAAATAATTCTTCTAATGGAACCAAACCTCTAGGTAAAACATTATCCTTTAACTGAAGTATTTCAAACTCTTCATTCTCTGGATCTATTTCAAGAAATTCTACTTTATTTACAACTTTATCTACATGTATATTTACATCTATGTTATATAAATGTGTTTATACATTAGAATGTACAGCTATTTGATCTTCTAATCCACACTCTAAATATATACTATCTTCTTCATATTCATCCTCATACTGCAAAAAAAATTTCAATTTTTTTATCATTGCGGAACACTTGCCAATACCTCATATTGTCTGGTACAGTTGGTCGATGTTTTACTTCCACTGTATATTGTCTATTGGGGTGAGGCATTTTACATGTGCTAGCTAAAAAAACCACACTATTTCAAGGATATTTCGATTTCTAGGAATTGCAGAAAGATCATATTCCACAAAACTCTATAGAAAATCAAGCACAACATTTTTGTATGCTCTCAATCTGGCATGTTTTGCAGAGTACTCTCCATGAGTGTGACAATAAAATTCCATAATTAGGGGGTATATCTGCAACCACTATATCCATTACCATAATTTGGATTGAATTTGAGCTAAAGTAACACATAGATCTTTAATGAGACCTAGGCATCTTAATTTACTGGAATCAAATGGATATAAATCTTTATAAGGTCTGGTAATGTTAAGTCCTAGTTTTTCCATAACAACTTTAGGCATTAAATTGTGCGAAGCACCTAAATCTAACATGACATTATGGAGAATATTATCATGAAAATTTAGGATAACATAGAATGGAGGAACACCTCCTTCCTGGGGTTTTCCATCAACTTCTAGCCCAAATAAGAGTTCAGGTTGGTCATCATTCAAATTAAAAGTGTCTATGTTTTCCCCTATGCTTAGAGCTTTCATCACTTGAAATCTGTATAGATTTTTTTTCATTAACTTTGTTAGAGGAATGGGAATTTTTAGTTTTGATAATTCATTCTCAATGTTTAATGATATTTGAATCTTATTCAAGTTTAAGAAATCAGATTTGTCAACAACGTCTTTGGAGATAGGTTCTTTCTACTAACTAGTTGTTGGGATATCAATTTCAGTAGTTTTAGAAGCACTATTGACTATATTTTTGGCAGGAGTTTCTACTATCTTTTTGCCTAAATTATCAGCAGTTTCCTTGGCAGAATTGTCTATGATTCTCCTAACAGCAATGTCAGAGGTTTTGTTAGAAGGTATATTAGAATTCTTTTTGTTGGGGGTATCTGAAATTTTCTTACTCCTAAGGTTATACTGCCTATGGACTCCCATAATAGCATTTTAAAATCCATGATTTTAATCGTCTAATTCCTCTGAATCAAGCTCAGTTTGGGAAAGTTGAAAAACCTCTTGTTCTTCTTGAGTGAGAAAAAATGTTTCATTATCATTAATACCCATCCAATTTATTTAATTATCCTCTACATCTTGTACAATTTCCACATCATCATCAGCATAATTCTCTTGAAATGGAGGTCTAATTTGCTAATCTGGTCCCTTTAGTTCCCTTTGTTTGATTTGGGGAGGATTTCTTCTAACATTTCGATTACAATTTTGAGGGGCAGGCTAGTTTTCTATTGGAGTCACTCTATCTATTAGATTAATCATTTCCATTATTCTTTCTATTTTTCTGACTAAAGAATCTATTTTGGCATCAATAGAAGATGTTGAGGGTTCTTCTTTCATGGTCACTCTGCTTTCAATTCTTATCCTAGCTCTTTTTGCTAATAAATTGGCTTCTACACTCATTGCATCTCTTTTCATTTCTTCAATCTCAACTGACACGACATGCCTGCCTCAAATCCATATGGGATTTTTATTAAGGCTAGACCTTGTGGTGGTTTAATGTTGGCAGGAATCACATTGTAAACACTATTGAATCTAGTGCAATAATCCAGAACACTTTCCCCAGGTGCCCTCCTAATGCTTTCATATTCTGATAGAATCTAAAGAGGGTTCTTTTAACTTCTCATATCTTAAGGAATGACTGATGGAATGTAGGGAGATCATTGATGCTAGCAGATGGAAATGATTTAAACCATTTCCTAACTTCTCCAGTAAGAATTTTTGCAAACAACCTCATTTGGAAATTTTCCTCATCTACTTTGTGAAGGTAAAAACTATCATTCATCCTATCTACATGTTTTTGAGAAGTGATAGGTCCAGTTCCATCAAACTAAGGAATCCTAATTTGATAGTCCTATAGCAGGTTTGTGAAAGGACCTTGTGAACAAGTGGAGCATATCTGGCTTCCATTATAGGTATATGAGGATGGAAAATATGTGGATTGATCAAAGGTGTTTGTTGGATGAAAGGTGGGGGTTGAATCAGAGGTGGAGGTTGAACTGAAGTTTGAGGTTGTGCTCAAGGTGTAGATTTTATTGTAGGTGAAGACTTGGGAGAAGATGGATTTTTAGTTTCGTGATGAGAAATTACAGGGGTAGTAATGGAAAATACAGAAGGGGTGGGATTGGATGATCTCGGATGAACAGATTGTGATGAGGTAGATGAAATTGAAAAAGAAGTTAGGGCATAGAGTTCAAAATATTATTGGACATATGCCTCATGAATAGAAAGGTCAAGACGCGAAACTAAACCTTGAAATTTATCAAAATATTGAATTATTTGAAGGTCAATATTAGGTTGGGAAGATTTTACTTCAATGGAATGATGTCTTAATGTGGATTGATCTACCTAGTTGGCTGACTTATTTCTAAAAAAAATATGTTTAAAAGGAAAATCAAATTCAATATCTTCTACGGTAACAACATCCTTCGAAAGAGAATCTTCCATATGGGGTGGACTACTACTTCCTTGGCTCTAAGCTACACATTTTCTTCTCAGCAATTTTTCAGGATCATCAATAATAGTTGTAGGCTTTGGGTCAGGATGAGATCTAGTATAGGATCTTTTGGGAGCCAGAATTAAAATCTAAGGCACACACACACACACACTTATTATTTAAAAAAATGAAAAGGAAAAAATCTCTCAAAATATTCCTATCATACACTTTTCTTAACTAGGGTAATGAATTCGAAGAAAATTACAATATTTTCAATTTTCCCCAGTATGTTCGCCATTATGTTATCATTATGTAATTTATGATATTGTGAGGATAAACACATAGGACAACATCAAAACCAATTTGGAAGCCGGGATCTAGTCCTGCCAGCTTCATAGAGGGATCTCTTTGTAAAATTTAGCTATGTTTTATGAGGATTGCTTAGTTGATTAAATTGTTATAATTCCATTGAGCTATGGAGTCTAAATATTAATTGGTGATCACGAGTTCATAAATTTTGCTCAAAATTCAAAGTTACAGGATTGGGTTGAAACTAGGATGGTTGTGTAGATCTCGTCTTCCTGATTCTGGTGCCGTGAAAGGTTCGAAAATTTGATGTCGTATGAGGAAGATAGTGCATTCTGATCAAAATGGAAAATAGGTAAATTTGTGACAGTTTGACCAGGTTTGACTGGGCTGTACAGTCAGCAAAAAGAATATTCCCCAGAATATTCCTTTTATTGGACCAATCAGTTCTTGATAAGTGTCATTGTTTTATTGGATAATTGTGTTTGGAGGAGCCAATGAGAAGGTGCCATGTGGCAAGCCCCGAGACTGCCACGTGGCCCTGAACTTCTTTGTAAAATTTTATGGAGGTTGCAGGCCTCGACCCCTTGACCTCCCTCCTAGCATGCACACAATTTACCGACTACACTACATGATGTCACTTAACAAACTATGGTCGCGGGTTTGATTTATTGTTTACTGCATATATGTTTGGATATTGGGAACCGCTAGTGATCCCCAAAAGATGTCACACGACACAGTCAATGCGAGCCCACTCGCTACGGTCAGCCCTTAACCCGATGGAAACCAAACCACACTCCACCATTAATTGCAGTCACGAGCAGAGTTTCCGCTAACCGTCAAGCTAACTAACGGTTGGGGGTGTGCATGTGAATTTTGATTCAATATATTGATTTAACTTTTGGGCCAAGTTATTGATTCGATATATTGATTTAAAATTTTGGCCAATAACAATGGAGATAAGTATTACTAGCTTTATTAGTATCGAAACGAAGGAGCACCTTCAAAAATAATGATCAGCCTAAATAAAATCAGATATCTCCACGATAGGTGGGCATCTATATCACCCTAGTGGAGTTGTAAGTTTCTCTAATCAATTTAAACACGAGGCATGGAATCTGTCGGCGCTTCTCTCATTCAGCCATGTACCCATTTCATCAGGCACCTTTGTCATTACTTACGCACCCTTTGATGAGGTTTGTGGCTCTTCTGTAATAGGAAACCTAATAAGAGGGCAATCTTCTCTCATTATTCTCAAATTTAGTTTAAATTTGGTTTCTCTTTGCAATATAGCATCCCTTTAGTTTTCATTCTGCTTAAAGATCTTTATTCAAACCGAAATTTCTGAGTTTGACTTTCAATTTGGAAGGAAAGAATGAGTCCTCTTTGAAA
This sequence comes from Pinus albicaulis, assembly GCA_034641835.2. Lineage (NCBI taxonomy): Eukaryota > Viridiplantae > Streptophyta > Pinopsida > Pinales > Pinaceae > Pinus > Pinus albicaulis. The sequence goes on along the minus strand of CM076583.1, from coordinate 888,142,049 downwards.
TCGTTTTCTGACAAGTCTTTTTATTTTGCATTGACTACAAACTCCCCAGGATTTGGGCCTTTTTCGATGAGTAAGGGACGAATGGTTTTAGAGGCAACCACTGATAAGTTCTCTTCAATGGGGCCGTCATACGAAAGTTGGCAAGCAGCGATTAGACCTGCTATGATAGAAATCTCTATCGTCGTTCATCTTGCGTTGTTCTGCGCTGCCATATCTCTGGCTGGGCTGGCTTTAGTCGTTACATGGGAGAAAATTTGGAGGTAATGGCATGATCATATGGCCACTAGATAGGCTATTATGTTGGAATGTTTGAAAATTCCAAAACAATAAAAGGAGAATAAAAACTCCCTTCCTTAACACAGAGAAAATATTAAACTTGCATTCACAGTGACAGAGTTTCAACTCAGAAAATAAATTTCTATTCCAAAAAAAACTGATACAAATTCTTCCTCAATAAAGAGGGATTACAAAATAGTTTGTCTGTTGCAAACACAGTGCAAATCTATCTCTCTGTCATTCAAAAATAACACTCTGTCTCACTAAAAACATATACTGTTGTATATACTCTGTTTTCCCAAAACACTCTACTGTGTTTTTCATTCGCTGTCTCTGTCTATTACAAAACAAAAACAACTCTCTGTTTTTTTTCTAAAAACATACACTGCTGTGTATTTCTTAATTCTGCTCTGTCTCAAAAAATAACAACTGCACTACTGTGCATAAAAAAACATTACATTAAAACACGACTCTGTTTCTGCATATAAACAAAATATCTCAAGTTCCAATTAATGTCATTCATTGACATAACTGCTAAAATTCACCACTTGAGAATTTCATTTATGGCATCATTACTATGCCGGCACCGCTTGAAAATGCATTGATGACAGATTTGCATGGTGGCACCATTTGTCAATTTTCTTCCCGCACTGCTGTGCTTACATAAACTGTTCTGTGTAATGTAAACAATTCTCCTGTCTTTTCCCTTTTTATACACTGCAGTGTAATAAAAATTACATACTGTGTATTACCCTTTTTTTTTAATACCTTTCGAGCCTTTTTAATATATATGTGTTACATATATTAAAAATAAAACAAATAACGTTTTAAAACAATAAACCAAACTATTGAATTAAAACATGTGCGATGGGCAAATAAAATTAAACCCCGCAACCCTTTTGTTAAAATGAAGTGTGGGCCCCGCTGCTGATGATGTCAGCAGTTCCAGGAGGGTTCGTTCCTCCAGCGGCTCTGCCTGCCTGACCCCTGCGGAAATGGTTGCCGCTTGTTCTCTTCGCTGCCTTATCTGGGTAGTTGGAAATTAATTCCAACACTCCCCCTTAATTTCAACTGCTGGGTTTTCCTGCATACCCAGGCATTTTCTGAAATGTTCAAAGCTTTTCTGCGCAAGTGGCTTTGTGAGGATATCTGCAAATTGATCCTCTGTTCTGCAATGTTGTAAAATTATTTCTCCATTGTTAACCAATTCACGTATGAAGTGAAACTTGGTGTCAATGTGTTTTGTCCTTTTATGAAAAACAGAATTTTTAGACAATGCAATAGCTGAGCTATTGTCACAATAAACCACTGTCCCTTTTATCTGTTCTTGGCATAAGCTTCTCAACATTCTTCTCATCCAAACTGCTTGACACGTTGCTGCTGTAGCTGCCACATATTCTGCCTCTGCTGTAGACAGTGCCACAATGGGCTGTTTCTTAGAAGCCCATGAAATGGCTCCTGAGCCCATATGAAAAACATAACCGGAAGTGCTCTTCTGATCATCTACACTTCCAGCCCAATCACTGTCAGTGTATCCAACTAAATCTGAATTTTCTGAAGTAGTATAAAAAATACCAAACCTTTTAGTACCTTTAACATACCTCAGAATTCTTTTTGCTGCCTGCCAATGTGCATCCTTTGGCTTTTCCATGAATCTGCAAATAAAAAAACAGCATGCATTATGTCCGGCCTAGTTGCAGTCAAATACATAAGGCTGCCAACTATGCTCTTGTATAAACTAGGATCAAAATCCTTGCTGCTGTCCTCTCTGCTGAGTTTTAATCCCATCACTGCGGGAGTGATAGCTGCTTTGCTTTCCTGCATGTTAAATATTTCAAGCACCTCATTAACATACTTTTCCTGTGAGATAAAAATCCTATTTTTATCTTGTTCTACTTCTATTCCCAAGAAGTATTTCAACAAACCCATATCAGTCATTTCAAATTCTTCTTTCATGACTGTTTTAAAATGTTCAATAATGTAATCATCATTACCTGTAAAAATAACATCATCAACATACAAAACTACAATCAATATTTTTCCATCTTTTTCTTTGATGTAGAGGGTGGGTTCTCCCTCACACTTTTCAAAACCATTTTCCAGTAGATATGAATCTATCCTACTGTACCACGCTCTTGGCGCTTTTTTCAGCCCATAAAGAGCTTTCTTCAACTTACACACTTTGTTTTCTTGGCCTTTCTTTTCATAGCCGAGAGGTTGTTCAATGTAAACCTCTTCCATTAACACTCCGTTTAGGAATGCTAACTTCACGTCCATTTGGTAAACTTTCCACTTGTTTTGTGTTGCTATGGACAACGCTACTCTCACGGTTTCCATTATGGAAACCGGTGCGAAATTTTCCTCATAATCTATCCCGTGCTTCTGCTTATAACCTTTGACAACAAGTCTTGCCTTATGTCTCTCTATTTTGCCTTCAACATTACTCTTGGTCTTGTAGACCCATTTAACACCAATGACATCTTTACCTTTTGGGAGTTCAACCAAATCCCAAGTCTTGTTTCTTTCTATGGCATTAATTTCCTCATCCATAGCTTCTATCCATTTCCTATCCTTGATAGCTTCATCGAAATGAACAGGATCATCAACATGACAATATAAAGCAAACAAAGAATTGATACCTTCATTAGCTATATCTTGTTCATAAATATCTTTCAAACTTCTGAATTTCTTACCTTTTTCGGTAGATGTACAAATTCTTGAAGAAGCACTTGAATTTCCTCATTGTGGTGTGCTTGGAGAAGCACTGTAATTTCTCCTCAAGGGTGTGTTCTGCTGATATTTTGTTGGTGTTGCTGTTTGGGGATGTATTTCAGCCAACTCATCATCATTTTCATCATGAGATAAACAGTGTTTAACATTCACTATCTTCTCTATGCTTCCATCCCAAGCTTCCTCTTCAATGAACTGAACATCTCTGCTCACAATAAACTTCTTGGTGGATGGGTTATATAACCTATATGCCTTGGATTCATCACTGTATCCAATGAAAATACATTTCTCCCCCTTGCTGTCCAACTTCTTCCTTAGCTGATCCGGAATGTGTGCATAGGCCACACATCCAAAAACCTTCATGTGTGTGACACCTTGTTTTGTGCCACTCCATGCCTCTTCCGACACTTTGTTCATAACTACTTTTGTAGGGCACCTATTCAAAATGTACGCTGCACAATATACAGCTTCAGCCCAATAATCATTAGGCAAATGATTTGCCTTTAACATACTCCTTGCCATGTCCATTATGGTTCGGTTCTTCCTTTCGGCTACTCCATTTTGCTGCGGAGTACATCTAGTTGTAAACTACTTTTGAATACCATTTTCTCTACAAAAACGTAGAAAATATTTAGATATATACTCACCTCCTCTATCAGTCCTTAAGACTTTGATATGCAGCCCACTCTAGTTTTCAACAAGTGCTTTGAAATTGCAAAATTTTTCAAACACTTCACTTTTGTTTTTCAAAAAGTAAACCCAAGTTTTTCTTGTAAAATCATCTATGAATGTTAACACATAGTGGCTACTTGCAAGCGATGGAGTTTGCATCGGTCCACATACATATGAGTGGACAATCTCTAAGGGTGCTTTTTCCCTTATGCTTTTCCCAGAAGGAAAACTTTCTCTGTGTTGTTTCCCCAAGATACAACCTTCACAAAGGCTGTCCGGTTTCTCTATCAATGGTAAACCAATTACCATTCCTTTTCTGTTCAACAAATTAAGACCTCCAAAGTTGAGATGTCCAAATCTCAAGTGCCATAACTAATTACCATTTTTTGGTTCGCTTTGAAAAGTCTCTTGTGCAACTGCTGCTTTCTCTTCACCATTCGTCAAGTCTGCTCTCATTCTGAGAGGGAACATCCTGTTCCTTGTCATCTTTACTTCAGCAATACACTGATTGCTGGGTGGTTTATCCATGATGGTACAAACATCATCCTCAAAGAAAACATTATACCCCTTATGGACAAGTTTTCCAATACTTAAGAGGTTACACTTCATTCCTGGAACATAATAAACATCTGCTATGGATTTCTTTGCACCTAATCTTGTTAAAACATTTACATCTCCTTTTCCCATAACAGAAACTTTGCTATCAGTTCCTAGTGTGACTTGTGACTGCACACTCTCATCTAACATAGAAAACATTACTAAGTTTCCTGTCATATGGTTACTACAACCAGAGTCTAGAAACCATAAATCCTCACTCTTTTCTTCAGCCATATTACAAGCTAAAAACAAATTATTTTGGCTGCTATTTTCTTTTGTGAAATTTGCACTAGTTTCACTTCTCATATCATTCTGCTTCTTCTTTCTACATTCATTAGCATAGTGACCATATTTTTTACAATTGTAACATTGGACATTGGATTTGTCATACCTCTGTCCTTGTGCATTCTGCTGACCATTCTGCTGGCTGCTGCCTTGGCCGTGGCTATGATTTTGACTGTTGCACCTTCCATGTGAATGTGAAGAGTTGTCCCTTCCACCTTTGTTTTGGCTTCTGCCTCTTCCTCTTCCTCTACCTTGCCCTCTTCCTCTTCCGAAAGACATCTGGGTCTTAAAGTCATGTTCAAGAGATGAGTTTTCACTCCTACCCAATCTCTGTTCATGGGTCATCAGTGATGCATGTAGCTCATCCACTGAAAACTTTGTGAGATCCCTAGTCTCTTCTATGGTGGTGACAATCACATCAAATCTTGAGGGTAAACTTCTCAAGAGTTTTTCAACAATCCTCTTGTCTTCAAGAGTCTCTCCATGAGATCTTATTTGTGTGACCATTCCAATCACATGAGTGAAGAATGAGTCAATGTTATCTGACTCTTTCATACAGAGAGTCTCAAAGTCTCTCCTCAGCAACTGAAGTTTTTTTGTCTTCACTCTTTCCATGCCTTGATAAGTTGTCTTGAGAGTTTCCCATGCTTCTTTGGATTTCACAGCTGCTGCTATCCTTGGAAACACACTCTCATGCACTGCTTGATACAAGAAGAAAAGTGCCTTGGCATCTTTCTTCTTATTGCTCTTTAGCTGTTCTCTTTCTGCTTGAGTTAAAACATGTAGAAATTAGCTGAATAAATCACTTATTCACTGAAGATTAACCTGGTCATATATCAATTTCGAATTGCATACATAACACATAACCTTCTTCTACAATTAATTGTCACATGCGGAAATAATATAGAAGCAATCGCACATCAAATCAATCACACATTAACTCAGTATGTATGGGGAAAGCCTATATCTGAAAACCCCCCAGCTATTGTGTATATTATAATGGAGAAATCATGTAACAATCATAGTACAAAAACTCTTCACAAGCTCTCATGCACTACCTCCCATGCTACACACTATCAAGCTAGATCTAGCAAATCACTTGCTCAAATCCTTAGCCACTTGATAGCCAACCTTGATTGCGTATTTCAAAGCTATGGGATGGCCTCTTTATATAGATAAACCACCAGCCTAAACTTTGCAATACTCATAGCTTACTCCACCTATCTATGTGTTGCAAATAGCAACAGTATAGTTACAACTGATAGCTAACTCTACCCTTTCATCTATCTCTTTCACTGGTCGTCACTGAACTGATCATGCACTGTAGTGAACTGAAGTGTTCTTGAGTTGACTAATGAGTTAATATTTAATGAATTAAATAATATTTAATTCACTCCACTCATATCTAATTGATTAGCTAGTTAACTAATCTCAACTAGTTCAACTGAAATAAATAGAACACAACTCCACTATTTGTCCCGTTAACTCCTCCAAAACTTCTGCCACTGAAGTCTAACTAAAGTAAACCATGAAAGATGCCATCAAACCCTAGGAACCACGTGATTCCTTGTGTCAGTTGCATGAGCCACCTCCATGACTCAAACTGAAGTGCGCCAAGAGAGTAAACTGCTGTTTATAGTCAAAATATTATTAAGGGTAAATAATATTTGACTTCCATATTTTAGGAGATCAGTCTAAAAATAGCCTGGGTCCTAAAAATTAGGGTCTCATCTATTTTTACCGACATGTCGCATACTCCAAGAATCTCCAAGTAGAATTCCCAAATTATGCTTCGTATGTCTAAAAATAGACATAGTCTAAAAATAGACTTTGCGCCAGAATTTGCCTGCGGGCCCACTTAGTGAAGGCGACTTCATTTCACTAAACTCCATCATCTTGCTGCATTCTCAACACTCCCTCTCAGCAAGATATGGATTATCTGCAACCCCTATCCTGCCTCTGTGGAATTCGAACTTGCTCCTGGTGAGCGCCTTCGTCAGGATGTCGGCATCCTGATCCTCGGTGGGAACATATGAAAGCATCATGATTCTCCGCTGAACACAATCTCTGATATGATGGTACCTGATGTCGATGTGTTTGGATCTATCATGAAATACTGGATTAGCCGAGAGTTTAATGCAGCTGCGGATTATCCACGATGGAATCAGCATGAGCTCCAAATGCAACACAGACAAGCACAAGGATCTTCCTCATCCAAATAAACTCACATGCGGCCAAGCTAGCTGCCATGTACTCAAGCCTCTGTTGAGCGAGTGCTACGGGATCTACACTTCTGTTTGTACTGACTATTTGTAAATACACCCAATCTTGAAAACTCCTCCCGAGAAGTGCTCTTCGAGTCTGTTGGGCTCCTGGCAATACGCATCGGTGAAACAGCTTCACTCCCATCCTCACACATACGTACACCATGAACCATATCCCGATGTGCCTCTGATATAGCGCAATACATGCTTGCCCGCCTCCCAAAAGAGCTTGGTAGGCTTAACCATAGCTTGCGAAAGCTGGTTAACTGCATAGCATATATCGGGTCGAGTATTGACCAGATACATCAACGACCCCACCAACTGTCGATAGACAGTGGCATCCACTACCTCCTCCGAAGTAGCATCTCCCTTCCTCCAACCTCCAGGAAGAGGGGTATCAACGGGCTTGCAGCCTTGCATGTTGAACCTCTCCAGAATCTCCCGGGCATACTTGCCCTGAGAAACAAACAGTCCTCCACTGCGCTGCCAAATCTCCAATCCCAGGAAATAATGAAGGATGCCCAGGTCCTTCATCTCAAACTCCCGTGCAAGATCCTCCTTGCATGAAAGTATCAACTGCTCGTCGCCGGTCAAAATCAGATCATCTACATACAGTACGATGATCAACAGCTTCCCCTCCACCACAATCTGGTACAGGTTTGGATCCGCCTCACTCTTGGAGAATCCAAGCCCGGTGAAGTAGCTGTCTATCCGAGTGTACCAAGCACGCGGTGCTTGCTTCAGCCCGTACAGTGCTCTCTTGAGTCGGCACACATGCGACTCACTGCTGAAGATCTCAAAACCTTCAGGCTGCTCTATGTACACCTCCTCCTCAATGACTCCGTTGAGGAACGCAGTCTTCACATCCATCTGATGAATGTGCCACCCCATCTGCGTTGAGAGAGCAAGGATCGTCCGTATGGAAGAGTACCTTGCGACAGGTGCAAAAGTCTCCTCATAGTCAATCCCCTCGATCTGTGAGAAGCCACGGGCGACAAATCTCGCCTTGTACTTCTCCACACTCTCGTCAGCTGCCTGCTTCACCTTGTAGATCCATCGCGAACCTACAACTGATTTCCCAACCGGTCTTGGGACAATCTCCCATGCACTGTTCCTGATGATCGAATCATATTCTTCGATCATGGCATCAACCCATGCGGGTTCCTCCACAACTTCCTCAAAAGAGGATGGCTCTGTCACAACACATTGACTCATAAGAGCCATGTATCCAGTGTACCGATCCGGTGACTGTCTCTGTCTGCGCTGTGCTGTAGGTGGTCCTACAACCTTCTCTGCATCCAGAGCCAGTCGCTCAGCTTCTGTAGTGCGCATGCGCCCTCTGATGGTTGGCGCTGCATGGGTGGTTTCTTCCACCTCCTGAACCTCCTCTTGTGGCTGATCCACATCCGGAAGCTCCTCCTTGGGAACTAACAACTCCTCATCTGCATGCAAGTGTAGCTCCCTCTCAAGCGAACACTGCATGGCTTTCTCCTCCTGAAATTTTATATCCCGTCGCACAACAGTCTTGCGACTGTCTGACAAATACAACCGATAGTTGTGAGGTGTATCAGTGTACCCCACAAATATTCCAACCTCAGCGGTTGGATCCAGCTTCCTTCTTGCATCCTTTGTCACATGCATGTAGACAGGAGAACCAAAGATCCGCAAATGGGAAATATCAGGCCTCTTGCCAGAATAAGCCTCCTCTGGTGTACTCATGCCAAGAACCTTGTGAGGACAACGGTTATGCACATACACTGCTGTATTGCATGCCTCAGCCCACAAGTGAAGGGGTAGGCCCTGATCATGCAACATCGCCCGTGCAGCACCCACGATCGTTCTGTTCTTCCCCTCAGCCACCCCGTTCTGCTGTGGGTTATGGGGTGCGATGAGCTCTCTCCGAATCCCTTCTGCGCTGCAGAACTCCTTGAATTCAGCCGAGATGAATTCACCACCGTTATCACTCCTTAGAGCAATCACCTTCTTCCCAGACTCCTTCTCGACCAGTGCTTTAAACTCACAGAACTTCGCGAATGTATCGCTCTTCTTCGACATGAAGAAGATCCAGCACTTTCGAGAGAAATCATCAACAAAGATCACATAATACGTGTGCTTTGCTGTCGAAGCAACTGAGAAAGGACCACACACGTCTGTGTGAACTCTCTCAAGGATCGTCGTGGCGCGACTATCCTTCTCGTGAAAGGTGGCTTTCACATACTTCCTAAAGTACACCCCTTGCACTGATCTGACTGCGCAAGAGTGCCCTTAGGAAGCCCAGTAGAAATCTGCTGCAGAATCTTCAAAGCTCCATGGTGAAGGTGGCCCAATCTCTTGTGCCATAGTTCGCCCTCATCATCCCGGCTCACCACTTCTCCCGCCTTGCATGCCATAGCTGCGCAGCCATCTACCTGCAACTGATAAAGGTTCTTGGTTCGAACCCCTATCTTCCGGGTCTCTCCAGTAGTCTTACTGCGCAGGAAGGCTTTTCCTTCGTTGAAGACCACATCATACCCCTTATCCTCCAACATCGCTACTGAAATCAGGTTCTTCTTCAATCCAGGTACATGCATGACATCCTTTAAGACAAAGGGTTTACCAGACTCCCTCTGAAAGGATACGGTACCGATACCAGTCGCACTGTATCTACCGTCATCGCCCATCTCGATGTGCATACCCAAATCCTTATCCTCCAGATCTGAGAACAACTCCCGATCTCCCGTCATATGAAATGACGCACCGCTGTCCAAGAACCACACCGATCCCATCACACTTGAAACCAAGCATGCAATCAGTGAAAAGTCAAGCTCGAACTGTGAAGCCAAAGCTTCTCCATCTGCAGATCTTCCAGCTTGCTTGTTCTTCTTCTTCTTTGGACAATTGGTAGCATAATGTCCGTGATCATGGCAGTGAAAACACTTCACTTTCGCCATATCCTGCTTCTTGCCCTTTGCACCAGAATGAGAGGTTTTCTTACCCTTCCCCTTCTTTGCTTTGGCAACCAAAGCGCAGTTTTCTTCATCGGCTCCCTTTGATGAAGATCCATCTCGAGTAGTCCTCCTTATCTCCTCCTGCATGAGATCCGCCCAAAGGCGCTCCCATCCCGGCAGCTTCTCCCGACCATTGACACTATCTTGATATGAGTGCCAAGCCTTCGGAAGACCAAGGAGAGCCAGGTCAACCATGTCCTCGTCTTCGACAGTCACCCCCACACTTCCCAGCTCATCTCTGCACTGAGTGAACTTCGTGAGGTATTTGGCGATACTGTCACCCTTCTCCATCTTGATGTTCCTGAGCTTATCTTTGAGCGCCAGCTTCCTTTGGTCACTCTTACTCTGGAATAGATTCGTCAAAGCTTTCCACATTAAATATGGAGTAGCCTTTCCATGCAGGCTGGATACAATATGATCCTTGACGCCCTCCAACAGGATCCTTCGACATTTCGCGATCTTCTTTTGCCATGCATCGACCAGAGCTGCATCAGTGGGCTTTGGGACATCCGCATCCACGAACTCCTTCAGACCATTATCTTCTAACACTGCTTCCATTCGATCTTTCCATGCAATATAGTTCGAACTGCCTGCAAGAGCATATTCGAGTCGCAGACCATTGAAAGAAGACATCTTTCAACACCGGCACCAAGAAGAACAACCTTCTGCAAAATTCGAATTCCAAACTCCAAGCTCTATCGCTTCCGATCTATACTTGAAAACAAATTATTTCCAAATCAGAGATTGACTGCAAAGGGCATTCACCGGATCTTTCACCTTACAAAGAAGGATGAATATTCCGGAGGCTACCTGGCCCGCATGCAGACTCTGTCCGAGGAAATAAGTTTGCAATCACCGTAATAGACTTCGACAATTAATCTCGCTCCGATACCATGTAGAAATTAGCTGAATAAATCACTTATTCACTGAAGATTAACCTAGTCATATATCAATTTCGAATTGCATACATAACACATAACCTTCTTCTACAATTAATTGTCACATGCGGAAATAACAGAAGCAATCTCACATCAAATCAATCACACATTAACTCGGTATGTATGGGGAAAGCCTATAGCTGAAAACCCCGCAGCTATTGTGTATATTATAATGGAGAAATCATGTAACAATCATAGTACAAAAACTCTTCACAAGCTCTCATGCACTACCTCCCATGCTACACACTATCGAGCTAGATCTAGCAAATCACTTGCTCCAATCCTTAGCCACTTGATAGCCAACCTTGATTGCGTATTTCAAAGCTATGGGATGGCCTCTTTATATAGATAAACCACCAGCCTAAACTTTGCAATACTCATAGCTTACTCCACCTATCTATGTGTTGCAAATAACAACAGTATAGTTACAACTGATAGCTAACTCTACCCTTTCATCTATCTCTTTCACTGGTCTTCACTGAACTGATCATGCACTGTAGTGAACTGAAGTGTTCTTGAGTTGACTAATGAGTTAATATTTAATGAATTAAATAATATTTAATTCACTCCACTCATATCTAATTGATTAGTTAGTTTAACTAATCCCAACTAGTTCAACTAAAACAAACAGAACATAACTCCACTACTTGTCCCGTTAACTCCTCCAAAACTTCTGCCACTGAAGTCTAACTGAAGTAAACCATGCAAGATGCCATCAAACCCTAGGAAACACGTGATTCCTTGTGTCAGTTGCATGAGCCACCTCCATGACTCAAACTGAAGTGCGCCAAGAGAGTAAACTGCTGTTTATAGTCAAAATATTATTAGGGGTAAATAATATTTGACTTCCATATTTTTAGGAGATCAGTCTAAAAATAGCCTGGGTCCTAAAAATTAGGGTCTCATCTATTTTTACCGACATGTAGCATCCATCAAGAATCTCCAAGTAGAATTCCCAAATTATGCTCCGTATGTCTAAAAATAGACATAGTCTAAAAATAGACTTTGCGCCAGAATTTGCCTGCGGGCCCACTTAGTGAAGGCGACTTCATTTCACTAGCTCCATCATCTTGCTGCATTCTCAACACTCCCTCTCAGCAAGATATGGATTATCTGCAATCCCTATCCTGCCTCTGTGGAATTCGAACTTGCTCCTGGTGAGCGCCTTCGTCAGGATGTCGGCATCCTGATCCTCAGTGGGAACATATGAAAGCATCATGATCCTCCGCTGAACACAATCTCTGATGTGATGGTACCTGATGTCGATATGTTTGGACCTATCATGAAAAACTGGATTAGCCGAGAGCTTGATGCGGCTCTGGTTATCACAGTAGATCACTGTAGGCTCCAAATGCAACCTGAACAAACCTGCGAGGATCTTCCTCATCCAAATAGCCTCGCATGCAGCCAAGCTTGTTGCCATGTACTCGGCCTCTGCTGAACTGAGTGCCACGGATCTCTGCTTCCTGCTGTACCAGGAAACTGTTGTCGACCCAATGCTGAAAACTCCTCCAGAAGTGCTCTTCCGGTCCGTTGGACTCCCTGCCCAATCTGCATCAGTGAAGCCAGAAAGCTTCACTCCATCCTCCTTTCTGTACCATAGACCATATCCCGATGTGCCTCTGATATAGCGCAATACATGCTTGCCCGCCTTCCAAAAGAGCTTGGTAGGCTTAACCATAGCTTGTGAAAGCTGGTTAACTGCATAGCATATATCGGGTCGAGTATTGACCAGATACATCAATGACCCCACAAATTCTTCCTCAATAAAGAGGGATTACAAAATAGTTTGTCTTCTGCAAACACAATGCAAATATATCTCTCTGTCATTCAAAAATAACACTCTGTCTCACTAAAAACATATACTGCTGTATATACTCTATTTTCCCAAAACACTCTGCTGTGTTTTTCATTCGCTGTCTCTGTCTATTACAAAACAAAAACAACTCTCTGTTTTTTTTCTAAAAACATACACTGCTGTGTATTTCTTAATTCTGCTCTGTCTCAAAAATTAACAACTGCATTGTTGTGCATAAAAAAACATTACATTAAAATACGACTTTGTTTATGCATATAAACAAAATATCTCAAGTTCCAATTAATGTCATTCATTGACATAACTGCTAAAATTCACCGCTTAAGAATTTCATTTATGGCATCATTACTATGCCGGCACCGCTTGAAAATGCATTGATGACAGATTTGCATGGTGGCACCGTTTGTCAATTTTCTTCCCACACTGCTGTGCTTACATAAACTGTTCTGTGTAATGTAAACAATTCTGCTGTCTTTTCCCTTTTTATACACTGCAGTGTAATAAAAATTACATATTGTGTATTACCTTTTTTTTTAATACCTTTCGAGCCTTTTTAATATATATGTGTTACATATATTAAAAATAAAACAAATAACCTTTTAAAACAATAAACCAAACTATTGAATTAAAACATGTGCGATGGGCAAATAAAATTAAACCCCGCAACCCTTTTGTTAAAACGAAGTGTGGGCCCCGCTGCTGATGATGTCAGCAGTTCCGGGAGGGTTCGTTCCTCCAGCGGCTCTGCCTGCCTGACCCCCGCGGAAATGGTTGCCGCTTGTTCTCTGCACTGCCTTATCTGGGAAGTTGGAAATTACTGGCATGAACGACAAATCCATAAAAGCACTCCCATCTCTCATTTATGGAAAATCGATTATGCCACAGCTTGCAATGGAGTGTGTCATCTGCTTGGCAGAATTCATGGGAGGGGAAGATGTGAGAGTGTTGCCGAGCCGCAACCATGACTTCCACATGGAATTTGTAGACAAATGGCTTCGTTCTCACTCTTCTTTCCCTACTTGTAGACATTGCCTTCATTCTGATGGGGCAAACCACATTGAGGCCACCAAATTATATGTCCCGGAAGCGGAGACACATCAACCAACAACTTCTCAGGAGCCTGGCGCTATCATCGACTTAGAGTTTGGGGTGAGTCGATAGATATGTTGTTGACCTTATTATACACAAAACACACTTATGTTTGAGTTTACCATGAAGGCAAACGACAGCATTGTTGCACATAGTTTGGAAGCATCTCAGCCTATTGGTACCAAAATTACATAGCTAATTGTCATCAAATATCATTGAGATTGATCTAATTAAGATATCAATCGGCAGTGAAATCACGATGGAATATCTTTGGATAGAGGGGCACTTGCAATTTCAAATACTCTGTGTATGTCAAAAGAAATTGACGACTATACAGTGTAATGGCCCTTTATAAGTAATATGGAAATTTTAGGAAAGATTTTTACTTTCCTAGTGACTGAAAGAAATACTGATTGATGATAACTATGCATTAGCTCTAAATGAATATTTTATTCACTTCGTAATAGTACCTTAATGGTCAATTGTCTTGTCATTTTTGTCTCTAGTGTAAGTTGTCAAGACAATTTTGCCTCCTAGTGTAAGTTGTAGTGACTGTATAGAGAATCAAATGCCTACTATATCATGTCTATGTCATTTTATTTTATTTTATGTTCTAAATAAACTTACACTCTTTTCTGAAAAGGAAATTTTATATGTCTCCAAACATTTATATATTAATATTTATATTTATATTTATATATTAATATTAATATATATCAATGGATTATGATCAAATGTTGCACATAAATACATTTTATTTTCTAGGAAGGTTGAGGTATATCTCTTTAACCTTATGCTATCTCTTTCTAAGGCTTCCTCCCCACTCCATAGTATCTTGTTTCCCTTATGCCTCTGTTGGGAAAAATACTGAGAGGGGGGGGGGGGGTGAATCAGTATTTAGGGCAAACTAAAACTTTTTTATTTTTCATGCTCTAAAACCCATATGCTACTTTGCTGAAGCCAACTAGCGTATACACGCGGATATCCTTCATAGAACTCGCGTATACCCAGAGATCTAATTATGCCATTAGTTCTTCACTTATATCATTCCATCATTCATTCATTAGATGTTCTATAAATAGTAAACATGTGCAATAAGAACAGAATAAACCATCACACAAAGCATCACACATGAACACCAGGATTTTTAGGTGGAAACCCAAGTCGGGAGAAAACCACCGCTGCAGTTGCTCGGCCTTCAATATTTTATTATAGAGAAAACATCTTACAACATATGTGCTGGCGCAGACTTGACCAGCACGCAGGCACCCACCTGCGCTCGTTTACCAGCCTCTCCTGGAAGGGAGCTCCAACCCCCTGACTCGTTTACCAGCCTCTCCTGGAAGGGAGCTACGACCCCCTGCTCTCGTTTACCGGCCTCACCTGGAAGGGAGCTACGACCCCCTGATCTCGTTTACCAGCCTCACCTGGAAGGGAGCTACCACCCCCTGACTGAAGGCTACAACCCTCAGCACCTCTATGGACCACGTTTCATCAATTTTCACACTGGATCCAAAGCTTCCTCTAGGACACAACTTGCAGGCCACGTTTCATCATATTTTCAGACTGGACCCTCTTCATACATTTAAGCACAGTCAAACATCAACAACAGATAGCTAAAACAGAGCAGATCAGATCAGACATTTCATACCCCATACTTCAGCAAACCCTAGTTTGCATACGCGCTTTCCTTTCTCTGATGTCGTGTATATACGCGCTTCCGTTCATATAAACTAGCGTATACATCTGTACATAAACTTCACTGCGCATACGCGCTTTTTCTTCAGTGAAGCCGCGTATATACGCGCTTCCTCTGCGGCGAAGTAGCGTATGGATCTTCAATCATTACAGAGCTGCATACTTCTTCAGATCAGACATTCAGTTCAGATTCAACCCTTTACTTCAGACAGATGTTCGCCTCATCACAGATCTAATCACTCCATAAACAGATCTAGCAAATACAAGTACATTTCAAATCTAGAAATCCCGCTTCATCATTTCTTCATAAGCGCATCATAGATTCAGATCTATCATCAAACCTTTACCCTTTCCATACAGATATACTTCACAGAGAAATATTCATTCAAGCTCAGACATCTTGCTCCCACACACATCATTTGTACAATGAATTTCTTCTCTTTATATAGGCTTACCCATTTTTCAATACCATGAGCCAAAACAATACCATGAGCCCAAAACTACATTACTTCCGATGGTATTCCTGGACGGGGTCATTTAGACAAATCATTACCCAATACAATGGGTCAATACCATGGTGGTTACCCCTGGTTTTGCACTTTTTGAGTGCTTTTGCCCATACGCGACTTGGCACGTAGTTTCTCGCGTGCATACGCGACTTCCATTAGACAGATCTGCGTATGCCTAGAGACATACTCTTTTCATCATACTTTGAGCACATTCTGAATTCCTTTCTTCATTGCCTTTTGTACATACTGTAGATATATCAGTTTTAGTTCATCAAGACATATTCTATCAAGCACAACTTCATGCAGTAAGTTGCCATTATCTTCATCAAGAGGGTTGCCTTTCAAGGACAACATTCATCATCATATTGCTAACAAACATCATTTACCAAGTCCATCATGTCAAGAATAACTTCATCAGGTGGATTGCCATCAAGGACAACACATGTCAACAATCGCATGTCTTCATCTTCATTCAGTGGGTTGCCATCAAGGACAACACTCTGCATCATATTGCCAACAATCTCCCCCTTTGGACTTGATGGCAACCACGATGGTGTTTGGTTACCACAACAGATAGGTACATTAAGAATACAATGACACCATGTCACTCTCTCCATTTTTGACACCATTCTTTTTCTTCATTCAAACGCCATGTCATTCTCCCCCTTTGACATCAAGGGCAAAGGGCGGATCAAAACCAACAAACTCTCCCCTTTTCTCCTCATGTAGAAGAAGCGTTCTGCAGATCTGATATATACTGAAGTGACCAAGCTCCCCTTGAGTTCATGCTGAATCTTCAACCATATTTTCCAATGAAGTACATGACTCTATGAAGTTCCTATCACCAATGACTCACACTTACATCAAAGATCCATCCAAGTGGATTTACATAAGAGACTCAACTACCCAACCAAGTGGGTTTACAACTTTGACTCAGCTACCCAACCAAGTGGGTATACAAAATTTGACAAGTCCTTACATGACTGAATATTACAATTTTACATCATGGGTCTCAACAAGACCTTTTCATCAAATGACCATTTATGACCAACACCAGAAAGACTTCAAGAAAAAAGAACATATTTCAGAACCATCATAATGCCAACAATGCATTATACTCAGCAAAGCTAATGCTCCCCCTGAAACTGTGCATCCAAGCATCATTTTCATATGACTAAGGCTCCCCCTTAGTTTGTGCATCCTGAACACTTTCACCAACAAATCATCAAGGCATCTTTATCAAAACATTAGAAAGAGAATTATGAGAACTTGAACACCACCAGAGATACCAAACAGTATCAGAGATACCAAACATCACTGCAGCTGTGCTGAAGAGAGCTGACCCTAAACAGAAATTTGTCAGCAATCAGACATACGCGGTTTTATGTGCATGAACTCACGTATATACGCGACTGTGTTTCAGGAAACCCGCGTATCCAATACCATCTTCTAAATTTTAACCAGATCTGATCCTCTGTGAGAAAAAGACAGTGTTCATCTTCTTTCTGGGATATTTGAATGCTTCCATGGACTACAGATAGGTAGAACAGTGTAGTTGTGTCTTCAAGCATCATCCAACGATTGTAGCATAAGCACATTATTAACCAAGCCTTCAGATTCTTTGCAGCATCAATACAATCTTTCCAAGAGAGATTATCATACCAGAACAACATTTTCAAATATGTGTCAAGCAATCATCCATGTGGTCCAATATCATCAAGATCTTCAAGATTTAACATGAAGTAACATATGTAGGCAAAAGATCTCAACCATAGTAACAAACTCTGCATGATCTATTCTTATTTATGAATCAAACGACATCCAACTCATCCATGTGTGAGCACAAAAGATACTTATCAGCAACCAGGGCTCAAAATCTCATCATAATAAACCATGTACCAAGTCATCATCATTTGAGCATGAGTATCACAAAAACCAAAGAATAAGTAGTCATATTGCCAACAATGCAATCATTAGAATTCAACCTGCTACTCCCCCTGGACCAGTGCTCCTTCTTAACTTGTGCAACCTGAAAACGTTCATCAGCAAGTCATCAGCAACAAACTCTGCATGGGCTGCCCTTATCTCCGAATTATAGGACTTTCATCTCGACAATGAATACTCTTCATCAACAAGCAAACAGGACTCATCCACACTCTTCAACACAAGAAACCATGTATTGTTTCCTCATTATTTAGAACTGAGAAACTAAGCTGAAATTGAGTCAATAATACAGTTATTAACATTCAGACTGATGCTCCCCCTGAACCTCTGCTCCAGATCTTCAGCTATCATATAAATTCTCTTATCATCAATGCATGCGCGGCTGTGTCTGCTGTAACTCGCGTGTATACGCGACTTTTGTTCATAGAACCCGCGTATGGAAAGTGAAGCATAGAAATTTTCACATTCCTTCATCTCCCCTGAACTTGTACTTCCTGTACCTGTCCTTTCCACATCAGATGCGCTGTCAGAAGTAAACATAACCAGAATAATCAAATCAACCATGAGAGACATCATACATTGCTCCCCCTGTGACGATACATTACTAAATCTGATAATGTATCCCACATTATTCCTGCAGTCAATAAGAGAAGTAAGCTTCAGAAGCGGATGACTGCAGTAGGGTCAGAATTCCCTACGTTTCTGATCGGTCCTCCATCTTTTTCCAGATTTGTTTGAACTTTCTATTTGTGTGCTGGAAGTTATCCAATTTCTCATATCTGTTCAACCTGCATTCTTTTTCTACATGACCATACTTGTTACAAGAATAACATCTCATGTGTCCAGAGAAATAAGCATAAGAATCAAATGAGTATTTCTACTCTTCCTCCTTTTACAATCAGCTGCTTTATGTCCATACTTGTTACATGAAAAACAATATCCCTTGAAGCTACTAGAGTACCTTTTTGAGTAGAACCTGTTTGTTTGTGGTTGAATTGTTCTGCTTCTGCAATTGGCTGCAACATGCCCATAATTATGACATTTAAAACATTCAACGTTCTTGAATGAATTCCTTTGAGAATTCATGATTGTTGGTCGATCTTTTGTTTCTTTCAACACTTCAGGTTTTGCATTGACATCCTCTGAATTTTTAGCACTTCCTTGTGAGCTAGATTCTCCTTTAACGGTTTCATGAAAACCAAGACCAAGTTTGATAGCAGGAGACCTTTGATTACTCAGAATATTGTCCAAAATATTAGTACTATCTTGAAACCTCAAAAGTTTTACCTTTTCTTCTAATTTACCTTTGAGAATGTTTACCTCAACCTCCAAGGCTTGACATTGCTTTGTTATGCTTTCTTCTTTCCTTCTTCCATCTTCTACTTGATCCTTTAGAATTAGAATCTCTTCTTTCAGCCAATTTTCGTTTTCTTCACATGTTTGTTCCATCTCTTCATTCTTCTTATTTGATTTTTCCAGATCTTCTTTGAGAGAGATGATTTCTGCTTCAAGGCCTTCCTTTTCAAATGATTGTAGAGGTTCCTTATTTTTCTTACTTGATGCTTCTAGATCTGCTTGCAGAGAGATGATTGCAGCTTCAAGTCCTTCATTCTTCTTGCTTGATTTTTCAAGATCAGCATTTTGATCGTTGATTTCTGCTTCTATTTCTTTAATTCGATTGGATGCATAAGTATGAAACCTTTGATACTTGTCCACCTGTCCATTCAGCATTTCTATTTGATCTTTCATTTGAGAGATCATCTCTTTGTAAATAGAATCTTTCTTTTGTTGTTCTTCAACTTTGATCTTGACAGCTTCTTCTAGATCCACAACTTTACTTTCACTATCTTCACTATTGTTTGCACAAAGGAGAGTATTACAAGTGGCCTTCTTCTTTTCCTTCTTTGCCATGAGTACTTGGAGAGCTTCGTCAGAAACTTCTGGATCCATACTGTCACTTTCACTATCATAATCTTTGCACATGCAGTTAAGTAAGAAACAAGAACAATGATTAATACCTTATTCATCTTCTTCAATTTTTTCTATAAATGATTTCTGAGGTATCTTCTTGTTTCGAGTAGCCTTCTTCTTTTGCTTCTTAGCCATGAGCACTTTCAGATCTTGGTTAGAATCTTCTTCATCTTCACTGGACACTTCATCATCATCTTCTTTTGCATAATAACTCTTTCTTTTTTCAAATTGTTTCCCTTTACCATGTTTTTCTCTATAAGGACATTTAGCAGCATAGTGACCAACTTTTCCACACTCAAAAAATTTGAAGGGAAGCTTACCTTTGAATCTTCCAAGCATCTAGCTTTGTTTTTCTACCAAATTTGCTTCTATCTTCATCTGACATATAGCTGATTCTTTATTTATACTTCCTTTCCTTTGTAGATGCTCTTTAAAAGTCATCGTTCCTTACTGAGAAGGACCTCCTCGTCTCATTTCAAAAGCAGTCAAAATACCATGTAATTGAACAATAGTAAGAGTTTGCAGATCTTGCCTTTCTTCAATAGCTGAAACTTTAGAGTCAAATTTTGAAGTCAAGGATCTTAAGACTTTTTCCACCAGAGTAGTATCGCTTATGGTTTCACCCAAATTTCTCATCCGATTTACAATATCATCTAGACGAAGAAAGAAACTGGCAACATTTTCAGCACTATGCATCTTCAAATTTTCATATTCGATTCTAAGAGTTTGGAGTTTTCCACTTTTTACCTTTGTGTCTCCTTCATAAATCAG
This sequence comes from Pinus albicaulis, assembly GCA_034641835.2. Taxonomy (NCBI): domain Eukaryota; kingdom Viridiplantae; phylum Streptophyta; class Pinopsida; order Pinales; family Pinaceae; genus Pinus; species Pinus albicaulis. The sequence continues at coordinate 888,121,502 of CM076583.1, read as the reverse complement.
AATGATTTTGTCCCATATTTCTTTTGCTGAATTTAGCTGCATCACTTTAGCAAATTCTGGTTCAGACATGCTTCCTAATAAGACATTCACTGCTTTTGCATTGATTTCATACTTCTTTCTTTCAGCCGCATCAGTAGGAATACTTGCCAGATATTGATAGCCTTCTTCCACGATTGCCCATACTTCTGCACCAAGACTTTGCAGATATGCTTTTGTTCGTACCTTCCGTATCACGATTGCTTCCATTGAATAGAGGTGGCTTTATAGACATTACTCCTTCTTGACTTCCCATTGCTGCTGACGGATTCCTTTAAGCGATCAAGTCACACAAGGACCCGTCCGATACTAATTGTTGGGAAAAATACCGAGAGGGGGGGGGGAAACGCATTTAGGGAAAACTAAAACTTTTTACTTTCTCATGCTCTAAAACCCATACGCTACTTTGCTGAAGCCAACTAGCGTATACACGCGGATATCCTTCATAAAACTCGCGTATACACAGAGATCTAATTATGCCATTAGTTCTTCACTTATATCATTCCATCATTCATTCATTAGATGTTCTATAAACAGTAAACATGTGCAGTAAGAACTGAATAAACCATCACACAAAGCATCACACATGAACACCAGGATTTTTAGGTGGAAACCCAAGTCGGGAGAAAACCACCGCTGCAGTTGCTCAGCCTTCAATATTTTATTATAGAGAAAACATCTTACAACATATGTGCTGGCGCAGACTTGACCAGCACGCAGGCACCCACCCGCGCTCGTTTACCAGCCTCTCCTGGAAGGGAGCTACGACCCCCTGACTCGTTTACCAGCCTCTCCTGGAAGGGAGCTACGACCCCCCGATCTCGTTTACCAGCCTCACCTGGAAGGGAGCTACGACCCCCGATCTCGTTTACCAGCCTCACCTGGAAGGGAGCTACGACCCCCTGACTGAAGGCTACAACCCTCAGCACCACCTTGGACCACGTTTCATCAATTTTCACACTGGATCCAACAACTTCAATAGAACAACACTTGCAGGCCACGTTTCATCATATTTTCAGACTGGACCCTCTTCATACATTTAAGCACAGTCAAACATCAACAACAGATAGCTAAAACAGAGCAGATCAGATCAGACATTTGATACCCCATACTTCAACAAACCCTAGTTTGCATACGCGCTTTCCTTTCTCTGATGTCGCGTATATACGTGCTTCCATTCATATAAAGTAGCGTATACATTCGCATGATCTCATCACGCATACGTTTTTCTTCATTGTTTGCCAAGATATGCCTCTTCAGTGTTGAGAAGATGATCTTTCAATTGTTATAGCTATACTTTCCACCACATTCCAGCTCTGACTAACCCTTGCCTGTATTTTTATGTTCGCCTCATCACAGATCTAATCATTTCATAAACAGATCTAGCAAATATAAGTACATTTCAGATCTAGATCCCCTTCTTCATCATTGGTGCATCATACATTCAGATCTATCATTCAACTGTAACCCTTTCCATTCAGATATACTTCAGAGAGAAGTATTCATTCAAGCTTAGACATCTTGCACCCACACTCATGATTTGCACAATGAATTTCTTCTCTTTATATAGGCTTACCCTTTTTCAATACCATGAGCCAAAACCACATTACTTCCGATGGTATTCCTGGACGGGGTCATTTAGACGAATCATTACCCAATACAATGGGTCAATACCATGGTGGTTACCCCTGGTTTTGCATTTTAAGAGCGCTTTTGCCCATACGCGACTTGGCACGTTTATTCCCGCGTGCATACGCGACTTCTCCTAGGCAAATTCGCGTATGCCTAGAGACATACTCTTTTCATCAAGATTTAGCACATGCTGAATTCCTTTCTTCATTGCCTTCTGTACACACTGTAGATACATCGGATTTACTCCATCAAGAACATATTCTATCAAGCACAACTTCATCAAGTAAGTTCCCATCATCTTCATCAAGAGGGTTGCCTTTCAAGAACAACACTCATCATCATATTGCTAACAAACATCATTTACCAAGTCCATCACGTCAAGAATAACTTCATCAGGTGGATTGCCATCAAGGACAACACATGTCAATAGTCGCATGTCTTCATCTTCATTCAGTGGGTTGCCATCAAGGACAACACTCTGCATCATATTGCCAACAGCCTCTAAAGATATTTCTGCCTGCCTTAACTGATTAGTGCAGCACTCCCATTCTGCTTTGTTCCTCTCTGATCCAGGTGGATATTGGTGGCCACCTACTTATTCCACCTAGATAGTTTCATCAGTTTTCTTATTTACTATTTTTAGCAATTTTCGGGTCATGAACTTCTGAAGAAATTTTGACCCCAAAAACAACGTTTTTTTGAGGTCCGCTATAGTCCCGTAGCCATAGGCAAGGGGGAATGCAGAAAAAATTGTAGTCCTCAAAGAGATATTTCCAACGATATATCATGCATGTCAAACGAAAATAATATGACCAAGTTACGACCACGGGAAGTTGGTTGCCCAACTAACCCCAACGGGGCCCATAAACTCTTGGTGTTACATCTCCTCGGGTTAGGGTTTTGGCTGTTTAGAGTTTTCTCTTATTGTTCAATAATAAAAAGGCCCTTGAGCCTCATTGTAACATAGTTAGAGGCATGTAGCTACCACATCTATCCTCAGAGATAAGCTACGATTGTCAAAGCTAGTTTTCTTTCAATTATGTTTGTATGCATTTTCAGTATTTGATATTAATGAAATGAAATATTATTTATGTTGCATCTCTGTATTTGTGATTATTTCTCTATTTTTTTTCATTCCTTATTAAATTCATATCATTGTTATCAAAGCAGTCTGCTTTTTCTCTGTTTTTTTTTCTTTACATGCCCCCAACAAGGTGAGGGTATAAGGAGTTAGGGCTCAAACTAGTTGAAACCTTGCAAGACCAACATCACAAACCCCGACGGCCTCCCATGGTGAGTGAAACGAAAGAAGAGGGAGCACGAGATCCTAACAAAATATTACTCAAAGAATCCCTCGAGTGGCAAAGGAATGAAATGATAGGAAAATTTTCTTAGATCCTATGGCATATGTCCACAGACGATGCATCTTCATTCGATAGACACTCTGGAGGCACCACTCCCTTCAAGGTACAGGTCAACTTTGACATTCCTGTATTTGAAGTATAGATAGATGTAGACATCGTCGATATATGGTTGAATTTACTGGAAGGGTATTTTTCAGTCCATGATTTCTCCGATCGAGAAAATATTACCTTTGTGCTCCCCAAAGCTGCCCCCATGTCAAATATTGGTGAGAAACTTACTATGAACAGAGGGATGAGGAAGAACCCTCAGTTTTTTCACCTGCACGCACTTGGAATTTATTTTGAGATGGCATCAAGGAAAAATATTACCACGTTGGGAGCTATGAGGACAAGTACATCAAATGGACCATGTTGCGGCAACAAAGGGATCAAGATGTGCACGAGCCAACGAATTTGTTCCATAACCTGTGCACAAAGTTAGGTATTAAATATTCAGAGAAACACTTGGTGCTCAAGTACCACAGTTTTTTTGCACATATACATTCAAGAGGAAATGGAGTTTCTTGAGATTACCTCGCTTGGCGCGGCATATCGATATGTTGCCAAGATCGAGCATAAATTTAAAAAAAAGAATTAAGACTTTGGATCCATGAATCAAAAGCTAAGGAAAGTCAACCCAAAACCATAGAACAAGGGGCAAAGCCAAAGCATGGCAACTCAGTACAAACAACCAAAGTAACAAGCGAAGAAAAACACCACAAAGCCAAAGAAGGACACAAGAAAGTGGTGTGAATTTCATAAAAGCTCCACTCAAAACACAACTGAGTGTCGAGCCAAAAAATCTCTTGTGGATCAGCTGAAGCCATTCGAATCAGATGCATGCTCTGATTATGAGAGAGAATTGGACAAGGGGAATGAAAAAGGGAAGCAGAAAATTGATGCGGAACCCAATGCCACTTTTTCCACCACCAAGCTCTAAAGGGAGGATCCCGGGGAACCAAAGGAGAGGGAGCGCATCTTCCATTCCCAGATGTGAGTGAAGGGTTCTACACTGCAATTCATTGTCAATATTGGAAGCCAAAAGAAGCTCATTTCAGCAGAGATTGTGAAGCCACTCGGCCTATCGACCACATTACACCCGCAGCCGTATACCATTAGGTATCTTAACCAAGGAAGAGATCTTCGCGTCAGCCAACAATGCTGGCTTCCCTACAACATCAAGCCCTTCATAGATGAGGTATTGTATGATGTTGCTCCTCTTGAATTTTCTGATGTATTATTAGGCCAACCATACTTGTGTAAGCGACATGTTGTGTATGAGTCTAGGCCTCATTTTTTTATTATTACTTTAGGAAATAATTTGGATGATATATCGGTGGTAGTACCAACTTCTTCCATCTCTTTGATTATTGCTAAGAAATGGAGTAAGATTATTTCCCAAACCAGTAAATTTATTTCCATTACGAATCACTGATGGGGTGAGAATAATATTGTGGCCGCAACCTCCAAATAGGGCTTGCCTGCGCAACAACAGTAGATGGAAAAAGTCGTGGATGAATACAAAGAAATTTTCTCCTCACCCACAGGGGTTCCTCTACAATGTCAGGTCAAGCACTCCATTGATCTAACCCTAGGCACGTCGTTACCTAATGGTTCGATCTATCGATGCTCTGTTATGGAGAATGATGAAATCAAGAGGTAGATCCGAGAGTTTTTGCAGAAAGGGCACATCAAGCCAATTTCGTCACCTTGTGGGAGCCCGATCTTATTGATTCAAAAGAAGGATGACACCTGGAAACTTGGTATTGACTATCGGGCACTGAACAAGATCACTGCCCAGAATAGGTACCCGATCCCATAGATTAATGACCTTTTGGACCAACTCAAGGGGGGAAAATATTTCAGCAAGATCAACTTGAAGTCTGGGTATTACCAGGTACCAATAAAACCCTCTGATGTGTGGAAGAGTTCCTTCAAATCCAAGGAGGACCTTTTTGAATTTCTCTTCATGCATTTCGGGTTGACGAATGATCCCACAACCTTCATGATGTTGATGTATGACATCTTGCGACCATTCACCAACTCATTTGTAGTGGTGTACTTGGATTTCATCTCGATATTCAGCCAGACTTGGGAGGAGCACCTCTGTAGTGGTGTACTTAGATGGCATCCCGATCTTCAGCCAGACTTGGGAAGAGTGTTATAAAATTATATATTATAGAGAAATGTGACACATAAAATATGCGGAAAAACACAAGCACACAAAACACATAAAACCAGAGAGACATAGATATACGTGCTTCACCCATTTTGGGCTACATCCACCCCGAACAACCAGTCCTTCCTTTCTATTATCCAGAAAAATGAAGGGAGGCAACCTAAAAAAGATCCGCTGTCATATCCTTTATTCTCTCTCACAGTCTCCCTATTTATTTCTCGCTTTGAGAATACACATACAATGCATAGCCGCAATACAATACCCTCATAAAAGTGAGGGGTGCAAAAAACCCTAAACTAAACATAACTTATACCGTCAAATCATCCGCCTAATGAACGGCTCAGATTGACTAGAAATTACTATGCTTTTACAAGGCAATTTTACATTTGTTTTTATATTTAAGGCAAACCCCCCGCTAGAGGGGGGGCTCCATAAAGTCCCAACTGCCCCCCCTAGACCCCCCAGGTAGCGTTTAATTACGAGCGACGTTTCTGCCCCATTAAGGTACAGGGGTCCAACACTATGATACAAAATAGACAATATAATCAGGCTCCACACCCAACAATATCCCACTTGGAGACTGATTGTAGCAACTCCATCACCACTTCATTTTCTAGACAATGACTCCTCTTTGGACCTGACTGTTTTTTATCTTCAACATCATCCTTGAAGACCAATTGAAATTGAGCATAATCTTAGTTTCTCCCTGGTTAAAAATTTTGTTAGCATATCTGCAAGATTCTGGCTAGTGTGTATCTTTTCCAGCTTCAACTGTCCATCTACCAATACTGATTGTATGAAATGGTACTTGAGTTGTATGTGTTTAGTTCTGGAATGAAATGTTGAGCTCTTTGCAAGATGAATGGCACTTTGGATATCACTGTATAACGTGCCCATATCATGCTTCTTACCCAATTCATCCATAAACCTTTGCAACCAAATCATTTCTTTATTAGCCTTTGTAGCAGCAACATACTCTGCTTCTGTTGTTGAAAGTGCAACAACAATTTGGAATTTTGAAACCCAACCGATAGCTGTTCCACCTACAATAAATGCATATCCTGAAGTGCTCCTCCTGTTATCTTTGTCACCTGCCATATCTGCATCAACATATCCTTGTAGAGAAATGTTTGAACCACCAAAACATAATGCTTGATTTGTGGTACCTCTCAAATATCTGAGAATCCATTTTACTTCCATCCAATGTTATTTTCCTGGTTTTTTCATGTACCTGCTTACAACTCCCACTGCATGTGCAATATTAGGCCTTGTGCAAACCATTGCATATATTAAGCTTCCAACTGTTGATGCATATGGAAATTTAGACATATAATCCATTTCTTCTTGGGTCTCGGGGCACATCTCCTTACTAAGTTTGAAATGGCTAGAAAAAGGTGTACTAACTGGTTTTTCATTCTACATATTAAATCTTTTCAACACCTTTTGTATGTACTCATTCTGAGACAGTGTTAATTTGCGATTTTCCCTGTCTCTAATTATTCGCATACCAAGGATTTGTTTTGCAGCTCCCAAATCCTTCATTGCAAATGAATTTTCCAATTTTCTTTTGAGAAAATTTATTTCCTACATGTTAGACCCCGCAACAAGCATGTCATCTACATACAATAACAATATAATATAGCTGCCATCATTTTGCTTTTTCAGATAAACACAATGATCGGAGTGACATCTAGTATAACCTTGTTCAGACATAAACTGGTCAAATTTTAGATACCACTGCCTTGGAGCCTGTTTTAAGCCATACAATCTCTTCTTTAACCTGCACACTAATTTTTCTTTCCCTTTGACCTCATATCCTTCTGGTTGTTGCATATAGATCTCTTCCTCCAAATCTCCATGGAGAAGTGTTGTCTTTACATATAACTATTCAATATGTAAATATTCTACTGCTATAAGACTTAAAATAGTTCTGATTGAAGTCATCTTAACAACAGGAGAAAATATTTCATCAAAATCAATACCTTTCTTCTGTGCAAACCCCTTCACCACAAGTCTAGATCTTTACCTCTATTTTCCTCCATCTTCTTCCTTCAGCCTGTAAACCCATTTATTCTGCAGTGTAGTTTTATCTGCAGGCAACCTGACTAAGTCCTAAGTCTGGTTATGCATTAGGGAGTCCATCTCTTCTTCCATGGCTAGCTCCCACTTCTCCCTGGTTTCAACTTGCATTTTTTCTTCATAATATTCGGGTTCACTAGAATCAGTTAACAATAAATAATATAATGAAGGAGAGTATCGTTCAGGGGGTCTACTTATCTTGGTAGATCTTCTGACACCACTTTCAGGTGTTTGAGGTGCCTGTTGCTGTTGTGGTGGTTGCTGTTGTTGTGGCTATTGATTATTATTATTTTCAGGCACCTTTACTTTTTCTATGATCTCATCAAGAATTGTGTATTCTTTGTTTTCTTTTTCCTATTTCTTTTCCTACAACTGATTCTTATACAAGACCTTTTCATTGAATATTACATCTTTGTTCCTAATGATTTTGTGATTTTCATAATCATATAAGTGATAACCAAAATCATTAACACCATATCCAATAAAGGTACATTTATTTGATTTTGCCTCAAGCTTTGTTCTGTTTTCTTTATTAATATGGACAAAGGCCTCACAGCCAAAAGGCTTTAAAAAAGAGTAGTTTACCTTTTTACCTATCCATGCTTCCTCTAGAATATCACCATCCAAGGAACTTGAAGGCCCTCTATTTATTAGATAAACAACAATATCTACAACAACTGCCCAAAATTGTAAAGGAAATCCTGCATGCAATCTCATGCACCTTGCACGCTCCATGATTGTTCTGTTCATCCTTTTTAACACACCATTTTCTTGTGGTGTTCTTGGAACTATCTTCTCTCTGCGAATTCCATACTCTGAACAATACCTATCAAACTATTTGCTGCAATATTCACCTCCATTTTTTGATCTGAGACACTTCAAATTCTTTCCTATCTCAATCTCAACCAAAGCTTTCCATTTCTGGAAAATATCAAATACATCAGATTTATTCTGAATACAATAAATCCATGTTTTTCTAGTTGCATCATCAATAAAAGTAACATAATAATGAGAGCCACCGAGAGATGATACTTGAGCAAGTCCCCATACATTTGTATGCACAAGCTCTAATTTTTCGCTCTTATTTTCTTTCCCAACTCTGAGAAATCTGACTCTCTTCTGTTTTCCATAAATACAATTGTCACAGAAATCCAAATCAACATTCTTCACCCGGCAACAAATTTCTTGAGTGAAGAATCTTCATCCCATTCTCACTCATGTGTCCGAGCCTATGATGCCATAATGTTGCATCTACTCCTTTGGAAGTTAAATCATTAATAGAGTTAGAAATACCATTGCATAAATATAATGTACCGACCTTTTCACCTTTTTCTATTACGAGGGCTTTTTTGGTGACCTTCCAAGTTTTATCTGTGAAAGTTATCGCACAACCTTCACCGCCTAACTGCCCTGTTGAAATCAGATTTTTCTTCAAATCTGGAACATGCCTTACCTGCTTTAATAGCCATTGGTTTCAATTCTATTGTTTTACAAGAACCTTACCCATTCCAACAGTTTTACAAGGTTTATCATAATCCAAATGGATTTGTCCAAAATCTCCTTGAACATAGTCATGAAAATATTTCTTATCAGGTGTGGCATGGAATGAATCCCCTGAGTCTACCACCTAGGAATCAGTAACATTTTCGAAAGAAATAATCAAAGTATCTTGTAACACATCACCTGTCACATTTGCTTCATGATTTTTTTCTTGTTGTGTGTCTCCTTCTTTTCCCTTCCGAGATCTACAATCTTTCTTTAGGTGTCCTTTCTTTCCACATTTCCAGCACACTATCCCTGATTTGGACTTGGATCTTCCTTTCCTTGATTTAATGTGATATCTTGAGCTCTTTCCTCTTTCCATTCTTCTTCCCCTGGACTCTGCACTCAAAGCATTACCTGATGTCTCACCGGAGATTTTCCGTCACATTTCCTCGCTAAGGATAGCATCGACAACATTATCAAACTTTAAAGTAATAGATCCAGAGACAGAGTTACTAATGGCCATAACTAAACCATTCCAACTTTCTGGAAATGAACACAAAAATAACAGAGCTCTAACTTCATCATCAAAGTTTACCCCTACAGAACTTAACTGACTGGTAACTTTATTAAAATCATTTAAATGGTCTACAATAGATCCACCTTTCGACATCTTCATATTAAATAAATGTTTCATAAGAAATACCTTGTTTAAGGCCGAGGGTTTTTCATATAGTTTTTCCAATTCCTTAATCAAACCCTATGTTGTTGTTTCCTTCGAAATATTGAAGGCTACCGACGCCGCAAGGCACAACCTTACTATGCCAAGTGCCTTTCTATTGAGAATCTCCCATTTTGCATCTGTCATAGCCGTCGGCCTCTTTGTTTTTCCGCTCAATGGTGGGTACAGATCTTTCTGATACAGCTAATCTTTCATCTGCATCTTCCACAGTGGGAAGTGTTGGCCGTTAAATTTCTTGACCCTAAACTTACCATCTTCCGCCATTGCTGCCACTCGAACCGGGAACCCTTATTTCATGCGAGATTACCAGCCAAATAGACCTTCGGCTCTGATACCAGTTTTTAGAAAATTATATATTACAGAGGAATGCAACACATAAAATATGCGGAAAAAAACAAGCATAAAAATCACATAAAACCAGAGAGACACAGATATATGTGGTTCACCCATTTTGGGCTACATCCACCACGAACAGCCAGTCCTTCCTTTCTATTATCCAGAAAATGAAGAGACACAACCTACCACAGATCCGCTGTCATATCCTCTGTTCTCTCTCACAATCTCCCTATCTGTTTCTCGCTCTGAGAATACACATACAATGCACAGCCACAATAAAATACCCTCACACAAGCGAGGGATTGCCTTCTAGGGAAAAAAAACCTAAACTAAACATAACTTCTACCGTCAGATCATCCGCCTAATGAACGGCTCAGATTGACTAGAAATTACTATACTTTTACAAGGAAATTTTACATCTATTTTTAGCTTCGGGGCACTGCCCCCGAAACCCCCCACCAGGGGGGGCTCCATAAACCGCTGCCGCCCCCCCTAGATCTCCCAGGCAGTGTACAATTATGGGCAGAATTAAGGTACATGGGTCCAACATTGTGATACAAAATAAACAATATAATTAGGCTCCACACCCAACAAAGAACACCTCCACCATATCTGACAGGTCCTTCAAATACTATGGAAACATAAGTTCTATGCCAATTTGGAGAAGTGCGTTTTTGGCATGACCCAGGTTCAGTATTTGGGATACATTATTGATGAGCAGGGGTTGCATGTGGATCCAGTCAAGATCCAAGTCATTCGGGATTTTCCAACTCCAACCACTCTAACAGAGCTCTGCAGCTTTATGGGTCTTTCCAATTTCTACCATAGGTTCATGTTGGGATTCTATCATATCACTTGGCCCTTGAGTCAAGTCACCAAGGGAGGAGCGAAAAAAAAATTATTTTGTTTTGAATCTCAATGGAAGGCATTCGTACAATTGAAAAATTTCCTCTGCTCGGCACCAGTGTTCACATTACCAGAATTGCAACAACCATTTGAGATCGATACAAATACCTCTGACTATGCTATTGGGGAATTTCTTACTCAATAGGGGAATTCAGTGGCATATAACAGTGAGACACTTTCTGAAACAGTTTGGAAGTATCCCACTTATGAAAAATAGATGCATTCCATTGTGCAAGCTTGCTGACAATGGAAGCATTACATTTTGGGGAAGGAAACGACCATCCACAAAGACCACTAACCCCTGCAATTCATACAAACACAAGGGAAGTTACAGAACGATCACCATCAAAAGTGGTCCACATACCTGCAAGAATTTCATGTTAACATCAAGTACAAGAAGGGCAACACTAATAATGTTGCAGACTACCTCAGTTGACCACCGATCGTGGCGCTAACCACTGTGCTCAACTCTTGTGGGCAATAGAATCCCGATTGGCTGCTTCTCTATAAAAGTGATTCAGAATTCGGCCACACATATAAGTTTTTGGAGGGAAAGTAAGTGATCTGAAAATGGGTTGGATAAATTTTTATGCTTTTCAAGAACCTCCCACTCAGTTAAACAAATGAAGATCTAGCTTATTCTTGACTTGTGTGGAATTTTATACTTGAAATAGGTGTATGTTTTTTAATCGTTTAAGTGCTTTAAGAACATTTGTTTTCACTGATATTAAGCAAGTGAAGAAACCATATATGCATAAAATAAACATCAACACATAAAAACAAATTTAATAAATAATTTCACCTGAATATCATGAGCTACGTCTCCTTGAGCTCTTGTCCAATTGACTTGGCTCTTTGGGATTATGATGAAAATATTATTTTACAAGTAAATACTTAACTCCAATGGTTATTTTGGATGTACCATTGGATTTATAATATCATCATACCCCTAGAATGGATTTCATCACTCTGAAGAAAGATCTAGGTTCTCTTAGACTTGATTTCTGTTGTTAGTGCCTTAAGATTCCTTTTGCTTCTCTGTGGCACTAACCATTTAAGAAATAATTTCCTGTCCCTAAAACCTCACCTACTATCTCCAGCATACATCATACCTTCAAAATAAACTGATCATTTTCTCAAAATGAGCACTGGCTCCCCAATTTAGGCCTCCATCCACTGATGGCCCTGGGCTGCCCAAAACTTCCCTATGGATTCTTGATCTAGAAGTCTCCAAATTACTCTGAAAATCCATTCAATGGATTTAGAATGTTAAAAATAGTCATAATAGACTTTTTATCACAAAATATGACCTTGATAGGCTGCTGATCAAGTAGACTCTGAGTAACTCTTTCAAACCAATCTTTTGGTTGAGGCTTAGCCTCCTCAATCTGAGAGGGCTCTCTCAACAGGTTTAAGATTTTTGATTAAGGATTAGATGGCTAACTCTAGGAATAAAATGGATAAAAGTGTATAACTGGTTGAATTACTGATTAACAAACATCTATTGGGCTATGGAGTCAAGATATGTTTCAACAAAACATCAACATCAGCTCAACATGGAAGTTGGGGCACTTAGAGTTTTAGGTTTATAAACAAAACAATAACATAGTGAATAAAACACAATCTACAACCATGTGAAGGAAGTTAGAGAATTTTCCAATGAATTTTAAGTAACACATGTTCATACCACTGTAAATCAGTAGATGAGGAAATCCATAGAGAAATCAAACACCAAAAAAACTCTTTCAGAATCCTGAGTACTAAAGCCAATCTGTATTAAGCTGAAAATACATAGTCTGCTACAATAACACAGTTTTCTTGCTAATGAAAAAAATGCCAAACCTGAGGAATTCGACCTAATGTATCGTATAGAGTAATCATTACAATCTTGGATTCCCTTATCTACCTTGAAGAGAATTCAAATTTCTAATTTTGACACCTATCTACTCCTAAAACAGACTCTTAATTACAACTGACAGTTAACTGTCTCTTTAGGAGTCCTAATACAAATAGGAGTGAAACTCCTTATCATGTCTAAAAAAAACTTATCTAAGACTTAAATTTTATCTTTTGACAGCTGCTTCTCCATATCTTCGAATTTGATGATGCCTTCATCCTTGTTGTGAGATCCTGCTGACTCATGTCTTGACTGTCCTAAAATCCAGGGAACACATTTCCTGCATTTTAGCCTTTATCTTCCATACTGATCTTCGAACATCATTTGCTAGCAATGTTAACTATTTTAGATATGTGACATGTGCTAACATTTCCTTGAAAATTCACCCTTCCACCTATTCAAAAATAAACCTCGAAAAAGTATAAAGGAGATGGGATATATCTATGCTACGAAAATAGCAGCTGTTTTCGTAGCACAAAATTTGTATTACTTTGAAACATTCCTTTTAACCTTTCATTCATATGCTTTGAAACTTAAATATTCAGATGTGATCATTACTCCATCATTAGCAGCATTACACTTGGAAATCAAATATTTTTACCCCCAAAACACTTATGAAAAATGCCCAAAATTCACCTACAGTAGTTTCGTAGCACGCTACGAAACTGCTGTGTATGCCTCTTTTACATAGTTTTTTCAAAATTTGCAGTCTTAAGGATATTTGAACTTCTGAAATTATTTCCATAGAACTTAACAGGCAAAACAAGTTGAATATGAAATGTTTTTTTACTCAAAAGGTGATCTCCTTCTTAATGACAAAACTGATTTAAGATCTATCATTTTTTTGTGCTGTTTTTATCTGAAAAATAGGTTTTGTGCCAGAGATTTTAGCTCCTCATAAAAAATTTATTTTGTGAAACTAAAGGAGGCTTTTGGATACCATTCTATATTTAACAAAAACCTCTCTTTGTTTTTTTCAATACCTCTCCTTCTGCCCAGAAACTGTCTTTGAACAACATGTGTAAAACTAGAAAATTCTGATTTCTGAAAATATGGCTTCAGAGAAAACCTTGTATCTCCCAACTAGTAACACTTGTAAGAAAAGTGAGATAGGTTATTGTAGCTGTATATTTTACGAAGAGAAACCGCCTTCATAATTCCAAAATAATTTTTCTCGTTGCTAAAAACTGATCATGAAGTTGACTACTAAAACCAGAAAACAGAGTTTTTCTCTCAATGACTTTCAACAATTTCGTAACGCAAGTTGAGTGATCAATTTCTCCCACCTCATAATGAATTTGAAGAAACTGAGAGAGGTTTTTTTAGTTAATTATGTTAGGAAGAAAATATAATCTCAGTTTTCAAAAATGAGTTTTCAGTTGTTCAGGAACCCCTTTGGAAGTTGACTACTAAAACCAGAAAACAGAGTTTTTTGATGAAAAAAGGTTGTTTCAGCAGTTTCGTAGTGCAAATCACCTTTTTTGAACTAGCTGCGCTATGAAAATGTGGATTCCTGCATGATTGAAAAAAATTGACCCTAAACCTAATGGAATCACTTCTTAATGGATTATGGGACCTTTAAACCATGGAATAAGGTTGGTAAACTTTGTTTGGAAATGAAAATGAGACTTTTGAGACTCTAACCCTATCATCTACCCTTTAAAGCATGAAATGACCTAATCACCTATCTAATACCATGAATAAAACAAGTTAAACTTTCAAAGTTTATTTATCATGGAGTGGACCTAGAAGACTTTATTTGAACTGGCAATATAACCTACCCTTTACCCAGACTTAAAATGACTTTTAGACCTCCTTGAAATCATGACCAAAAGCATAGTTGACACAATGATGTTTTGAGAATTTTTGGGTGATAACAGTGGCTCCACTTGGGATAGTGTGCCCTTGTGGTACACTAAGAACTGGTAGCTCCAGTGCTGCTATCCATCCTTTAAAATAAAACTCTGAAATTCTGCCCAATCTGCTTCAAAATTTTATGGCCTTCACCTCGGGCTCAAGTTTGATGGTCTCTGCAAGAAGCACTCAAACTCTACCTACTAAAAATTCTCAGTCAACCTACCTTGAGATTATTTTCACATTCCTACCTACCTACCCTATCAGCTGCAATCTCCATTTGTAGATCAAGGAACATGAAACTTCCAATAAAGCCAATCAATTGTCCTTTCTGATATATGAGGCTCTTGACTGCATTCGTCCTCAAAATAACCATGATAGTGAGATCACCAAAGCAACTTATAATGTATCTGATCTTCATAATGCAAATGAAAATGAAATACTGGTGTACAAATCTTTGCCATGTATTTAGCTATAGGGTAAAAAAAGACATGGTTAGTTTGATGATCATCATAACATTCTATATCTTCAAAAAACTGATTCTCAGCCACACAAGATTCCTTTGATATGCTATCCAACTGCTTTTCTGAATGATTCCCATAAACAATGTAATTTTCGTCATTATTATGATCATTCTTTGATGTAAGTTGTTGCAAAGTATGACATAAAAAATCAACCTTTTCCTCTGCCCGAGGGTTATAAAAGCTATCTTCCAGTATTTCTTCTTGGTATTTGCAATGATTTTCATACTCTTTGTGATCAAAATACTGGCAAGTTTGTTGCACCTTCACATCAATCTAAGAGGATGTAACATGGTTTTCATAAGTAAACTCCTGCTGATTTCCATGATGCATTTTATGGGATGTTATCATTTCTTCTTGGTGTTGAAATGTATTGTTACGAAGAGCCTCTAAAATTTATTCATCCATGAATTCATCATCATCATAACAATCCTCCAAATATTGAATAAAACTCACAGAATGTTTACAAGAATCTTTGACCAGCAATAAGGAGGGATGACACTCTTTATACATCTCATAGAATACATCATGGAAATTAGCAAGAGAATATAATGAACCATTTTCCAAACCTTTATACCAAGACCATTCTTTTCCTTCTAAAGTGGTCATAAACATCTTCATGAGACAATCTTCAGGGAAATGAACCTTAAGACTATGTACATGCATATGGAACGTAACCAAATGAAGAGAAACATTGTCTTTCTTTTCATCTTTGAATATTGGAAGACCATCTAACCATTCAACCTTTGGCATAGGGTTTGGAAAACCAGGGATATGAGATATATTCATAGGGGCATACCTGGCATTTATTCTTGCAATGGAACTCATCTTGAAACTTCATCAAGCTACCGATATTTAAGCAGTGGAGTCACCTTCCAATTTGATTATTCGATGTGTGGAGTTACCAAGGTAGTTCTACAGCCTCGAACATATTCTGAGCTCCTGCTACCTTCAAGAGTTCAGCTTCATAATTTTCGGGAGATGTATACCTTCAGACTCCAGACAGATGCACCAAAATGTTATCACAAAATCTGACCTTGATAGATTGTTGATCAAGTAGACTCTGAGTAACTCTTTCAAACCAATCTTTTGGTTGAGGCTTAGCCTCCTCAACCTGAGAGGGCTCTCTCAACAGGTTTAAGATTTTTGATTAAGGATTAGATGTATAACTCTAGGAATAAAATGGATAAAAATGTATAACTGGTTGAATTACTGATTAACAAACATCTATTGGGATATGGAGTCAAGATAAGTTTCAACAAAGCATCAACATCAGCTCAACATGGAAGTTAGGGCACTTAGATTTTTAGTTTTATAAACAAAAAAATAACACAGTGAATAAAACACAATCTACAAACATGTGAAGGAAGTTAGAGAATTTTCCAATGAATTATAAGTAACAAATGTTCATACCACTGTAAATAGGTAGATGATAAAAGCCATAGAGAGATCAAACACCAAAAAAACTCTTTGTGAATCCTGAGTAGTAAAGCCAATTTGTATTAAGCTGAAAATACACAGTCTGCTACAAATAACACAGTTTGCTTGCTAATGAAAAAAATGCCAACCCTGAGGAATTCGACCTCATGTCTCTTATAGATTTATCATTAAAATCTTGGATTCCCTTATCTATCTTGAAGAGAATTCTAATTTCTAAGTTTGACACCTATCTACTCCTAAAACAGACTCTTAATTACAACTGACAGTTAACTGTCTCTTTAGGAGTCCTAATACAAATAAGAGTAAAACTCCTTATCATGTCTAAAAAAAACTTATCTAAGACTTAAATGTTATCTTTTGACAGCTTCTTCTCCATATCTTTGAATTTGATGATGCCTCCAGCCTTGTTGTGAGATCCTGCTGACTCATGTCTTGACTGTCCTAAAAACTAGGGAACACATTTCCTGCATTTTAGCCTTTATCTTCCATTCTGATCTTAGAACATCCTTTGGTAGAAATGTTGACTATTTTAGATATGTGACATGTGCTAACATTGCCTTGAAACTTCACCCTTCCACCTGTTCAAAAAGAAACCTCAAAAAAGTATAAAGGAGATGGGATATATCTGCGCTACGAAAATAGCAGCTGTTTTCGTAGCGCAAAATTTGTATTACATTGAAGCATTCCTTTTAACCTTTCATTCATCTGCTTTGAAACTTAAATATTCATATGTGATCATTAATCCATCATTATCAGCATCAAAACTTGGAAATAAACTATTTTTACCCCCAAAACACCTATGAAAAATGCCCAAAATTCACCTACAGCAGTTTCGTAGCGCGCTACGAAACTGCTGTGTATGCCTCTTTTACACAATTTTTTCAAAATTTGAAGTCTTAAGGATATTTGAACTTCTGAAATGATTTCCATAGACCTTAGTAGGCACAAAAAATTGACTTTGAAAAGTTTTTTCCTCTAAAAGTGATCTCCTTCTCAATGACAAAACTGATTTAAGATCTATAATTTTTCTGCACTGTTTTTATCTGAAACATAGGTGTTGGGACAAAGCTTTTATCTCCTCATAAAAAATGTATTTTGAGAAACTGAAGGAGGCTTTTGGATACCATGCTGTATTTAACAAAAACCTCTCTTTTTGTTTTTCAATACCTCTCCTACTGCATAGAAACTGTCTTTGAACAACATGTGTAAAACTGGAAAATTCTGATTTCTGAACATATGGCTTCAACGAAATCTTTGTATCTCCCAAATGGTAACACTTTTAAGAAAAGTGAGATAGGTTATTGTAGTGGGAGGTTTTATAAAAATAAACCTCCTTCAGAATTCCAAAATACGATTTATTGTGGACATAAACTGATCATGAAGTTGACTACTAAAACCAGAAAACAGAGTTTTTCTCTCAATGACTTTCAGCAATTTCGTAGCGCAAGTTGAGTGATCGATTTCTCCCACCTCATAATGAATTGGAATAAAATGAGAGAAATTTTTTTATTTAATTATGTTAGGAAGAAAAACCTCTTTCATTTTTCAAAAATTATTTTTCAGTTGCTCAGGAACCCCTTTGGAAGTTGACTACTAAAACCAGAAAACAGAGTTTTTTGATGAAAAAAGGTTGTTTCAGCAGTTTCGTAGCGCGCTACAAAAACAGTGTTTTCGTAGCACAAATCACCTTTTTTGAACTAGCTGCGCTACGAAAACGTGGATTCCTGTATGATTACAAAAATTTTACCCTAAACCTAATGGAATGAATTCTTAATGGATGATGGGACCTTTAAACCATGGAATAAGGTTGTTAAACTTTGTTTGGAAATGAAAATGAGACTTTTGAGACTCTAACCGTATTAGCTGTCCTTTAAAGCATGAAATGAACTAATAAAATATCTAATACCATGACTAAAACAAGGTAAACTTTCAGAGTTTATTTATCATGGAGTGGACCTAGAATACTTTATTTGAACCGGCAATATAACCTTCCCTTTACCCAGACTTAAAATGACTTTTAGACCTCCTTGAAATCATGACCAAAAGAAAAGTTGACACAATGATGTTTTGAGAATTTTTGGGTGATAAAAATACTATTCACTTGCATAAATTTCCCTCTGGCTGTTCCAGTTTCGCCTCCCACACCTGGTGGCACCCCCTGGCTCTTGGGTCACTGAAAACTTATTTGAAGCATCTGAACTTTAAAAAGTCCTAAAACACTTCTACAAACTCCATCAATGGATTCAGAAGTATCAATACAGTTAGAAATGACTATTGGTTTGCGGAGAATGGATACTGGCTGTTGTGGATAGGCCTCATTCTCCTGCTGGCACTTGGTGGCCCTAGCGACCCTTGGAAATTATCTGAAGCATATCGGCCTTCAAAGTCCTCTAGAGGCTCTAAAAACCACACCATTAGTTCTCAAATGTCTGAAACAGCCAAACTTGACTATTGGATTACTGAGAAAGTCCTCTAGCTGCCTTGGCTAAGCCTCAAACTCTTGTTGGCCCCTAGTGGTCCTCGTGGCCCCTAGAACTTCTCTGAAGAAAAAACCTACTCAAAATTCCTCTGATGGATGTGAAACCCTCACCAATGAGTATATAATGTATAAGATAGTCGAAATTGACTATTGGCACTCCCAGAATGGTCGAATCTAGCTCAAGATAGAGCCTAAGCATATTTTTCTCAGTGTCCCCTAAAAGACTCCACTAATTTTGGGCCCACTGCAGTTAACTCCAGTTAAATTTGACCAAATCCCGAAAATTTTTGGGTGTGCCATAATTCCGCCATGCTACCCATTAGGCTTAACTATTTTGGGTAGGGGGTGGCCACATGCCGACCCCCAAACCCGTGGCTTCATTAAACTTGGAGCAGAACCCATTCGAAAACCGTTGCTAGTTTCCAACACAAAATGAGGAGGTTGAACGTTTCGGCGCGCCAGTGTTTTTCACACGGTTTATGCGCGATGACCTTATGGGGGAGGGGTTGGCCCAAGGGCTCCCGCAAACTGGAAACAATTAAACCTTAAATATATTCCACAGAATGATAGGTTAAGATCCAATGGTAACCCAGGAGGTAAGGCAGTGTACGTGCAGGCGAGAGGTCTTGTGATCGACTCCGGTGGAGTCTGACCAAAATTTTGTCACACCAAACCTGGGCCATGTGGAAGCCTCTGATTGGCCAAAGCCACCACGTACAACCCTTCTATCTAGTTAAATCATGACACTTGTCAGCCTACTACTGGTTCGGAAGGAATATTCTGAGGAATATTCCATAGAATGTTTTTTTTTACCAAAACCCATTCAAACTTGGTCAAAAGAAAAAAATTGCAGTTTATTGGAATTTTTCAAATTGCAATAACTTCTTCATACGTTGTTGGTTTTTCAAACCATTCACGGCATCAGAATCAGGAAGACGAGATATATTTGGTCGCTAAGGTTCTACACAATTTCAAACACTTTTAAATTTGAGCTATCACTTAGGTCCATGATCCAAATTTGATCACACCTCCCCATTGGGAATCTTTTGGACCCCAAAATACTGATTACTTGATCTGTTCACTAGATGAGAGTAAAACACCCTTACTTTTCTAGCCTTCATTCACCTTGCCCTGCTTGGCTTAGTGCCTTTGAGCCCGAACTTGAAGGTAGTCAACACTTTTATTCTTGAATGTTGTTGTCCTCATGTCCAGAATTGTCTTCCTTGAACTCACTCAGAAATTTTTGGCGAGAAATTTATAGAAGGTAGTTGAACATCATGTCCTTGATCAAATATCCAAGGTGGCTTAAACAAACATAAGTTTTCAACAAAAATGCATACATGACTGAAATTTGCATATGTACAAATGAATGTATGTCTTACTTAGTTAATAAGTCAAACCACTTCTTACCAAGCCACTTCCATGACGAATTTTGATGCTAAAAATCTTCTTCATGTGAAACATCTGTTCTCACATCAATGATGGAATATTTGGTTCCACTTTCGCCAGTCTTTCTGTCCTCTTGCTTCAAATTCTTGGGATGATTAGTTGGATGCAATGTCCAACATTGGGCAACAAAATGTCCCTTCTTCTGGATATCTGTGCAAGTCTTATGCACCTTCTTTGCAAGTTTCCTTCACTTCAATTGTTTCCTGTATGCCTTCATCCTCTTCCAGAATTTTGAAACATCATGGTTACACAGACCACAATAGGAGAAACAACTCTTTCTTCCATTCAAGCATGCAGATTTGTCATGCTTATCAGAAACATACTCAACTTGACTATGGGAAGAATTATACCTCAAATGTTGTTTTGCATGTCCATCTTTTTTACCTTCTTTAGGAGATGAACTTGTAAAGACTCCAGCTTCGCCATAATATGCATGCGTATAAAAAAAATTCTGCAACATAGGCTTCAAACAATGGAAATCAACTTGAAAAAAAACTTGACATGTTTGTGGTTTAGAACTTGGAACAAAAGTTCTTTTTGAAGTTGCCTCAAATGCCTTCATGGCTGTAGAGTTTTCGCCATTAGATTGAACATAGCCTAGACCGAATTTCTTAGGTCCCTCCTCAACCAAAATAGGATCAATCATGCCTTGTGCATGCTTGCGTAAACCCTTGCCTTCATAGCCCATTTTTAACATCAACTTAGACCCTATACCTCTAGTTTAATTTTCAAATGAACCTACACATCTTTCTGAAGAGGAATTTGAAGACAAATTTGAGTGAATTAACTCTGCTTCACGCATGTTCTTGGTTAAGGCCTCTTGGGCTTGATGGACCTGCATCTCCATCTCATGCATTCTTTGAATAAGTAATTCTTTCTCTTGCTTCATAGAAACCAATTTCTCATGAAGTCTTGTGCTTTCTCTTCTATCTTCATACAAAATTTTCACCATATCCTTTAGGAGGTAGAAGTCTCACTTCATGTCTTCATCAAAGAATCCTATGAGGGAGGAGGATTTTGAAACCTCACTTGAAGAAGTTGTCATCATTATTTCAATGAACTAAATAAATTCAACAAAATTCACAAAGCTTTCAAAACAAATTTACAAAGCTTCTGAAAAAAATGGTTGTAGAGTCAAGCCTTCTTCAAGTAGCCTTTTGCAAACAAACTTCAAGAGCTTCTTAACAAAAAATTGTCAAGAAGGTTTGTGCTTCAAGGGTTGCCTTGAGGTCCTTTGGGTAAGGAAGATGCCTTCAACCCTTCTTCCTTCTTGTCCTCTTCTGGACTTAGCTATCAGTAGATTTCCCTTCACCTCTAGCAAACTCAAGCATCAGTTAATTTGAAAACAGTAAAATTATTTGCACTGTTAAACACATTTCAAGTCAACAATCAACCTAGTGCTCTATCAAGCAAGAAACCCAGTTCTCCGATACCAACCTGATCTGAAAATGGGTTGGATAACTTGTTATTCTTTTCAAGAACCTCCCACTTGTTAGCCCCCTATAAATTCCTTGACAAGCAAGCAAGGGGCTAATTTGTTTTATGAGCCTTCAAGGAATGAATTTCTCTTGAAAACACATCATCCTTGAAGCCTTTCATGTTACCTGCTCTTTTATCCTTTCCCTCTGTTGTTCTGGTGTCAATAAGCCTCACTGATTGCAAAATATTGTGCTCCAAAAGGCCTTTATTTGCCCCTTGTATCCCTGCAGAATGTCCCATTTCACCCCATTTTTCCTCTTTTCAAAGTCCCCTTTCCATCCAGAAATTTCTCCCTTAGTCCTCCTAAATCTCCCCAAAATCCCCTTTAAATTCTTCCCTTACCCTTTGTTTGGCCAAATTTTTTATTTTTTTTCCTTACCGTTACCCTTTCCCAATCTTAAAATTCATCAAAAAGGGCCCAAAAACCCACTTTCCTACCTTATATTAAGGGCCCAGCCCCTTTTCTGCCAGCCCCTTAACCACTTCCCCACGTAACCGGCACCCAAAACCAAGCGCTAAAGGCCCCGGGCACTAATCGCAATCGCAACCATCAGGTGAGCGCTTTCTACGTGTTAATTGAAATTTTCCGATGCGATTGAGTTTTGTTATGGAGACCAGAAATTTTATCTACACCGTTGATCTGCTATTCCAATTCGACGGTTGAGCGCCAATCGCACTCCCCGCCCCATCGCAATCAGAACCTTTGTAATGTGTCACCCCGGTACCCCCTGATTGCAATCTTTCGACTTAATCTCCATCGTCGATTCCCCCGGTTGATCAAACGGCCTACGCATTCCCGCACCAATCGCAATCGCAAGTTTAGAACGCACCACCTACTACCCTTTGCGATTGCAATCCGCCAATTTAATCTCCGCCGTTGATCTGTCACCTGGATCTGAAGGCTGGTGCTCAATCGCATCCCCCGCTCCGATCGCAATCGCATTTTCCAATCGCCCCCCACCCCCTTCTGCGCCTTGCTATTGCGATACCCTGATCCAATATGAGTCGTCCATCCCTCCTAGATCCAATGGTTCAAATTCATCCCACTCCCCTTCCATCGCCCCTCTCCATTCTCCCTCCGATTGAATGTGAGCTGTTGATTTGTTCATAGGATCCAACGGTCAGCGCACAATCGCGCCATCACCAATCACAAGTTCTTAAGGGTATCGCTCGCTGCCTCTCCCGATTGTGATCCGCGCGATGCAATCGTGGCTGTCCGGTCGAATCAGATTGACAGTCTACATTGCATCGCGCCCTCCATCAGATGTCATTCATCGGTTCTTCCCCATGGTTTCATCCTTTAATCCTCACCATTGATCTCCTCCTGAGATCTGACGGCTCGCAGTGAATCGCCCTCCACCCATGCCAGGTCCCACCACATGATCATTTTCATTGCATTTCAATCCATTTCTTGGTATTTACGACTATATCCAAAATTTAGTGATATGCATTAAAGTTTAATGTTTCATATTCGTTCCGCCCAACTTCATACGCCATCCCACAGATTAATCTCCACCGTCGATCTTCATCACCAGACCATGATCTAACGGTCCACACTCATTTCTCCACCAAAAACCTATTCGTCGTTGTTTACGCCATACTATTGCATTATCCACCATTGTTTCATCTAAAAACCACCACTGTCGCGCTATCACTCGACCCGCCCTTCATATCCACCTCCCTATGCATGGATTTCATGACTAAGTTTCGTGTTTTGCAGGGTTATCAGGTGGTAAAGGTCACCATGATTAAGTCTCTGTTGCAACGACAGAGAAACTCAGGAAAGGACCACTTTCAAGAACTGAAATTATGGAGAAGGGCCTGGGAAGGTATGCCGACAAGACTTTCATTAAAGGAGTAGGGTGAAACCCTGTTAAAACTTCCCCAGAGCCATTAAAGCATCGTTTTCACAGTCAAAGGCAATCATGGAAGCCGCAAAGAGTATCAATGGAGAAAACATAGTGTTAAGGCCCGTAATGGAAGATTTTGACCCTTAATCCAAGTATTTCAAAGCAGTGTACCAGATCAAAGACATCATGGACCTCTCAGAAGGCCCAGCACACAGAAAACTAGGCCATCGGGGTAGCTACATCAGCAGAACATCCCTACTTATGAAAGGACAAAGCGCCCATATTGTTTCCTCTATTTACTGTGTTCCTTAATAACATTCAGCCTTGACCACAGTGCCAAGCTATCAGAGCATTTGTTTCACAAGTATGGCAGACTATTCATTCATTTATTTACCTTTTGTTTATTCACCAAAGGTACTACAGAGTACTGCAAACCAGAGTGCATCAGAGCCATAATGGAGTAAATGGAAGCCTGAAGAAGATCATTCGTTCACCCAAAGAATGCCAGAGATAAATGCACTGGAGTTAAAACAGAATGGGCTTCGGCCCTCTTTCTTTTCTGAGATTAATGCATCGTTTAGTGTTTCACCTACCTCCTCTGCTCTCTTCAGCTATAAAATCAAAGAAGAAACTTATTGTAAAGGTTGTTGATCGATTATCAAAGAATTTCAAGTTGTTTCCTTTGAGACATGTTCTCTGTGTAAAGTTGTAAGATAGGTTGAGGAAGATGTATTCAGACTGAACTTTCAAGCTGTTGGAAATGTTTTATTTGACTAGTGTTTCTCTTAATATGACAAGCACATTTCTTTGGATCCTGATTTAAAGTAGCTGGTGATGTTTTTCTATATCTGTGTTTATTTCATTTCATTACATTTCTACTGGCTTGCATCAGAAATTTGGCATAGGATTTACCCTTGTTATGTACCCTATGTTTCTGCTCTCCTTGCCTTTAATGTTTTTCTGCTATATGTGTATCTGAGGATTGATTTTAATTAATTTAACCAGTGTAGTGGATGTTATTTCTTGCTAGATGATGTATGAATTATTGAAGTCAGTGTTTCAGATGTTATTGTTGAGGTTTAATTGAATGAATTGGGAACACTAGGAGGTCTATAAGTCTGTCTTTATCTCACTAGGATCCTTTTCAATTAGTCGAAACTTTCTAAGATCCCTCAAGTTGGAGGTCGAAGCATTGAGAGTTCAAAGTCTCTCTCTGATCTCAGGTCTTTAACTTTGTGTTCTAAATCTTAATGTTCTTTTTCTGAAGAGTTAGCCTTTGGATTTTAGATCACAGGTGTTCAATGGTAAGCCCTGTCCCCGGATCTGATCTCTGAAGGTCACCTTGAATGTTTCCTTGCCCCCACCTTCCCTCTTGCCTATCATATCACATAATCATCTTTAAGATCCAATGCTTTAGATGACTAGCCCAACTGAAAGCCTACATATTGAACAAAAAGTAAACCCTTTCCTGACTCCATCGCCCAATGGTCTTGAATTTTCCCTGGAGTATCTCTCCTTTTCCTAAAATCCTCTTTTCTCATCCTTGTCTTATATTGAACCCTTCTTTCTTGATTCTCAGCAACCAAGCATACAATTAAACAAACAACCCGAGCCTTATAACTAGCCTAATATCTTAAATTTGAGCTTCAAAGTCATATACCTTTGACATATCATAGAGAGATCCCTCTCTGGACCCAGGAGGGCTAGATCCTAGGGTCTGAAAGTGGTTTGATGTTGTCTCATCTTTTGGTATTGCCAACCTTGCCAAAACATGGGAACCCCAACATAATGGTGACTCCGCTGGGGAACTTCTGAGTATTTTCCACCATACTACATCACAAAAGCCTCAGAAAACCTAGAAACTATGGTAAGGTTGGTAGTGAAACACTTCCATTTGCATTCTAACTTCTCTACCATTTGTTGTGTTTCTCCCACACTCTTAGACAGAGTCTAGAAAGGGCCAGGTATCCTCCAGTCAATCTCTGGTTAGATTTTTTTGTGTTTTAAAGATATCCTTGAAAAATGACATCTCATAAGCACTGTGGTGGACAGTGTACCCTCCAGAAGCATCCTAAGCCTTCCACCTGGCGACTCCACAACACCTTAAAGATCAAAGACTCCACTGATGATCAGTAGGCCTGCTGATTATCTTGGTTTCACATAAGACTCCACTGGAAGACCAACCTCTGAAACAACATCAACCACAATAGAAGGAACAAGTAGGGTTAAGTTGCTTGGTTGGAAAACAACATTCTGGCTTCCAGAACCATCCACACAAGAGCTTATCCTAACCCAAAACCACCTGAAATAGTTGAAAAACTTGAGAGCATCCTCAAGAGGTCTCCTACACCTAAAGGACCAACTATTTCCAGCCACATCCATAGAGCTAACTCTACTCTAGAAGACTTTACAGCTCTATCAGACCCATTTTTTGACCTAGACCTACCAAACAGACTACCAAGAACTAGGTCATTCAGTGTCCAATACCAGCCAGGCCTTGAGCTCCCTAGTTCACCACCTCATAGTGGAAAACACATTAGGGACAAGGAGACCCCTCCATCCACACCCCCTGATATTCACTTTATTCAGAACTTGGGGCTCAGTCATCCTAAATCTGCTCAAGAGACTTCTGCTGGTCCTAGTATCCCTGTCATCCATATACCAGTTGCTCAAGTTAACCATTTACCTCATCATAACATCATCATGGCAGCCTGGTATGCACCTCTAGTTCTACCTCAGCCTCTAGTACCTTTACCCAATGATTATCAATAAAAAATCCCACACTTCACTGCCAAAGAATCTACCACAACACAACACCATGTAGATAGGATGGAAGATTCTTTTGACTACATGGAGATAGATGATGATACATTCAAAATGAGAATATTTTCCCAGAGCTTAGGAGGTGATGTGAAGAAATGGTTCAAAGGCCTACCTCCTAATAGTATCCAAGACCTCCCTGCTTTATATCAGACCTTCATAAACAAATGGGAAGTTAAGGCAAACCCTCACCAAATCCTAGCAGAATATATGAACCTTAAAAGAAACGCAGGAGAGAGTGTCCATGACTATAATACAAGGTTCAATAGCGTTTATAACGCCCTTCCTCCACACATGAAACCTCCCCAAGGTATGGCTCTAGCGAAATACCCTGAAGGCTTTGATGCTGACATGGCCTACCAGCTTAGGGAGAGAGAGTACAACACGTTGGAAGACATGCAAAAAGGAGCAGTGAGTGTAGAAGCTAATCTGATTGAGAAGAGAGCAATATTGAGAGCTGAGAAGAGGGTAACATATAGAGATGACACTGTAGCTTCCACATCTGATCCCAATTATGACCGTTTATCCAAAAATATGGAAAAGCTACAACAAATGATGGAAAAAATGGTTGTCACAGTCAGTAACCAAAACAGAAACCAAAATCACAACCAGAACCAGAACTTTAGAAGAAACAACACCACTCCCAACAAACAAAGAGAATCAGATCAGCAAGTTATTCCCCCATTCCAAGAGAAATTTCTTGATGAAGATGAGGGAATCATAGAAGAGTCTGAGGGAACTACATTAAAAATGTTCGAAGTAGAAAACTCAATCCATAACTGTTCCACAGAGGAAGATCGGCCCTCACCCTCGTATTGGGATGAGGAGTGGTTAGAATCTGAGGATTACAGACTTGGATTTGAAAATGCCATCATGCAGGTCAAAGAACAATATGAACTTAGGAGCAAGAAAAACCTTGATAATTCCAAACCCAAAATTTCTAAGATTACAATCAAGAAAAGGCCTGAGAAAAATTCTAAAGTGACTACTGAAAGTAACAAATCTGCAGCTGAGAGTTCTGAGAGGAAAAAGGAAAAATACAACCAAAACAATGATAAGCAGAGTCAACCAACTAGCAGCACTAGCACTGTAGTTAGTGCTCCTGATAAAAAAATTCCAAACCCTGTACATAGTGAGAACTAGCCCACTGATTCAGCCACTAAGGTAGTGACTAACAAAACAGAATTGAGCATTCCAAAGAGTCAATCCACTTTCAATTTAGAAAGTGAGATTGCAAGAATTAAAATCTCTGTCCCACTCTTTGAGTTGGCCACTCAGGATGTATATAAAGGCCAAATTTTGAAAGCATTAAATCTAGGTGAGAACAGTGACACTGTAAATCTAAGTGATGATCAACCTGCCCTTCTGTTTGGTCCAAAGATAGAAGGAACGTTTCAAGAAGGGATAGTGCCCCATTTTTATATCAGTCTTAATATCCATGATAAGATCCTCCCTAATGCAATGCATGACTTTGGTGCCTCGCACAACTTGATGCCCAAAGTAGTGATGGAAAGATTAGGCCTAGAGATAACCCATCCCTATAAAGACCTATATTCTTTTGACTCTAGCAGGGTAAATTTTTTCGGCCTGATCAAAGACCTATGTGTGAGCCTTACCCAGATGGATGGGGCCTATGCCACAATCCTAATATTTAGCCAACCTAGAAGACTGTACA
Source organism: Pinus albicaulis (assembly GCA_034641835.2). Lineage (NCBI taxonomy): Eukaryota > Viridiplantae > Streptophyta > Pinopsida > Pinales > Pinaceae > Pinus > Pinus albicaulis. The sequence goes on along the minus strand of CM076583.1, from coordinate 888,093,243 downwards.
GGGAGGCACAAATGAAGTTCCTGGTTAGTAGCCCCGAAAAGCCTGAAAATGCACCTTTATACTCTATACACACCGACCTGGACTCCTTTATCTTCTGCAACGATGGATCTTTGGGAGAGCCAAAACCAAAAGACATAGATTCAAACATAGGGTTTAAGACTATGGATTTTAACATAATGGCCACTCTATACTTAGAGGAAAACAAAGGAGAAACCCTTAGACAGTGCACTGAAACGGAGATTCAGAGCAAATAAGGAATTGAATGTAATCAGCCGGTTTTTCACCCATCACAAACTCATATAACACACGAGCATCGAAACCCTCCAAAGCACAACGCAGAACCCGTCACACAACAGACCAGTGAAGCCCACGCCCGGGAGGGAACCGAGGATAAAACGAAAAATGAACCCTTGTGGGAAATGAACTTTGATGGTTCATGCACCAAGAGAACTGCCGGAGCCAGGGTGTGGCTACATAACATAGAGAGTGACTACGCGGAGAGCCATGCCTGCAACTTGCATTTAAAATGTACAAATAATATCGTAGAGTATGAGGCCCTTATCGTAGGCTTAAATATGTTGAAGAAAATAGGAGCCCGTAGAATAGCCGTGCAAGGAGACTTTGAATTGGTTATAAAACAAGTGAACGGTGAATACACAGCCAAACACCCTAGGTTGAGAGCATATAGGAATTATGCTGTGGATATATTAGCTTGTTTCAGTCAAAACGTCATTGCAAATGGATTAGCTTGCCTAGCCAGTTCATACCCTAAGACTCCAAGTGACCAAAAAATCATAATACAGACCAAATTCAAACCTGTAGTGCCAGATAACAAAAAATATTGGCAGGTGTTCGAGGGTGATAAGAAGATTGAAGATTTCTTAATAGGCAGGAACGAGTTCAAATTTTCTGATTCAGACTCTATGTCAAGTGATAGCTGCCTAAGTGAGGAACCCTCAGACAAGGAAGAACCACCCCGTAACATAGAAATAAACACTTTTAACGAACAGATTGGAAACCCAAACGGAAATTGTGAAAACGCGGAAAATGAAGAAGTTGAGGTGCTACAGGCCAAAGATAAGAACATACCTCGAGGTTTGGCGCCTTTAGAGGACCTTTTTGACTTTGATGATGTAGCCAAAAATCCCACCATAGAACACGCGGACTCTGACATTGAGGAATGCAACATAGGCACAGAAGATAAGCCCAAAATGATTAAATTGGCTAATTCTCTTCCTGCAAACATGAAAAAGAAATACATTGACCTTTTCAAGGAATTCATTGACGTGTTTTCTTGGAGTTATGAAGACTTAAAGGCCTATGACACGAACATTATACAGCACAAAATACCTTTGAAATAAAATCAGAAGCCCTTTAGAAAAAAACTTCGCAGGATAAGCCCAAAGAAATTTCCTGCAGTTGAAAAAGAGATTAAAAAAATGTATGAGGCGGGCATAATAGTTCCTGTGAGGTTCTCTGATTGGGTATGAAACCTAGTGGCTGTGAGAAAGAAAACAGGGGATAGCAGGATGTGTATTGATTTCAGGAATCTTAATAGAGCCTCACTCAAAGACAATTACCCTTTGTCCAAAATGGAACATATCCTTCAAAGGGTAGTAGGCTAAAAAAGGATCTCCCTGCTAGATGGGTTTTCAGGTTACAACCAAGTCTTTGTAATCCTAGAATACCAACTCAAGACGACCTTTACCACTCCATGGGGCACCTTTATGTGTGTTGAAATGCCCTTTGGACTGATGAACGCTGGTGCAACCTTCCAACGAGCAATGGATATAGCTTTTTCCGATGAGATAGGACACTTCATTTTCATCTATCTGGATGACATAACAGTCTACTCCAATACTGAAGAAGAACACTTGAAACATCTGAGAAAGGTATTTGAAAAATGTAGAAGGTTCGGTCTGTCATTGAATCCTAAAAAGACTGTATTTGGGGTGCAAGAAGGAAAGCTCCTTGGCCATATTATATCTGAGAAAGGGATTAGGATAGACCCACACAGAGTTAAGGGAATACTAAAAATCACACACCTGAGAAACATCAAAGAATTACAGTCCTTCATTGGGAAGATCAATTTCTTAAGGAGGTTTATCCCCAACTTAGCTGAACACCTTAGGAATATGACTAACATGTTAAAGAAAGGTGTGGGAGTTAAGTGGACTGTTGGGGCTACGAAATATTTTGAATCAGTTAAACTTGCACTCACCCAGGCTCCTGTCCTAATCAGCCCAGATTTCTCAAAGGATTTCCTCATCTTTTCATTTGCCTCTAAGCATACAGTAGCTGCAATTCTGCTGCAGAAAAATCCAGAGGGAATGGAACAAACCATTTCCTTCTTCAGCAAAGCACTAAGAGATGCACCCTTGAAATACAACATAATGGAAAAACAAGCCTATTCCTTAGTCAAGGCCTTGAAAGACTTTAGGGTGTACATTCTGCATTCCCACTCCATAGCCTATGTGCCTATCATAGTGGTCAAAGATATCTTGTCCCAAGATCCAGATGGGAAGAGGGGAAAATGGATTGTTGTGATCCTAGAATACGACCTTGAGATAAAACCCACCAAACTGATCAAAGGTCAGGGCTTAGCTCGACTAATGGCTGAATCAAATCTATAAGCCCTTGACATTAACATGGTAGATACCTTGGATGAGCAGCAGGGATTTCCTGATCCCACTGTTGAAGAGAAGTTTCAGAGCTCTCCTTGGTATTCTGACATTCTGTATGTGCTTACTCACCTCAAAGCCCCTCCAGAACTATCAAAGACCAAGGCCAGATTCTTAAAACTAAAAGCCAGAAGCTATTGCATAATGAATGAAGGCTTATGCTGGAAAAATCCAAATGGCCTATTGCTTAAATGTTTGCCAGAAAATGAGGCAGAGAGGATTAAACAATAATTCCATGCAGGAGAGTGTGGAGGCCACCTGAGCTGGAAGGGCACTGCAAACAAAATACTTAGAGCTGGTTACTACTAGCCTACGCTCTTCAATGACATCCATAAGATGATAATTACCTGCCACAAATGCCAGATTTTTGAAGGAAAAAGGAAGCTCCTCCCCTTACCTCTACAACCCATCACTATTGAAGGTCCCTTTATGCAATTGGGCCTAGATTTCATAGGAGAAATTCACCCAGCTTCTTCTACACAACACAAATGGATCTTAACAGCCACAGAATACGTCACTAAGTGGATAGAGGCCATACCTGCTAGGAATACCACAGATTCTGTCATCATTAGGTTCCTAGAAGATCACATCCTCTCTCGATCTGGATGTCCAAGAAAAATAATCACTGATAACGCTGCTGCTTTTGGATCCAGGAAAATGGTTGATTTTTGCCACAGGTATCAAATAACACTCGATCATTCAACTGCCTATGACCCTCAAGGTAATGGCTTAGCTAAATCATCAAACAAAAGCCTGGTGACTATCATCAAGAAGCTATTGGAAGAGAACAAAAAGTCATGGCATAACAAGTTAGTGCATGCCCTCTGGGCTGACAGGCTTACGACAAAGAAGTCCATTGGCATGTCACCATATCAGCTTGTCTATGGGACAAAAGCAGTTTTTCCTACCAGTTTGGGTGTACCAGTGATCAAACTTGTCCAAGAGATTCAGACAGAAGAAGATAGTATGGTGAGAAGGATAAACCAGACAATTCATCTCTAGCAAACAAGGGAAGAGGTCTATAACAGAGCAGTGAAAGTTCAAGAGAACATAAAGAGGTTGTTTTACAAAAGAACCAAAGCTGCTGATTTTAAAATGGGAGATAAAGTTCTGAAGCGGGATTAAAGGAGAGAGGATAAAGGAAAGCACGGAAATTTTGACAGTTTGTGGCAAGGTCCATACATCATCCAGGCCACTGTGGGTCCAAATGCCTTTTTTCTACAAGAGTTAGATGGTACTGAGCTGTTTTTGGGTCCTGTCAATGGCAGGATGCTCAAACACTACTTCTGCTAATTTAAAATTTCCAGTTCCCATTTCCATTGTACATACCATTGCAGTGTTTTGTTTTCAAGAAAAAGAGAAAATGTTCCAAAAAGAAAAAGAAAAAGGAGAGGTCCAGACATGCTCAAAACATGGACCTCTGAAGTGCAAATATTTTCTCTAATATGATCAAAAACTGAGCCAAAGAAAGTAAAAGATAACTGGTTCAAACATGCCCAAAACCTAGACCAGCAAAGAAGAAAGAAGAGTCAACTCTAACAAGCCCAAAATCAAAGCTGAAATGAAGAAAAGAAAGTGACTCTAACAAGCCCAAAATCAAAGCTGAAATGAAGAAAAGAAAGTGACTCTAACAAGCTCAAAACTTGAGTTACAAAAGAAGAAGGATACTTCAAAACTTTAGATTTCAAGCCTTCAAAGTTTTGTTTTCAGTTTTCTGCAAGTTTTGGTCCATGTGCAACCGTCTTTATGCCTTGGATCCACAGCAAACTAGACTTTCTAATCCTATTTTGATTGTTTTTAAATTTCTGTTGTAAAATGTAGAGAAGAAATTTGCTGGATAGTTTAATCCCAGCAGATATTAGATTATGTAGAGAAACATAAGCGGCCAACAGTATAATCTGGTCTCATGGAGTGATAAGGGTAGATTTAGAATAGTTTTATTTTCTGTTTATAAAAACAAATGATGTAAAGGGTCTGCTAGTCCAAATGCACCCTAGAAGAAGAAAAAATGCTAGGATTGTAGTCTGGGTAGGTAGATTGTTTAGGTGATGTTTCTGCTAATTGATGTCTTCACAATTGTGGCAGCTCAAAACCAAAGAAGAAAGGTGGCTCAAGCAGTAGGCATCTGGCCTACTCCATAGATCATTTCTAAATTCTTGACTCCTTCAAGAAGAAGCCATCCCCATGTGGAGCCACTGTTAGCCCCCTATAAATTCCTTGACAAGCAAGCAAAGGGCTAATTTATTTTATGAGCCTTCAAGGAATTCATTTCTCTTGAAAACACATCATCCTTGAAGCCTTTCATGTTCCCTTCTCTTTGATCCTTTCCCTCTACTGTTCTGGAGTCAATAAGCCTCACTGATTGCAAAAAATTGTGCTCCAAAAGGCCTTTATTTGCCCCTTGTATCCCTGCAGAATGTCCCATTTCACTCCCTTTTTCCTCTTTTCAAAGTACCATTTCCAACCCTTACCCTTTGTTTTGGCCAAATTCCCTTTTTTTTTTCCTTACCGTTACCCTTTCCCAATCTTAAAATTCATTAAAAAGGGCCCAAAAACCGACTTTCCTACCTTATATTAAGGGCCCAACCCCTTTTCCGCCAGCCCCTTAACCACTTCCCCACGTAACCGGCACCCAAAACCAAGCGCTAAAGGCCCCAGGCGCTAATTGCAATCGCAATCATCGAGTGAGCACTTTCTACGTGTTAATTGAAATTTGCCGATGGGATTGAGTTTTGTTATGGAGACCCGCGATGTGATCTACACCGTTGATCTGCTATTCTGATCCGACGGTCGAGCGCCAATTGCACACCCCACCCCATCGCAATCAGAACCTTTGTAATGTGTCACCCCGGTACCCCTCGATTTCTATCTTCCGACTTAATCTCCACCGTCGATTCCCCCGGTTGATACAACGACCCACGCCTTCCCGCACCAATCGCAGTCGCAAGTTTATAACGCACCACCCACTGCCCTTTGCGATTGTGATCCATCGATTTAATCTCCACCATTGATCTGTCACCTGGATCCGACAACTGACACTCAATCGCATCCTCTGCTCCGATCACAATCACATTTTCCAATCGTCCCCCCCCCCCCCTTCTGCGCCTTGCGATTGTGATCCCCCGATCCAATCTGAGCCGTCCATCCCTCCCAGATCCAACAGTTCAGATTCATCCCGCTCCCCTTCAATCACCCCTCTCCATTCTCCCTCCGATTGAATATGAGTCGTTGATCTGGTCCTAGGATCCAACGATCAGCACGCAATCACACCATCACCAATCGCAAGTTCTTAAGGGTATCGCCCGCTGCCTCGCCCGATTGCGATCCGCGCGATGAAATCGTGACCGTCTGTTCGAATCAGATCGACGATATACGTTGCATCGCGCACTCCATCAGATGTCATTCATCGGTTCTTCCCCATGGTTTCATCCTTTAATCCTCGCCATTGATCTCCTCCTGAGATCCAACGGCTCGCAGTGAATCACCCTCCACCCATGCCGGGTCCCACCACACAATCATTTTCATTTCATTTTAATCCATTTATTTGTATTTACACCTATATCCAAACTTTAGTGATATGCATTAAATTTTAATGTTTCATATTCGTTCCACACAACTTCATACGCCATCCCACAGATTAATCTCCGTCGTCAATCTTCATCACTAGACCATGATCTAACGTTCCACACTCATTTCTCCACCAAAACCCTATTCGTCGCTGTTTACGCCATATTATTGCATTATCCACCATTGTTTCATCTAAAAACCACCACCGCCGCACTATCACTCGACCCGCCCTTCATAGCCACCTCCCTATGCATGGATTTCATGACTAAGTTTCGTGTTTTGCAGGGTTATCAGGTGGTAAAGGCCGCCATGATTTAGCCTCTATTGCAGTGACAAAGAAACTCAGGAAAGGACCACTTTCAAGAACTGAAATTATGGAGAAGGGCCTAGGAAGGTATGTCGACAAGACTTTCATTAAAGGAGCAGGGTGAAACCCTGTTAAAACTTCCCCAGAGCCATTAAAGTGTTTTTTTCACAGTTAAAGGCAATCGTGGAAGCCGCAAAGAGTATCAGTGGAGAAAACAGAGTGTTAAGGCCCGTAATGGAATATTTTGAGCCTTAATCCAAGTATTTCAAAGCAGTGTACCAGATCAAAGACATCATGGACCTCTCAGAAGGCCCAACGCACAGAAAACTAGGCCATCAGGGTAGCTACATCAGCAGAACATCCCTACCTGTGAAAGGACAAAGCGCCCATATTGTTTCCTCTATTTACCATGTTACTGAAGAACATTTAGCCTTGAACACAGTCCCAAGCTATCAGAGCATTTGTTTCACAAGTATGGTGGACTATTCAGTCATGTATTTACCTTTTGTTTATTCACCAAAGGTACTACAGAGTACTGCAAACCAGAGTGTATCAGAGCCATAATGGAGTAAATGGAAGCCTGAAGAAGATCATTCGTTCACCCAAAGAATGCCAGAGCTAAATGCACCGGAGTTAAAACAGAATGGGCTTCAGCCCTCTTTATTTTTTGAGATTAATGCTTCATTTAGTGTTTCACCTACCTCCTCTGCTATCTTCAGCTATAAAATGCAAGAAGAAACTTATTGTAGAGGTTGTTGATCGATTATCAGAGAATTGAAAGTTGTTTCCTTTGAGACATATTCTCTGCGTAAAGTTGTAAGATAGGCTGAGGAAGATGTACTCAGACTGAACTTTCAAGCTGTTGGAAATGTTGTATTTGACTGGTGTTTCTCTTAATATGACAAGCACATTTCTTTGGATCCTGATTTAAAGCAGCTGGTGATGTTTTTCTATCTCTGTGTTTATTCCATTTCATTACATTTCTACTAGCTTGCATTAGAAATTTGGCATAGAATTTACCCTTGTTAGGTACCCTATGTTTCTGCTCTCCTTGCCTTTAATGTTTTTCTGCTATATTTGTATCTGAGGATTGGTTTTAACTAATTTAACCAGTGTAGTGGATGTTATTGCCTGCTAGCTGATGTATGGATTATTGAAGTCAGTGTTTCAGATGTTCTTGTTGAGGTTTAATTGAATGAATTGGGAACACTGGGAGGTCTAGAACTATGTCTTTATCTCACTAGGATCATTTTCAATTAATCGAACCTTTCTAAGATCCCTCAAGCTCGATGCCAAAGCATTAAGAGTTCAAAGTCTCTCTCTGATCTCAGTTCTTTAAGTTTGTGCTCTAAATCTTAATGTTCTTTGTCTGAAGAGTTAGCCTTTTGATTTTAGATCACAAGTGTTCAATGGTAAGCCCTGTCCCTAGATCTGATCTCTGAAGGTCACCTTGAATGTTTCCTTTCCCTCACCTTCCCTCTTGCCTATCATATCACATAATCATCTTTAAGATCCAATGCTTTAGATGGCTAGCCCAACTGAAAGCCTGCATATTGAACAACAAGTAAACCCTTTCCTGACTCCATCGCCCAATGGTCTTGAATTTTCCCTGGAGTATCTCTCCTTTGCCTAAAATCCTATTTTCTCATCCTTTTGTTATATTGAACCCTTCTTTCCTGATTCTCGACAACCAAATATACAATTAAACAAACAACCCGAGCCTTATAACTAGCCTAATATCTTAACTTTGAGCTTCAAAGTCATATACCTTTGACATATCATAGAAAGATCCCTCTCTGGACCCAGGAGGGCTAGATCCTAGGGTCTGAAAGTGGTTTGATGTTGTCGCATCTTTTGGTATTGCCAACCTTGCCAAAACATGGGAAACCCAACACCACTTAGTTAAACAAATGAAGATCTAGCTTATTTTTTACTTGTGTGGAATTTTATACTTGAAATAGGTGTATGTTTCTTAATTGTTTAAGTGCTTTAATAACATTTGTTTTTTTTTATATTAAGCATGTGCAACAACCATATATGCAGCAAATAAACATCAACACATAACAACAAATTTAATAAAGGTGTTCACCCGAATTTTGTGGGCTACGTCTCCTTGAGCTCTTGTCAAATTGACTTAGCTCTTTGGGATTATGATGAAAATATTCTTTTACAAGTAAATATTTAAATCCAATGGTTATTTTTGATGTACCATTGGGTTTATAATATCATCATACCCCTATAATGGTTGTCATCACTCTGAAGAAAGATCGAGGTTCTCTTAGACTTGATTTCTGTTGTCGGTGCCTTAAGCTTCCCTAAACTTCTCTGTGGAAATAACAATTTAAGTAGTCATTTTCTGTCCCTGAAACCTCACCTACTGTCTCCAAAATACATCAGAACTCAAAAATAGATTGATCATTTTCTCAAAATCAACACTGGCTACCCAATCTAGGCCTCCATCCACTGATGGCCCTAGGCTGCCCAAAACTTCCCTGTGGCTTCTCAAGCTCTAAAAGTCTCAAAATTACTCTAAAAATCCCATAAATGGATTCATAATGTCAAAAACAGTAATAATATACTATTCACTTGAATAAATTGGCCTCCGGCTGCTTCGGTTTCGCCTCCCACACTTGGTGGCACCCCTTGGCTCTAGGGTCACTGAAACATTCTCTGAAGCATATCGACTTTCTAAAGTCCTAAAAATATTATGAAAACTCCACAAATGGATTCATAAGTATCAATACAGTCATAAATGACTATTTTTTTGCTGAGATTGGATACTGGTTGCTCTGGATAGGCCTCATTCTCCTGCTGGCACTTGGTGGCCCTAACGACCCTTGGAAATTCTCTGAAGCATATCGGCCTTTAAAAGTCCTCTACAGGATCTAAACACCACACCATTAGTTCTATAATGTATGAAACAACTAAAATTGACTATTTTATTACTGAGAAACGCCTCTAGCTTCCCTGGCTAAGCCTCAAACTGTTGTTGGCCCTTGTGGCCCCTAGAACTTATCTGAAGAAAAAACCTATTCAAAAGTCCTCTGATGGATCTAAAACCATCACCAATGAGTTTGGAATGTCTGAGATAGTCTAAATTGACTATTGGCACTCCTAGAATGGTCAAATATAGCTCAAGATAGAGCCTAAACAAATTTTGCCCAGTGTCCCCTAAAAGGCTCCACTAATTTTGGGCCCACTGCAGTTAACTCCAGTTAAATTGGACCAAATCCTGAAAATTTTTGGGTACACCATAATTCCGCCATGATATCCATTAGGATTAACTATTTTGGGTAGGGGGTGGCCACATTGTATAAATTATATACATTAAGCATGCATATGTCCTAGATTCCCCTGATCTCACAATATTTAACGTCTTGCAAAATACAGAATCATTCCACTATTAATATTTTGTGGAAAATTAATTGCAAACACATGTGAAGCATAAATAAAAACAATCGCACATAACACAGTTGTCTAACGGGAAATATTGAAGCTGAAAACCCCAACTATCATATATTATGTATCATGGAGATCATGTAACAATCTCATACAAAGCTTAGTACATCAAGCTCTCAGTAAAATCAATCGTTACACACTAACAAGATGAAATCTGCAAATCCATGCACTGATTTCTTCCCTCCTGATAGCCTGCCTCCACTGCACAATCCCTGCTGAAGAATAGCTCTCGAATTCGAATTACCCTTACCTTGACTGCGAAATCCTCATTGGAAACTCCAATGTGTGTGTGGTGCAATCAATGCATCACTATAATCACAACAAATAGTCCATCTCACCCTTTCACCTATCTCTCCACTGGGTCTCCACTAGAACTGACATGCACTGTAGTTAACTGTTGTATCTGTTCATTTGATTAATGAGTTATTATTTGTGAATTAATTCACTCGACTCTCACTAGTGTATCATTCAGTTAGACTAGATACAACTAGCTCAACTGAGTCTAACTCACTTTAACTGAGTTAAACTGAATACAAATCCATGAACTACTCTTCCAACTCTGTCATAACTTTTCCACTTTTGTTCTAACTGAGTCCTCCATGCATGAAGCACCAGTCAACCCTAGGAATTTCGTAATTCCTTCAGCCCACTGATTTGACAAATCTGTTCACTGAAATAAAGTGCTCCAAGAGAATAAGTTGTTGTTTACTGTCGGATAATTATTAAGGGCTAATAATATCCGACATGCATCTATTTTTAGATCAAAGATCTATAAATAGACTTCGCCAAATATTCTAAAAACATAATTTCATATATTTTTCCAACTTGACCAACCATCCACAAATAGCATCCTACAACTTCTGAAATATGATCACCATGTCTAAAAATAGACATAGTCTAAAAATAAACTTTCGCCAAAAATAACCTGCGGGCCCACTTAGTGAAGGAAACTCTTTTCACTAAGCTCATCATCTTGTTGAATCTCAACACTTCCTCTCAACAAGATAGGGATTATCCTTCACGCTGATCCTGCCTCTATGGTATTCGAATTTTCTCCTAGTGAGTGCCTTCATCAGAATATTTGCCTCCTGATCTTCCGTAGGAATGTACTGAAGCAACATGATCTTCCGTTGCACACTATATATGATATGATGATACCGGATATCAATATGTTTAGATCTATCATCAAACATAGGATTAATCAAAAGTTTAATGCAACTCTGATTATCACAATGTATCACTGTAGGATCTAAATGAAAACTGAACAAACCGAACATGATCTTCCTCATCCATATAGCCTCACATGCAGCTTGACTTGCTGCCATGTATTCTGCTTCTGCTGAACTGAGTGCCATGGATATTTGTTTCCTGATGTACCAAGAAACTGTTGTAGATCCGATACTAAAAATCCTTCTTGATGTGCTCTTCCTATCTGTTGGCTGCCTACCCAATCTGCATCAGTGAAGCCATGGAACTTCACCTCATCCGTCTATTTGTACCATAAGCCCTACTCAGATGTGCCCCTGAGATACCTCAGGACATGCTTGCCTTCCTTCCAAAAGAGCTTGGTAGGCTTAACCATCGCTTGAGAAAGTTGTTTCACCGCATAACATATGTCCGGTCTTGTATTAACTAAATATATGAGCAAACCCACCGACTGTTAATAAACAATGGCATCCACTACCTCTGCTGATGTAGCATTCTCTTTCCTCCAATTTCCTAGAAGAGGAGTATCAATAAGCTTGTAGCCTTTCATGTGAAACTTCTCTAGTATCTATTGGGCATACTTTCCTTGAGACACAAATAGTTCACCTTCCCGCTACCATATTTAAAATCCAAGGAAATAATGAAGGAGGCCCAAATCCTTCATCTCGAACTCCTTTGAAAGATCTGCCTTGCATGAGTGTATCAACTGCTCATCACCTGTTAGTATTAAATCATCAACATAAAGAAAAATGATTAAAATCTTACCCTCCACCACAATTTGATACAATTTTGCATCCGCCTCACTCTTGGTGAAGCCAAGTCCAGTGAAATAGCTATCGATCCCTGTGTACCAAGCACGAGGTGCTTGCTTCAGTCCATACAACACTCTTTTGAGTCTGCAAACATGAGACTCGCTGCTGAAGATCTCAAATCCTTCAGGCTTCTCAATGTACACCTCCTCCTCAATGATCCCATTAAGGAACATAGTCTTCACATCCATCTGATGAATGTGCCAACCCATCTGCGCTGAGAGAGCAAGGATGGTCCGTATGGAAGAATATCGCGCAATAGGTGAAAAGGTTTCTTCATAGTCAATCCCCTCGATCTATGAGAAGCCCTGGGAAACAAATCTTGCCTTATACTTCTCGACACTCCCTTCAGCAGCTTTCTTTACCTTGAAGATCCATCTTGATCCTATAAATGATCTACCAACTAGCCTTGGAACAATCTCCCAAGCATTGTTTTTGACAATGGAGTCATACTCCTCCACCATGGCATCTACCCAGGTGGGCTCCTACACTGCTTCTTCGAAAGAAGATGGCTCTGTCATGATACACTTGCTCATAAGAGCCATGTATCCAGTATAATGGTCAGGTGACTGATTATGTCTGCACTGTGATGTAGGAACTCCTATATTCTGTGCCGCATCAACCTTCAGTCTCTCAGCTTCTGTGGTACACTTTTTGCCTTGTTTGATGTTTGGTTTTGCATGAGTGGACTCCTCCACTCCATGAATCTCCTACTGTGGCTGATCCATATCTAGAGGCTCATCTTTGGGAACAAGAATTTCCTCCTCTGCATTCAAGTGTAGCTCCCTCTCAAGAGACAACTTCATGGCTTTCACCTCATTGAATTTTATATCCCGTCGCACCACATTCATTCGACTGTCCGAAAAATACACACTATAATTATGGGGTATTTCTGTGTACCCCACAAATATCCCAACTTCTGCAGTCGGCTCCAGCTTCTTCCTGGCGTCCTTTGTCACATGAATTTAAATAGATGAGCCAAAAATCTTCAAATGAGAAATATCAGGCTTCTTACCAGTAAAAGCTTCTTCAGGTGTACTCATGCCAAGTACTCTATGAGGACAACGATTTTTCACATAAACTGCAGTGTTGCATGCTTCCGCCCATAAGTACATTGGTAGGCCCTGGTCATGCAGCATAGCTCGTGCAACACCCACGATCGTTCTATTATTCCTCTCCGTGATACCATTCTGCTGTGGGTTATGAATGGGTTATGAAGCGCTTTGAGTTCTCTTCGAATTCCTTCTTTGATACATAAGTCTTTGAATTCACCTGAGATATATTCACCACCATTATCACTCCGTAGAACCCTCACTTGCTTCCCCAACTCCTTCTCCACCAATTCTTTAAACTCATAGAACTTTAAGGATGTTTCGCTCTTCTTCTGCATGAAGAAGATCCAGCATCTATGAGAATAGTCATCAACAAAAATAACATAATACCTGTGTTTTACTGTTGAAGCAGTCGAGAAAGGTCCACACACGTCTATGTGAATTCTCTCAAGGATCACTGAAGCACGATTCTCCTTCTCATGAAAGGTGGTCTTCACAAACATACCCATAGTACATCCCTTGCATTGATCTGACTGCGTAAGAGTACCCTTGGGAAGTCCAGTAGAAATCTACTGCAAAATCTTTAAAGCGCCATGGTGAAGATGGCCCAATATCCTGTGCCACAATTCGCCCTCATCTCGGCTCACCACTTCTTCTGCTTTGCCCATCATTGCAGCGCAACCATCTACCTCCAACTTGTAGAGATTCTTAACTCGAACCCCTATTTTCTTGGTTTGAATTGTTGTTTCATGTCAAAAGAAGGATTTTCCCTCACTGAAAACAACATCATAACCTTTGTCTTCCAGCATTGCGACCAAGACCAAGTTCTTCTTCAGACCTGGAACATGCATAACATCCTTAAAAAAGAATGGATTACCAGACTCCCTCTCAAAGGTAATGGTCCCAATTCCAGTCGTACTGTACCGACCATCGTCGCCCATCTCTATATGCATCTGGAGGTCCTTCTCCTCCAAGTCACTAAACAACTCCTTGTCTCCCGTCATATGGAAATACGCACCACTATCAAGATACCACACCGATCCCATTGCACTTTAAACCAAGCATGCGATCAAAAAGAAATCAAGTTCAAATTGTGAGGCTAAGGCCTCTCCAGCTGCAACTCCAACAGCCTTCTTTTTCTTCTTCTTCTGTGGGCAGTTAGTGGCGAAATTCCCATGTTCATGACAGTGAAAACACTTCACCTTGGACAAATCCTGCTTCTTGCCTTTAGCTTCGGATTTTGAAGGAAATTTCTTCCCCTTCCCTTTCCTTTCTTTGGCGCCAAAGATCAATTTTCTTCATCTTCATTATTCGATGAAGAACCATCCCTGGTACTCCTCCTTATCTCCTCCTACACAAGATCCGACCAAAGTCGCCCCCATCTCAGCAGTTTCTCCCGTCCATTGACAGAGTCTTCGTAGCTATGCCAAATCTTCAGAAGCCCAAGGAGAGACAAGCTCACCAAGTCGTCATCATCAACAGTAACCCCCACACTTCCCATTTCATCCTTGCAGTGAATGAACTTTGTGAGATATTTTGGAATACTGTCACCCTTCTCCATTTTTATTTTTCTAAGCTTGTCTTTAAGCGCCAACTTCCTCTGGTCGCTTCTGCTTTGGAACAAATCTGTCAAAGCCTTCCACATTGAAAATGGAGTGGCTTTCCCATGAAGGCTGGAGAAAATATGGTCCTTCACACCTTCCAACATAATTCTTCTTGTCTTTGCTACCTTCTTTTGCCATGCGTCAAGTCCTGCAGCATCACTATAATCCAGCTTAGGAACATCGCTATCGATGAACTCCTTCAGTCCATTATCCTCTAGCACCGCCTCCATCCTGTCCTTCCAGGCTATGTAATTCAAGCTGCCATCAAGGGCATACTCCAATCGCAACCCATTGAAATACATTTCAATGTATACTCAACTTCTGCGCCAACAATTTTCTGTAGAAAATTCGAATTTTCCACCAGCACAAACACAACAATTCTTCACAATTGCAATTTTAAAGAATTAACACTGCTCTGATACCATATAGAAATTATATATATTAAGCATGCATATGTCCTAGATTCCCCTGATCTCACAATATTTAACTACTTTCAAAATACAGAATAATTCCACTGTTAATATTTTGTGGAAAATTAATTGCAAACACATGTAAAGCATAAATTAAAGAAATTGCACATAACACAATTGTTTAACGGGAAAGCCTGAAGCTGAAAACCCAAACTATCATATGTTATGTATCATGGAGATCATGTAAAAATCTCATACAAATATTAGTACATCAAACTCTCAGTACAATCAATCGTCACACACTAACAAGATGAAATTTTCAAATCCATGCATTGATTTATGCCCTCCTGATAACATGCCTCCACTGCGCAATCCCTGCTGAAGAATAGCTCTGAATGAATTCGAATTACCCTTGCCTTGACTGCAAAATCCTCATTGGAAACTCCAATGCATGTGAGGTGCAATAAATGCATCACTATAGTCACAAAAGATAGTCCATCTCACCCTTTCACCTATCTCTCCACTGGGTCTCCACTGGAACTAACATGCATTGTATTTAATTGTTCTAACTGTTCAGTTGATTAATGAGTTATTATTTGTGAATTAATTAACTAATTAATTCACTCCACTCTCACTAGTGTATCATTTAGTTAGACAAGATACAACTAGCTCAATTGATTCTAACTCACTTTAACTGAGTTAAACTGAATACAACTCCATGAACTACTCTTCCAACTCTGTCATAACTTTTCCACTTTAGTTCTAACTAAGTCCTCCATGCATGAACCACCAGTCAACCCTAGGAATTGCGTAATTCCTTCAGCCCACTGATTTGACAAATCTGTTCACTGAAATAAAGTGCTCCAAGAGAATAAGTTGTTGTTTATTGTCGGATAATTATTAAGGGCTAATAATATCCGACATGCATCTGCTTTTAGATCGATGATATATAAATAGATTTCGCCCAATATTCTAAAAATAGAATTTCATATATTTTTCCAACTTGACCAACCATCCACAAATAGCATCCTGAAACTTCTGAAATATGGTCACCATGTCTAAAAATATACATAGTCTAAAAATAGACTTGCGCCAAAAATAGCCTACGGGCCCACTTAGTGAAGGCGTCTCTTTTCATTAAGCTCATAATCTTGTTGAATATTAACACACATGACGACCCCCAAACCTTTGGCTTCATTAAAATTGGAGCGGAACTCGTTCGAAAATTTTGGTTGAAGCCCTTTTGAATCGGAGTTTAGGTCGGGGTTACCTAACTGTCAACGTAAGTGTAGCCAACATCCCCGCCATGTGGTAAGTTCCAACACAAAATGCAGAGGGTTAAAATTTTGGCGCATCACTTTTTGGCACACGGTTCATGGGTAACAACCATATGGGGGAGGGGCTGACCCCTCTGCTCCCCTAAACTGGAAATAGTTAAACCTTAAATATATGTCGCAGACTCATAGGTTAAGATCCAACGGTAGCCTAGGTGATAAGGCAGTGAAAATGAAATTGAGAGGTCTTGGTGTCGACTTCGCTGGAGTCTGACCAAAATTTTGTCACACCAAACTTGGGCCACGTGGCAACCTCCGGGCCTAAAACGTGGTGGGCTCTGATTGGCCAAAACCACCTCGTACAACCCTTCTATCCAGCTAAATCATGACACTTGTCATCTTGCTAATGGTATGGAAGAAATATTTCGGGGGATATTTCGAGGAATATTCCAAGAATATTCCCTGGAATATTCTTTTTTTGAATTTCCAAAACCTAGTCAAACTTGGTCAAAATTAAAAAATTGCACTTTACTGGAATTTTTCGAATGACGATAACTTGTTCATACGGTGTCGGGTTTACGAAATTTTCATGGCGTCGAAATCAGGAAGATGATATCTATCTGGTCGCTTAGGTTCAACACACTTTTGAACACTTTGAAATTTCAGCTATCACTTAGGTCCATGATCGAAATCTGATCAAAAAGTTCCATATTTTAACGTTGAGGATGCACTACTATGTCACCTGGACACCTTTGTGTCCCTTCAAGAGAGTGTTCCAAGAATATTTGGGAAATGCACTACAGTCGGGTCGTTAGGCATTTCAGGGTCAAGAAAAAAATGGAAGTACTGTGGAAGTATTTTTATTGGCTAAAACTTCGACAAGATGTCGGGAAGTACATCAGGTCCTACACTGCATACATTATTTCCAAACCAACCATCAATAAGTAAGGCCTATATACTCTGATTCCTACCCTTAGTCGACCTTTGGAATCCATATCCATGTATTACATGTCGAGCCTTCCTTCTACTAAGAATGGCAATGACTATGGTTTTTGTGGTCATCGATATATTCTTGAAGATTGAAATTATGGCTTCCTACAAGAAGAATATCACAGCATAAGCCACTGCTAAACTCTTTTTTGAATGAGTGTGTATATACTTTGGTATCCATCAGTCTATTATCTCAGATCAAGACAACAGGTTCCTCAGTACATTTTGTTCTATCCTCTAGTCGATGCTGGACACCAAGCTCACCAAATCCAAAACTTTCCATCCCCAAAATGATGGCGAGAAAAACGTATTCAAGGGGATTATCATCCACATTCTGTGCATGTACAACTCAAAGCATCCATGCACATGGGATGAGAGCATCCCCTATGTACAACCAGGGAAAATTTTAGGGGCTAATATTCTAAGGTGGGCTAATATTCCAAGCTTTTTCCAAAACAATACTCGCCAATTTCCATTTTTCTAAAAATTAATTCGCCCAAATTTTATATTATAAAATTAATTTACCTTAAAAATCACCAATATTATATATTTTATAAGATAAAATAATTAGAAATATAATTTTTTTTACAAAATTATCATCAGACATTTTAAAATTTGGATATTAGGGACTAGTAAGATTTGCAAAGGTTGCTAAAATTTAAGATAAACTTCCATCCTTAATATTTTCCCTTTGTACAACACATCTATAACCAAGATCTCCACAGCTCAACCAACCACAACCTACTTTAGGTGGGCTTGGGATTCCAACAACTATGTCCCATTGTCATAGCCATGAAATTTGTGGCTACTCAAGCAGATTTAGATCATGTTCAGTCCGAAGCTAGCAATGTGAACAACTTCATTGAGAGAATTCAACACATCCGGAAATAGGTTCATGGAATATTGGAGAAATCTAATGCTAAGTACAAGTAGCGGCATGAACAACATTGGGTTTCACACAAGTTTCATGTGGGCGACAAAATTTGGCTGCATTTGCGGAAATAACGCCAACCGGAGACCATCGGAAACTTAGACCACTTTGTTATGTGCCTTATGTTATCATTCTTTAATTTATGATATTGTGAGAATAAACACAGAGGAAAACATAAAAACCACTTTGGAAGCTAGGATCTATTCCTGCCAGCTTTAGAGAGGGATATCTCTATAAAATTTAGCTATGTTTTATGTCGATTTTAGGCTAGTTATTACTATGTTGATTGTTTGTTCGTTTATGACTTGATTGGATTGTTTGGTTGATTAAATTGTTATAATTCTATTGGGATATGGAGTCTAAAGATTAACTAGATCTGCATCAAACTTTGAATGAGTTTCGTATGGAAAGCTAGGTTGCACTAGTTGGGTCTTTTAGGATTTTAAATGATTCAATTCTAAAATAGAAGAAATTTAAAGTTTAGTAGAAACTAATGAGCAATGAAATATTCCTCAATTGGACTTCAACAGAAAAAATATAAATTATAAACAACCAGAATAGGGTGCTCTTTATAAAATATCCTATTTGTCACAGTTTTTGTTATGTAATTAATCTTTTCAGAATGACAGATAAAAGGAAACAATGAATAAACATATTAACAAAAGAAAAAGCAATTCATACACCACATGAATCCTATGAAGAATGTCCTTGTATTATTGATGCATCCAGCAACCAGAAAATTAAAATACTTAGAGAAAATGATACTCAGCAATCAACCTGTAATACTTCAAATTGTGAAGTATTTATACAATAAACTACAAAATCATTTACAAAATCGATGTCTCAACTGACAATGTATTATTAGCATTATCCTAAACAATAAAATCTATATTTTTCAGAATAATGGGAAAGGTGGAAAACTACGTTGATAGGTGGCTATGCTTTGGAGGAGTCAGTTGCTGAATGAGATTATTCCTGTGCTACTATCGCTGATGTGCTGGCTGATGTGTTGGCCTGTGTTCTAACTGCATCTGAATTACTGCTCAATCCTGTAACTCACAAATTTTATCCCACCTATATTAATTTGGAATGGTTAATTTTATTACCTTCCAGTAAATTTCATCAACCCCGATATATCTGGAAAATGTGGGCCTTATCACAAAAATATGATTTAATTCATGCTAGATGAAGAAATCATTACGCATGGCTTCTAAGAAGGCTCTACCTGTCATGTTGCCTTTTATATTTGCAAATTTTCAGCTGTCTATGGCTACCTCCTTCAATTTTCTAACATTATCTTCATAAGTAATCAACTTGTCATTAATAACTAGTAAACTAGGTAGCCCCTTCTGAGTTAGAGGTTCAATTATGGTAAAAAATCGAGTTACTACTATTTCCAAATTATGATACTTCTCCTCTAACTGAACAACCATATTCTTTTTGGTGAGAATCTTCTTTACCTCCAAAATTGTTTTTGTTCTATCATCAACTCCTAAATCATCTAACTCATAATTGCTCTTAGAATTTAAGAATTTAATGATTATTTATTTATTTATTTATTTATTTATTCATTTTTGTTTTTATTTATTATTATTATTATTTTTTATTTCATGTTGTAGACATTTCTCCAAAATCTTCTTTAATCTTTGTTATAGCCTCTATTTCTCTCTTGATCAAATATTTCTGCTCAAAGATAATCTAAATATAGGGCCAGATTTCAGACATTGAATTCATAATATCTGTCTAAATGATTTCCTTGGCTTGGGCCAAGGTTTGTTCAAGTGCTAATTCCCTTTTCAGATTTTTGCAATCTTTCAATCAGCTTCTGAGCCCTCTAAGATTCAGCGGAGTGTGAAACTTCACTCCTTGTCTTATGGTCCTATAATTCTTTAACTTGGTCTTGTAAATTTTTCATTTCTTCTTTCTGAATTGACAAATTTTCAACAGATTTAGTTAATTGTTCAACACCATCAACTGATTGTGTAGTAGGTCTCGTGGAGCTTGTAATTTCTATTGTAGGAATGATTGTAAGAGCTACAACATCTAGTGGAATCATATCTAGCTTAGCATTCTTCTCCTTTTCTTTTATCATCTTCTCCAACTCAGTTTCCATTTTCCTTACCTGAGCATTCTATTCCATGATGAGCTTCATCATGTTAGTTTTCTGGGTCTTTGTCTCTTCAATTTCCTTTGTAAAATTATCTTCAATAGCTGGAAATTTCAATTGCTTTCTTAATGTTGTTATGTCAGCATTCTTCTTCTTGATTAATTCCTATGCAAATTTTATGTTTGCAGGTTCATATCCCATCTTGACTACGAAATCCTCTAAAGGGTTTAATCCTTGTGTCTTTTGCAAGAAAGGAAATCTTCTCCATATTTAACTGTGACTGAGTATTTAAAAAATAAACATGTTTTTTATAAACCGGCATAGTGGTGATAGTTAAAGTGGAGCAAATCATTTCACCTGTTTATTTATGCATCTCCATTTGGTCAATGGGATGAGCATGCCTTATATCAAACTCAAATTTGTTTTCTTGTAATATGATGCTGATTTTGGCTATGGAATTTGGGCCTCAAGGAAGGCCATTTGCATCTTTCCCTTCTCTGAGTAAAAACTGACAATAACCTACTTTCAGAGATGGAAGTCTGCTTCTAGAATTGAGCATAAGTGTTGTTCTTAAGAATCTCATTCTTAATCTTTATTTCCCTAAATGTATCAAACATTGTGTTCTCTTTGTCTCCTTGGACAACTTTAGTTGTTTGAACAATTTCTTGTTGATCTTATGACAATAAAGATGTTGTGGGAGATGCAGCAAACTGGCCACCTACCTAAGAGGAATATGGTGTTTCTTTTATCACCATAGCCACCTCTTTCTTTGAATTATTTTCTGTGTATACCTTTGGGTTCAACTTTTTTTTTTCTTTTTTTTTCCTTTCAGTACATGATTTTGAACTCTTTTCCTGCACTATCAGTCACTGAAGTTGGCGCTTCTTCCCTTTGTCTTTTAGCTGCTTTCTCTTGTGGAACATGAGTCTATGATGTTGAAGTAGAAACAAGCTTCTCCTCAACTTCCTGTAATGTGTTCTTTTCCCATACTCATTGGTTCACATATCTTTCTATCTCAGGCCTCTGGGTATGAATGTATGGTTTAGTTTTGTTTTCCACTCTCACGTTGGAAATGATACCCAGAGGGTCATAAGACCATGTGAAACTTGGGCTGAATTTCATCTCCTTAAGAATATTATCTGCCTGTTCTCCTGCTGACCTGATGTTGCAAATGAAATACCCAATCTGTCTTTTTGGTTTGAACTGTGATTTCTTTTTAGCTAACAAAAAATGTATTTCATCAGAATTCCTCATCTGTTTGATGTACTCAAGTGAAAAAATCCTCATAAGGAGGTGTTTTGGAAGCTTGTATGGTGCTAAATCGCATCCATACACTTTGATTTCTATTTAATTTTAGTACAAGTACCATTCTCATGTATTTTTCTGATCTGTCAAGTGGAGAATTATCTTGATGTCTCCAATGATCTTGGGTTCTACTGAACTATTTAGCACACTCATGAATGGGTGGAAAAACTTTTCAATGAAATTCTTGTAGGAGAATTCGTGTTTCTCTTTCATAACTATAGAGGTTAAAACTATATCTGACTGTTGTTTGCCCTCCTAATATAGATTCTACATGGAAAATATGAACCTGTCTACTTGATCATAGAATGAGTAATTGACTAAAATTAAATATAATGGATGGTTTGATATCTATGGAAAATATGGAAAGGAAGCCTAGAATGGGTTCATCTACCCACTGATCAAAATAATAACCAATAATGTATGGAATTACAGTTATGATGTGTTTTTCTTGATTAGGGAAGATTGAGGAAGGGTATGGAGGGTTTTATTTGGCAATTGGGTATTTTTCTGGTAAAAATATTTCCAAAATCCTAGCTCTTTTGGAAAAATCAAGTTTTTGATAAAGTTCAGTGAGGGCTTCTGAGGAAAATGGTGTGTTGTTTTCCACAAAGGGAGATTGCATCATTTGGTTTATGGATTGGGTAGTAATGGTGAAAAGGATTTCACCAATAGGGGCTATAATGGCTCTTTGATTAGGACCTTAGAATTCTTGACATTTTCTAGCGAATTCGAGTCATGGAAGGTCAGAGGGAAAATGTAGTGCAAGATATTGGACTCCTAAAGTCCAATTTCATCTATTTTATCGACATACTTATCCTCGAGCCAATAGTAGAGTTCAAATAAATCAAACTCACATTGTGTCTCACTGATCTTGTAATCCCTATCAGCTAATGGAATGTGATATAAATCTATAGAAGGATGAACTAAAGGGTTCACAAGAAAGTCCTGGTTCTTCTTCTTAGGAGACAGGGTTCACAAGTAGTCAGTGGCTGTGATGATCCATTTCTGTTGGGTAGAGGATAGTGGATGGATTTCTCCAATAAAATCCAATCCCCATTGTTGGAAAGGGCTTTCAACAGATATGGGTTTTAAAGGCAGAGGCAATATTTTTTTTTTTCCCTCAAATATTTGACATCTGTGGAAATTGGTTACTTTCTTATGGACATCAAGGAAAATGGTAGGCCAATAAAAACCAGCTCTAAGGATCTTGTTAGCAGTGGTTTTCCAGTACAGATGTCCACCACATTCACCTTCATGGAATTCATGCATGGTTCTTTCTGCATTATCCTTCAATAGACACTTTAGTAAGATACCACTAGCATCTTTCCAATATAAAAAATTATCTATGATGCAAAATTTCACTGTTTTTAAATTTAGAAATCTATCCTTTGTCTTAGTTAAACTAGGAGGAACATTTAAATTGAATAAAACAAAAATTAGGTCTGCATACCAAGGCGAGGTCATAAAAGCCTCATCAATTTGTGGAGTCATCTGCTCCTCTTGATCATCTAATGCAGTTACAAAGTTGATATTGAATGCATGAAAGTTAGACTCAGCCATCAATTTGGCTAGTCCCTGTCCTTTGATAAGATTAGTGGGTTCGATATCTATGTCATACTCAAGAATGATAGCAATCCATTTTCCTCTTTTACCATCTGGTCCATTTTGAGTTAAAATATCCTTAACCACAAAATTTGGTACATAAGGAATTATATGAGAATGGATGATATACACTTTGAAATATTTGACTGCTTTTATTAATGCAAAGGCTTATTTTTCCATTATGTTATATTTCAATGCAGCATCCCTTAAGCCTTGCTAAAGAATGTAATGGGTTGTTCATATCCCTCGTTGTTTTTTTGTAAAAGAACAATTGCAATAGTATGTTCAAATGCAAATTAAAATATTATAAATTCTGTTGGACACCTAATCCTCAACGGGTAGGTGTGGAACACAAATGGACTAATGGAGTCCAAGAGAACACTTGGAATGGGAATCCAAGGGTCACACAAATGTAATATAAATGTACATCTATGATGAATAATAACATAACTCATGCTGATATTTTACCTTATGTGTTTACTTTCTCATTCACCATGCGTGTGTTTAACATGGTATCAGAGCCGAAGATCTACTGCCTATTCATGTGAATGAGCCACTTGTTTTTGTGGTTTTTCTCTACTGTCATGCCCTGACATTTTCATATTTTTCTAGCCCCTATTTTAGAAATTTTTTGCCAGTGACTCCTATTTTCCTCTGCGCACATAATATTTGTCCCTTGGGATTCCTTTCCTCCCTTGGCGTAGGTTCTGTAGGATGAAAAAAATCATTAATTCCTCCACACATTTCCACTCAGCGTAAATATTGGGGAAGGCAGCAAGAAAATTGTGTTTCTATCCATTTTCTGGCAACCTAACCTTTCCATGGCCAAATCGTGTAAGTGTTTTAATTGTATCTCATTACTTGTTTTTATGTAAGAGGTCCATGCATTTTCATTAATGCCTCAGTAACGTCTTTAATAACGCATCCACACAGAGATTATGTATGCTCTACCTGCTCCCTCTGCATTGTGTATTGTATGCAACATTCTCATTTTCTTTTTTCCTCTAAAATTTGATGGTGTAATCAAATCTTGTTTTATTATTTCCACTATTATTTTATAATTTCCTTAGGAGGCCCATTTTAGACCTCAAAATTCTCCTAATCACTCCTCGAAATAAAAAATCATTTTTGTATAATCGCCCATGCTCTGTATTAATTCTTGACTCTTTCATGAAACTAATGTGGTGAAAATGTATGTTTTGATATAACATGATAGTATAAATATTATGTAGTGTGGTGGATGTAAGTCTCGAAAGACAATATGGGAAAATCGTGGAGAAAATTTTGGTGGGCCGTGAAAACAGTTTGTTACAGGTTTTATTTTTACTGTGTGCCATTTTCGCAGCCCCCGGTGAATGTAAATCTCAGTAAGAACTCTTGTTTTACTCGTGAAGGCGTTGCAACCTCCATATGAATTACTTCTAGTTTCCATATGGTTTTAGAAAATTTCACGTATTGTTTTTACCACAACCACTTCATTTTATTCTAGATTTCCATCTTTTTGCAACTCTATGCGTTGTTGAGACAGCATCCTTTTCGTGTTGCAATGTGTATTTTGATTCCATACATTGATTAAATTTTTTTCCCAGTGATTGGTTTCAAAGATGGAGATAATTATATTACTATCGTAGACTTCGATACTTCGTGTACATAGTAAATTGGTATTATCATCGAAATGGAGGAGCACCTTAAAAAATATAATGATCGGCATAAATAAAATTGTATATCTGCATGATAGGTGGGCGTCTATATCACCCCATTAGAGCTGTAAGCTTATCCAATGAATTTAAACACGAGGCAGGGAATCTTTCGGTGCCTCTCTCATTCACCCATGTACCCATTTCATTAGGCACCTTTGTCATTTGTTTGCACATGTACCCATTTCGTTAGGTGCCTTTGTCATTTGCTTGCGCATGTACTGATTTCGTTAGGCTTAGTGAACTTTTTAATGTTTTTGTTTATTTTAAATGGAATTTGTTCTTACAAGAGGGTATTTGAAGAAAATGCTGCTATACAGTTTTGCGCATGGAGGGTATTTGAAACACATGCCAAATGGTGAGAGAAATATTGTGATCATCTGGAATAGGTCCAGTCATCGACCTACATGAAAAATTCCTTGTTTTTCTTGGACAATGATATGGATACACTTCAAGAAGAAGGGCCATTTAGTCTCACATTAGCACCACTATTTGTAAAATATTTGAGAAATATTTATTTTTCAAATAGTGGCGCAAAAGTGGTGATAATGTGGGGATACACAAGTGGTGCTATGTTTTCTGGTGAAAAAGTGGAGTTAGTAAAAAATGTTAAATTTGGTGCTAAATGCATATGTGGCATTCCATGGTGTATGGTGAAAACCACCAAAAACTAATCTGACGTGGATCAAGATATTGTGATGCAAAACACCAACACTAATTTTACAAAAATAAAATTTTTATCATAAAGATATCAAAATTATTATTATAATACTAAATTGTATATGGTGCAAAGCAACATAAAATAAAAAATGGTGAAAAAAAACATTAATTATTATTATAATAAAATTGTATATGTGCAAAGCACCATAAAATATGATATGGTGCAAAAAAAATAGCCTCCTTTATTTAGAAAGGTTACATCACTACTGTAGCAGGGGGGATTTTAAGACATTTTTTGTGTAAATTTTCTTAACTTGAGACAAAAAAAGACTTGTAAATTGTCTTAAATATTGTCTTTAAGCGGGTGCCTCAAATTTTTGTCTTAAAAATTGGTATTTATAAAGACAATATAGAATACATGTATTATTTTATGTCAAGAGACAATTCATTTTGTCTTAACTTGAGACAAAAAAAAAACTTGTAAATTGTCTTAAATATTGTCTTTAAGAGAGTTTCTCAAATTATTGTCTTAAAAAATTGTCTTTATAAAGAAAATATAGAATACATGTATTATTGTCTCTTAAGAAACAACTCATTTTTGTCTCTCAGGAGATAATAGCTACGATGGAATCGAACCACCAACTTCCTGCTTGCAGGGCAGGTGCTCTTCCATTGAGCTAGCACCCTGTAAAGAAATGTGTTATCTTGATAAGAAAAAAAAAATATCAAACAAAAGGAATTTCATAATGTGTTATCTCAATAATGTATCTCAAATAAAAAAGAACCTCCCGTGAATATGGCAATGCCATCCAAGTATTGGCTTTTCCTATTGTGAAAAACATCAGAGTTCCACCTACATTTATGCCACGTTCTAGAAAAACATCAAAGTTCCACCTACATTTATGCCAAGATTGAGGGTTTTATTTAAAAAAGGGTGTGATTTTCAATTATTCTCTCTCACATTACGAGGAAAACAAATGAATAACAACACAACAAAGAAACAAGAAGAAACTTATTTTGCATCAATTACCTTGCAATTCTTATTCTCCACAAACATCTTCTCATTGTTTGTCACAAAGTGTGGAGAAATATAACCACGATCAAATTTCATTCCCTCCAAAATGAATAACAAAACAAAGAAACAAGAAAAAACTCATTTTGCATCAATTATCATACAATTCTCATACTCCACAAACATCTTCTAACTGTGATCAGGAGATCATGTCTTATGCTAAAAAATGAAAGTGCTCGAAATAGGTCTAAACCTGAGCGATCAGAAAGGTCTCGTCATTGCGATTACAGCACCGTGAATGGTTCGAAAAACTGATGTCATATTACGAAGATACTGTGTTTTGTTCGTTTTCCCAAACAACAAAATTTTGGTGACTGGATGCCGAGTCAGCATGCAGGTATAGTCAGCATGCAGGTATAGTCAGCATGCAGGTATAGTCAGCAGGTATATACTTGGGATATTCTATTTTTATTCATCCAACAGAATCATGCCACGTGGCAAAATCTGGGTCATTGAATGTATATGGTACGAAGTTGATTTGGCTATTGAATGGATTTTTGAAGCGTCGTTAGATGAGTGATACGTGGCAAGCCCGCAGGCCACCATGTGTCCTCATATTTCTATGGTAATTTTTTATGGAGCTCTGGAGGTTCGAACAGCTGACCTCCTGCCCGCAGCAAAGTCCTTTCACCAGCTTGCCTACACGTTAGTTCTTATTAGTAGAGGGGTAGAAGTTTTATTTATAGCTTAATTGTTTTGCATTCGGGGGTTTGGGGAGGCTAGCCCCGAAGGGCTTGCCCCCCCTTCCATGCGCCCAAGTGCTAGAACCATGGCCTCGGCTCTTACCATTGTAGCAAACTTAACCGTCGTGACAATTTGTTCACATGTGTTTAAACCCGTAGCATAAAAGTTTTAAAACGAGTGACTATTGAAACCGTAACCACCAGCAGAAAGCTTTCGAAGGTTGTTCACATGTGGGGATAAAGAGTTAAGGCAGATGGTTAGAGCGGAACCTTGTCACATCCGGTTTCAACATATATGGTGGAGTTTGAAACCGTAACAAGCGGAGGTTATGATGGGGCTGGCATGTGACCACCCCACCACTAAACTTAATGTTTAACTTAACCGCTCGAATAGATTTGGAGCGCGCCCCTATTTTTAGGGCATTGTATTAAATTTAACTTAAGTTAATTACCTGTCTCCACATTTAGTGGAGCCTTTCTAGCTAACATTGGGAAAAACGCATTGGGAGGTCAATTTTCGACCAATTTTGGTGAAAAAAGAGTCTACCTAGACTAATTTGAGCATTCCCGAGCCATTGGTGTAGAGAAAAAAAGTCATTAGAGGCCTGAAAACATATGTAATTTACAATTTTGAGCATAATGACAAAGAGGGACATGCCATTGGGAGTTGGACCAGCAGATGTAGCCTAGAAGGGGTGAACTGCTTCATCATGCCTACTGTGTAAAACTTATGTGTGAATGTTTTTTTCTCTGTTGTGCACTGTTGTTCAGTGTTTTTAAGGCTTATTTACATTCTTAAAGTTCACTAATTCATCTAATTTTCATGGTTAAAACTCTCATTCCTTAAGCAAACATATGGTGACAATTTGTACATGTTTATTTAACTGAAAGGACATTTAGCAAAACATAATTAATACACTCCTTTCAGATCAAGTTGGTATTAGAGCTAGAGTTTTATCTCTGGTGTTTTTATGTGAAAGGATTTGTTAACTGTTTGCAAGGGTTTTCATGGTTACTAGGCTCAAGCTCAAGAGAGGAGAAGGAAAAATGGTGGAAGCAAGAGGTTCTTAAAGTGAGCCACAACAGACACTACAAGGAAAAGACCCTCTAGCGGATGTTTTTGAGGAACCACAAAGAAAAATACCCCATACATCCGTTTCTAGCGGAGGTTACTAGAGGAGGTTGGCGGGCGGAGGGTTTTGCGGATGTTTTCCTATCGGTGCTCTTATCGTTAAAACTCGCCCCGGTGCTCTCAAAAAAAGAAAGCACCAGTGTGGACAAAATAATTGGCACATCGGACACCGTGCACTCCATACACACCCGCCCAGTGTGTCATAATATAATAGAGCACCAGTGCCTCACAACTCATCCGCGCCGGTGCATTATAAAACACAATGCCAACACCAAAACCACCTGGTTCGGTAGACAGAAACCATGCCGGTGCATCATAAAAAACGCACCAAAACACATACCGACCGGTGCATTTGTAGCAAGCAATACTGGTGTCCCTATAAAAAACGCGCACCAGTAAAGGGTTAAATTAAAAAAATATTTATGACAAAAAACGCAGATTTTTCAGTTTTCCAGTGCTCCTGAGCTATCAATTACCGGTGCGCATGATACCATAGAACGCACTGGTGCACACCGAACATTGGCACACCGGATAGCGTGCGCGAAGTACACACACTGCCGAGGTGTCCAAGTACTGTAATGCACCAAGGAGTCAATACTTTTACGCGTCGGTGCATCATAAAACACCGCGCCAAAACAGAAACGAGCTGGTGCATTCTTCTCTAAGAGCAATTTGCGTGCGCCGTAAATCGTATGCACCGGGAATGTGGTAGTTATATATATATATATATATATATATATATATATATATATATATATATATATATATATATATATATATATATATATATATATATATATATAAAATTAAGCCCAAAAAACCGGTGCTTTGCGACTATTATGCACCAGTGCTTTACCATTACGCCGCCCTGGTGCATCACCGCGCTGAAACTGAAACATCCCGGTGTGCGGTTAGGGAAACGCCTCGGCGCGTTATAAAAAACACGCCAAAATTGATACTGCCTAGTGCAATGTTATTTAGCTGCATCGATGTGCTTATAAAACCCTGCACACCGAAATAGGGTTAATTAAAAAACAAATTACAGCCAAAAAACTTCATTATTCACTTTCCTCAGTGCTGCAGAGCTCTCAAGCCCTGGTGCTATTTCCTTATTTCTGAGCCACCCTGACATTGGTGCTCTCATTACACCCATTGCACGCACTACTGCTCTGCATTGGCCACCAATCTCCGGCTTGCATTTTGAAAAACAGTGGGAAAATTTAATTTTCCAAATTTTACAGCCAATATGCCTCCTCGACGGCGAAATGTACAGGTATTTTTCTATTTTTTCTATAATTAATACTTTTAGCGGATTAGAAATTGAAATAAACTTAAAAATAACCATTAAAAAATAAAAAGAAAAAAAATTGTCGCGTGGTGTGCTCGAGCTGTTCGGCTCGCACCGGATAGCAGTGCTACCTGTAAAATTTACAGGCAGCACCGCTACCGGTGCTAACAGTAATCGCACCATTTCTGGGGTGGTGTCGGAAGGCACCCCAAATAATTTTAAACTAAAAATTAAAAAGAAAAAAGACAGTGCGCTCATTTATCCAAGCGGACCGTTGACCCCAGCAATCACAGTGTGGTGCGTTGACTTCATTTTCCACCCTGGTTTATGTCAGCGCACCGCATTTTGCATTCCGAGAGGGTCAACGGTGCGACCGGGTAAAAGACCGCACCGTAAACTATGTCATTGTTATGAAGTCGGTGCGCTGACATGACTATATGCGTTGGGGCGTATATTTCAGTCAGCGCACCGCTATTCTGAATTATATAAAGTCCACGGTGCTTGAAAAATAGACATCTGCACTGAATCCGGTGCGGTCTGTTTCATTAGGGGCCTCGTGGACGGTGCACTAAAATATTAGGACACACCGACACCGATGCGTTACTGTTTTTATGGAGCACCGACTTGTATGTTTGTTTTTTTTTCAAAAAAAATTATATATGTATATTTTTAAATGAATTTATGTTTTAATAATAAAAAAATTATTTAATATGGCAAAGATTCAGAGAGAACAGGAGCAACAGCAGCAACAACAAGCAGAAAAATATGACATGATTCGCCAATGGGAGGCAAGAGAGAGGGAGAGAGATGGATGCCCTCGCCCTATTACTGCAAATACCCGGGAGATCCCTATGCAGGTAGGCCTCCTCAAGTTCTATGAGGAGGCTCCACTGGTAGCATCTGACACTAGTCATCATGGAGATGAGGCTGGACCATCGACCATGTCTAGTCAGCATCCTGCAGAATCCATCATGAGTACTAGTCATGATCAACATGAGTAGGCTAGACCATCAACCGTCAAGGCTACAGTACTATTGACTGAGCAGGCCTCCACTACTACTGTGCCTCATATTGATCATGTTGTACTACCACCAGCGGATGCATCCATCAGTACTAGTGATCATCATGATCATGAGTAGGCTAGTCGACCATCGACTGTTGAGGCTGCATCCAGCTTTACTGAGCAGGCCACATCCACTTGTACTAGTGTTATTGATGTTGTTATACTACCACCAAAGCTTGATCCATGACATTTATATTACAGTTGTATATTTTTAACATTATTCAGTTATATATATATATATATATATATATATATATATGGTCCATGTATTTTATGTTCATGTTGCAGTTGTACTTAATTTTCATGTTGATGATCATCATGATGTGGCGTATATTGTTAGTCATGTTAGATATGTTCATTTAATGTTTAACTTGCAGATAGATGTGTATATGTGATAGGCGCATGAGTTATTTGGCATTATATTGAGATATGTATTTGATGTTTGTGTTGTGATGATGTTAATATATAATGTTAATTTGATGTTAATTGAATGTGTTTATTAGTCGAATATGATGTTTGTACGATGGTTATCACGATCATGATGACGTTTATTAATTAATTTAATATTATGTCGTGAATGTAATTGTAATTTAAATTTTAATTCTATGTAAAATTTTAAAATTGTATTTGTATTTCTACTAATTGTAATTTTAAGTGTAATTGTATGTAAAATATTTATTAATGTAAGATTTTAATTGTAATTGTATTTGTAATTGTAATTTTAATTGAATTGTATGTAAAATATTTGTAAAATTGTAATTGTAATTGTAAATGTAATTCTATGTAAAATTGTAAATGTAATTGTATTTGTAACTGTAATTTTAATTGAATTGTCTGTAAAATATTTGTAAAATTGTAATTGTAACTGTAAATGTAATTATATGTAAAATTGTAAATGTAATTGTATGTAAAATTAAAATTGTAATTCTAATTCTAATCGTAATTCATGTATGTGAAATTAATGTAAAATTGTAATTGTAATTTTAATTCTAATTGTAATTGTAATTTTAATTAATGTAATTGTATGTAAAATTTTAATTTTATTAATGTGAAAATTTTAATTGTATTAATGTGAAATGATTTTATTAAAATATTTAAATTTGTAAATTTTCAAATAATTGTAAAATAACAAATCTAGAATAATAAGATTTTTGTAACATAAAGTTTAGAAATTAATGAAAATAAATTCATGTACTTTATAATTATCATTATTTTACTATGATCTTACATATATAAAGTTTAGAAAATAATGAAAATAAATTCATGTACTTTATAATTATCATTATTTTATTATGATCTTACATACAAAAAAAAAAAAACTTTAAAAAGTCCGATGTGCTTATCATCCTAACAAGCCCCGGTGCGTTGTATTAATACAACGCACCGGTGCATCACATTTCTGCACACCGGAAACGAATAAACGCAAATAAAAAAAAACGCAACTCTATTTTGTTTAAGTTAAAAAAAAACGGAAATTTGAAAAATGGGCGGCAAAATATTTTCGAAAATCTAACTTGATAAAATAATTCTTCAAATACTAAACACTTTTCATTATTTCACTATTTTTGCTAAAAAATTTCAGTTAGATTTTTGCAGGAGACAGACCTGGAGCAAGAGAGCACGAGGGTACTGTGGATAGCGAAATACGTTCGAACATAAGTATTCATACAATAAAAAACCAAAAATCTGGTGATTCAAGCCCTTTATTATAGAATTTCAAACCATTTCATGATTAAATTTAATTCTTTTTTTAAACTTTTTTCAGCAGTTTTTTATTTTTTCCTACAGTTTTATCCATTTTTACCCTGATCCCTTCATTTTTTGTTTTTTCCCTTTCTTCTCGCTATTTTTGTGATTTCAGAATTAGGGTTTTTCATTTTAGATTAACGTCCAACCCACGGGATGACTTGCATAGTCGGATCCCAGTCCATTCGGCCATTGCGTGAATTTTTGAAAAAATGGATTTTTCTTTATCGGTGTGCCCTACGTACACCACCGCACCAGTGCTCTGTATTATTACAGCGCACCGCGCAAGTTCTGTGTCGTAAAAAACTGAAAACATTTTTTTAAATTCGTGCGCCAAATCTGAAATAGGGCACCAGTGCTCTCTTTAACTAGGAAAGCACCGTACGGTGTATTGCACCATTTTTACGGTGCGTTTATAATACCCCACGCACCGTTAGGTCTATTACACTATTTTTGTAGTGCGCTTATAATACTGAACACATCGTATGGTGTATTAAACTATTTTTCGGTGCGTTGTTAATATATCCACGCACCGGCGACGGTGCGGATTTCATGAAAGGTGCACCGGTGTCTCGAGATTTATTTTCTACCTAAAAAGTTAAGAATTTATTTATAAATATATTAATGAATGATATGCTACAGGTTTTAGATTGATAAATAAATGACTAACAAGATATCAAGTAACAAAAATACTGTTAACACATCAAGAAAAGAAAAAAAGGCAAGTTCTTTGTAAATTCTTTATAAAAAATATTATTTTTGAACTATATGTAACTTTAACTAATATGTATTGTTTACTTTGTATCATGCAGAGCCACAAAATGACTAAGCTCGATATGATTATTTTTGATCTACGACGAGAAGAGCGTAAAATTTTAATGGAAAAATTGCAAAACGATGAATCAGGTGAATGAAATAATACTATCGATCCAATATGAGTTTTTTTTTAATGATCATTAATAATATACTTAAAATTATTAAATAACATGTGTCAAACAGTCTACTAATTCACATATGTTTAATGTTCTATAGGGACCAAAAAATCAGAAAAGGAATGTTGTTCTAAGAAAAGCAAAAAATAGAACATGCAAATGAAAATGAATTGCTCCTTGGCTCATCTGGAGTGGTGTTGGAAGTTAATGAAAGGGGGAAAAACTTTTACAAAAGTTTGAGGGATCTAGTGGAACGAATACAACAACGTGCTTCAAATGTAATATGTAATCATTGAATTTTTCAATCATTAGGTACAATAAATAAACAATTTAGCATTAAATATTAATTTTCAAGAATTTTCTTGTAGAAAAGAAAATAAAATGGAACCCATTCAGCACATAAAATAGGACGACAAGGAAGAAAATGGTTGATCTCTAAGTTTGTGAGTAATTGTTACTTCCTTATAACAACTTAACTAGATTTCATTTTTGTATTTTTTAAGTTGTTTTACAAAAATCATCATTGAATGTCTTCAAACAGGTGCTCACATACAAAGAAGAACCATCAGATGAATTGATTGAAATTGGGTTAAATATGGGTTGTGAGTATATGATGGCATATCAGAATTTAATTGTGGAATTTGTAAGCATCTATCGATCTTGTTTTAATTAGCTCTGTCTATAATTAATAGAACAAAAACATATTTTATATTAAATATATGATTTGTTATGGGGTATAAAACTTGCAGGAAACAAAGTATGGAACTGCGCCAACAGATGAAATTTTGAAAGATGGCATGGTACATGGTTTTGAAAGAATGTGTATAGTTTATGAGTCAATTGTTGCTATGGTACATCATTTTTATTTTTGATTTACATTGATGTATATTATTTAATATTGGAATTTTCATTATTTTCACCAATGTATATACACTCATTTTAGTTGATTTTTATGTTTGTAGATGGAAAGTGAAGAAGAAGAAAACAATCAACGCCATGAACACAACATTCCTGAAAATAACCCAAGTCATGGAAGTAGCTCTAGCAGTGACAGCAGTTCAAGCGAAGAATGATGATCACTATGTAATTTGGATATCAAAGCAAGGCGTTTTATTTTTTGAAATATGTCTGTGAAATCAGACATTTTGTTTAATGTAATGGACATAGTGTCCCAATTGAAAGACAAAGGGATACGAATAATTGTCCCATTTTGTATGATAAATATTGTCTTATATATATATATATATATATATATATATATATATATATATATATATATATATATATATATATATATATATATATATATATATATATATATATATATATATATATATTAATTTATTCTATTGTGTTCTCCATTGTCGTTCTCATATGCACTAATAAAAATTTAATTCATATGAATATTGTTATAAGATTATATATATGTGTCGACTTTTGATGAATAGTGAATTTTAAAAAACCACAATAATTCTGATATGATATAAAAAATTAATCCAAAAAACACTTTCAAATGCATTAATAAAAATGTAATTAATATGAATATTGTTATAAGATGTGTCAACTTTTGATGAATAATGAATTTTTAAAAATCACAATAATTGGACTGTTAGAGGTGGATGTTTCTAAAAAAACAAAATGAAAACCGGTGCATTTGTAGATGCCATGTGAACCACACGAATACCGATACCAATTATAAATATCGATTCCTTTTTGTGATATGGAGCACCAGTGCCTCATAAAGATACATGCACCGGTGCGCTTATATGACCTATGGGCACCGCTCAAATCCCAAGACCAATTAGAACAACCCCGTGCATTGTATCACCAACACCAGGCTCGGTGTTGTTGTTTTCCTTAATGGCCCGGTGCATTCTCCTTCGACCTCCCCGGTGCGCTGTCTACCTATACACACTGGTGCGTTAAAACCTGATAAGAGAACCAATGAAAAAACATCTGTAATAACCTCCGGCCGCCCATTTTTTTTTAGTTGTGTTTAATTTCCGTTAAAAGCTCTGTCAAAACCTCCATTACTAGAAACAGATGTGGTAGCATATGTTTTTTTGACAAGTTTGGCCAATTTTATAACACTAAAAACCTCCTTTATAACCTCCACTAGAGGGTCTTTTCCTTGTAGTGAGAGGAGGGCAAGATTGCCACATTCTCCACTACCTAGTTCACCTCCAAGAGAAGAAGAAGGAGCATCAAGAAAGACTCCAGGAGAAGAATAAACCCATGAAGAGGTGGATCCCAAAGAGGAAGAAAGAGTGTTCAGGAAAGTATTTCTTGACAT
This sequence comes from Pinus albicaulis, assembly GCA_034641835.2. Taxonomy (NCBI): domain Eukaryota; kingdom Viridiplantae; phylum Streptophyta; class Pinopsida; order Pinales; family Pinaceae; genus Pinus; species Pinus albicaulis. The sequence continues at coordinate 888,057,373 of CM076583.1, read as the reverse complement.
CACTGAAATGGTGAGAGTCCTTTATCAAGAAAGGAATGAAAGACTAGAAGGAGAAGGATCCAAACTTCACAAGGAAGGTCAGGGATCATCAGGAGGTCACAATGATGAAGACAAATCAAAGAAGGGTAATGGAGGAAATGGAGGCAGTGGAAAGTCACCATCCTCACCCTCATCATCATCATCCTCTACTTCATCTTCCGTACACCATTCACACAAGTCAAAGAACACTGATAAAAGTCCTTTTCTAAAACTTGATGTTAAGTTTTAATTGCCAATGTCTAATGGTGAAGTCAATGAAGAAAAGCTTGATAATTGCATTAGGAAATTGGAGGTTTATTTGAGAATTCATAACCTTTATGATAATGACACCAAAATCCAACTACATTCATTGAGGATGGAAGGTGCAGCTCTTGTTTTGTGGGAAGCCAAGACAGAGGAGGAGATCAAAAATCATGGTAATATTATTCTATCATGGACTGATTTCATTACTACAATAAAACAACAGTTTTATCCATTAGCTCACATGCAGAAAGCCATAATGAACTGGAAAACTTTTAGACAATTGAAACGACAAAATGCACAAGACTACGCCCAAGAATTTAGGAGAAGATATCTCTTATTAGGGGTAGATTTGCAGAGTCAAGATACTTTGCTGAAGTGCATAGGGGGCTTACATAGATACCTTAGAAATACTATCCTCATGTTTGATCCAACAAGCCTAGATGAGGTATGTGTTCAAGCTACACATTTAGAAGCTAGAGGGAAAAATACTTTTGAAGAGGGTCGAAAAAAACCATTTAAGGGTAAAAAAAAAGAGAAGACCTCAAAAGGAAAAGGAAAAAATAATTCATCTGTCAAGAAAGAGGGAGAGAAAGTGGTTTGTAAACATTGTTCAAGAGAATTCCATGAAGAGAAAAATTGTTGGAAACTACATCCTGAAAAGAGACCCAAATTTAACAATAACAAAGGGAAGCAGAAAACTACAACTACAACTCAACATGACTTAGGAGAAGATTGAGGTGATGAAACTAAAATTATAGCTATGAGATTGAAGAACATTAAGGAGAAATAAATTTAAACAAAACCTTGTACTAGTACTTCAAACTGTCACATAGAAGCTCCAAATGAAGAAGAGGGAATTGAATTGTTTCATGTGAGGGTCATATCCAAACATACCAAGATTGATACACTGTTTGACAGTGCTTCAAAAGAGAATTTAATCTCTGAAGACTTGGTCAAGAAACTTGATCTTGAGACCATTACACATCCAAAACCATATCCACTTGGGTGGATTTGTAAGGATGCAAATTTACAGGTTTCAAAGAAGTGCATATTGCACTTTGCAATAACTACACATTTTGTTGACACAGTTGAATTAGATGTGGTTCCGCTTGATATTACAGGTTTTTTGTTGGGAAATCCTTACTTGTATGATAGGAAAGCTATCTTCTATCACCATGAGAAAAAATACAATTTATTCAAATATGGAAAGGAGTACATTGTTAGAGCACATCGCAAGAAGACAAATATTGCAACGGTAAATGTAGGACAGGTAAAAAGGCTAGTGAATTCAAGTAAGAATTTTGTTCTTCTAATGATTAAGCCTAAAGATGATGTTAATCATGAGTCATTTGAGTATTGTGATCCTAAGTTTAAATCATATTTATATGATATGGTTGATGCACATCATTAGATGTTTTAGGAGCCAACAGTATTGCCTCCTAAAAGGGAGATTCAATTTCAACAAGATTGTCCTCTTCCAAACATCAACAGGTATCGCATGTCCATAATGGAGAATGATGAAATAAAGAGGAAAATCAAGGACTTGGTTGAAAAGGGACTCATAAGGCCAAGCACTTCACCATGCGGTTCACCTGTAGTCCTAATTCTGAAGAAAGATGGGACTTGGCACATGTGTGTCAACTTCAGAGCTTTGAACAGGATAATGGTAAAGAATCGATACCCACTCCCAAGGATTGATGATTTGTTAGATTAGCTGAAAGAAGAAAAGTATTTCAATAAGTTATATTTACGAAGTGGATATCATCAAGTAATAATTGCAGAAAGTGGCATATGGAAGACTGCATTCAAAACCAAACAAGGACCCTTTGAATGGTTGGCTATGCCATTTGGCTTGTGTAATGCACTGGAGAATTTCATGCCTGTGATGGATAATTTTTTGTGTCCATTTCTTGATGACTTTGTGATTGTGTATTTATATGATATACTCATTTTCAACAAAACAAGAGAATATAATGGCTTGCATGTAAAGAGGGTACTTGATGTTTTGAAGAAAGAGAAATTATTTCTTAAGATGTCTAAGTGCGAATTTGGAAAGACTTCTATGGTTTATTTGGGACACATAGTAGGAGTATGTGCATTTAGAATTGATCCTTCTAAAGTGGAAGCCATTGTGAATTGGCCCACTCCCAAATCAGTAACTGAGGTAAGAATTTTCTTAAGCGCAACTCAATATTGGAGAAATTTTATTGCTAATTTTTCTGCCATAGAAACTCCTATGCATGCAGTGACAAGTGTGAAGAAAGGCTTCCAATGGGGAGGAAAATAGAAACAAGCTTTTGAAGCTTTAAAAGACAAGATCAATTCAGCTCCAGTTCTTGTATTACCGGATTTTAGACAACCATTCGAGATACAGACCGATGATAGTGATTATGCCATGGGCGCAGTACTTTTGCAGCATGGTAAGCCTATCGCTTTTCATTCTAAAACATTCAATGGTGCTATAACCAATTATCCAACATATGACAAAGAGATGTATTCATTAGTACAAAGCGTCAACAAGCGGAAACACTACTTCATGGGTAAAGAGATGATTATTCATACCGATCACCAACCGCTACAATACTTGCAGTTGAAAGCAAAATTGCAGCAATCACAACATTTCAGGTGGATGGGATTTCTTCAACAGTTTCACTTGGTTATAAGGTACAAGAAAGGTATTTTCAATAAATTTTCTGATATTCTTTCAAGACCAATTATAAGTTCTTCTACTTTGCTTAAAAATGATTCTATTGTACATGAGAGTTACATAGAATAGTATGCATCTGATGTTGATTTTAAAGATGTGTATGCTAGTTTGAGTGAAGGGAATCAAGTTGAGGAAAATGATTATCACTTGCATAAAAATTTTCTTTTTCATTTGGGAAATTTGTGTATACCACAAGGAGAGAGACTTAGTGTCATGAGAGAGGCTCATTCATCTCTTATTGCTGGTCAATTTGGGGTAAGAAAAGTGGCGCATCTATAGAGGTATTGTTATTGGCCTCGCATGATAGATAGTGTGTCACGTTTTATAAGAGGAAGTTCTATGTGTGAAACAAGCAAGCCTAGCAATAGGAAGCTTGGGTTGTACACGCCACTACCGGTACTATCAAGGCCATGGGAGAGTGTCTCCATGGAATTTTTTGGAGGTCTACCTATGTCAAGAAAACACAATGATTATCTTTATGTAGTTGTGGATAGATTCAGTAAAATGTGTATACTTATTCCATGTAAGAAAACCATTACTATTGAACAAACTAATCAACTTTATTTTCAACATGTATGGGTTCATTTTGGTTTGCCAACTTCTATTTTTAGTGACATGGATTCCAAGTTCGTTGGGAATTTTTGGTCCAATCTTTGGAAGATGATGGACACAAAGTTGAAAAAGAGTACTATTTTTCATCTGCAAACTAATGGCTAAACTAAGGTGGTGAATAGGACCGTTGTGAATCTATTGAGAGGAGATTGCAGTAAGCATCCCAAGTCGTGTGATGAAAAACTACATTACATTCAGCATGCTTACAACTGGGCCAAGCACTCTTCTACAAATACTTCACCTTTTGAATCCTGCTTTGGGTATTTGCCGAAATCGCCATTAGAATTCATCTATGAGAGGGATGTTTCAATTGATGGGCATAGTGATATTGACAAGGCTCTAAATTTCATTGAAAAAATTCAGATTATTCATCAACAAGTTCAAGAACAGCTTGAGAAGAGTCAAACCAAGTACAAGGAGAGGCATGGCAAACATAGAGTTGATCACAGGTTTCAAGAAGGAGATGAAGTATGGTTGCACATAAGAAAAGAAAGGATATAAGGAGAAGGTAAAAAGCTGAGGCCTATTCATTATGGTCCATTCAATATTATTAAACAAGTTGGTAATAATGCATTTTAGCTTGATTTTCCTTCATATATGCAAACGTATTCCATTGTCAATGTGGCGAATTTACATTTGTATGAGCCTCCATTGATTGATGATCAAGGGAGGGATATTGAGCTTCCATCAATAGAATATTTCTCGCCAAAATTTCTGGACCAGCTCAAGGAGGATGCCATTCTTGACAGGAGGACACACACTTCTAAAAGGGGAAGTGTCGATTATCTTTGGATTAGGCTCAAGGGCAGCAAACCAAGTAAGGCAAGATGGATGGTGTTATCACTCTAATAATTCTAAAGTCATGAGATTTTAGTTTAAAGTCCAAGAACATTAGAGGTAACCACAAAACTACTTTAAACTCTAGGATCTAGCCTTCCTAGGGTTCAGAGAGGGCTCTCTCTATAAGATTTAACTTTGTTTTAATTATATGATATTAGGCTAGTTATGATGTGCAAATTGGTTTGGTTTGGTTTGGTGAGAAAAAATCACTTAATGAGATGGAAAGTGATAGATATTTTTGTCCATTGGGCTAAGGAGTCAAATATCAAGCAGACAGAACTAGGATCAAGGTCAAAAAGTCAAATATTTTTAGGGCAAGATAGACAAGTCATTGAAGATCTTGGAAGGCTGATTAGTGAAGTGGTTTAATCAGGATAAAGAGAAATAAAGGACTCTTTGATCCAGATAAAGAAGGAGTAGACAGAGGTCATTCAAAAGAGGGAGAAATTAAGGGTTCCCTACTCTAGAAATCAACAGAAAACATAGAAATGATAAACAGTTAAATATAGGGTGATTTTAACAAATCCTGTAATAATATTCCTGATTTATCATTCAAATTTAGAACACATATATGGATGCATGTAAAAATAAGAAGATAAAAAAAGAAAGTATAAAGTATTCCACTTCAATGGCTCATCATATGAATCCTGAAATATAATGCAAGATGATTTGATCCAGTCTGCTACTTGAACTTGCTACAAAAAGCCTTCAGATACAGAAATATTGACTATAGAAATCTTCAGCAATTTATTCCACAATAATACTTCAAAAGAAGAAGTATATATACAAAAATGTTTACAAAATATCCTAGAATACTCCTAAGAATTTTATAAGGAAAATAAAATATCTTTTAGAACAAAATAGTGACAACTTCTTAACAAATTAGCAAGCTATCCTATTTATCTAAATAAAATAGAAGTGTTGTATTGGATTGGGTGCAACTAGCTGCCTTGCTGTCTTCTTTGTTAGCAATGATATTTCAAATCTATTTTGAAATATTATCTTCTTATATGATACTCTTTAACTCTGATACACTCTAATCACTGTTAAAATTGCTTTACTACTGTAAAATTCTGTTTGGACTGTGAAAAATCAGCAAACTGTTTTTATCTTCTCTGCATTTTGACTTTTACAGTAAATCAGTGAGTGATTCCCAAGATTCTTCATCAGGAATTTTGATCCTTTTCAACTTCCTAAATTTTTCATCTACCTCAGTGTACCTAGCAAAAGTTGGTTTTATAACAAATAGGTGTTTTATCTCATGTTGTAGATAAAACAAGTCTTCAAAACTTTTATGTAAAACCTTCCCTATAGGAATTCCTTGTCCTTTTGTTTTGTCTACCTGCTCTTTAGCATGATCTCTTATCTTCTTGTTGTAGTCTTCCAATGCCATGAGTTTATCATTAATAACAAGGATGTTTGGAAAACCTCTTAGCCTCAAGATCTTAAACTTAACCATAAATTTGGTTATGGATATGTTCATGTTTTCACATTTTTCTTTTAACTGCTTCATTATATTCTTCTTTGAAATTACTTTCCTTATTTCAAGGATTGTCTCTGTTCTATCAGTAATTTCTATCTCCTCTAATTCTTTCTTGTTCTTGTTGTTTAGAAATTTGATTAGTTCTAGGGCCTGTTCAGGTTTGGCACCTAGTTCCTCCTTTGTTTTCTGAATCGCTTCTTGAGATGCCTTTAGTAAATCCTTTTGTTCATAAATTACCTGTATTGATGGCCAAACATCATTGATGGATTCAATGATATTACTCCATAGTTGATTCTTCACATAAGACATTGGCTCTTTCAAGGTTAAATCCTTTTGTAGGTTTTTCAATTCAACATTTAACCTATTAGCCCTTTGTTCCTAAGTTTTAGCATTAATTTAGGCTATCTTCTTAGTGTCTTCAATATTTTCAATTACTTTCTTCAACCTATTTATCTCATTTTTTTGAAGTGTCATTTCCTCCATGGCCTTAAAAAGTTTGCTAGCCTCATCAAAATGTTGAGTTGCAGTGGTAGAGGATTCTGTAGCCAAAGTAGTGGATGAGGTCACTGGCACTGCAGTAGCCAGTGGTACTTTTGGTGCCAACTCTTCTGCTAGAGTTGAAGGCACAGTTGTAGTTACCATGGGAATTACTGTAGGAGTTTCCTGTTCTTTTGTAATTTCTCTTTCATGGACAAGATTGTCCATTTGGATTTCCATCTCTTTTATTTGTGTTGTCAATTGTAAAATCAAGTTCATCATATCATATTTTTGGCTTTCCTTTTGCACTATTTCTTTGCCTTGTGGATGTTATGTTGGTGGAATCTTGAGATGTTTTCTAAGTGTTGCAATATCAACATTCATTTTCTTCACTGATTCTTCTGCAACTTTAACATTGGCAGGATCATATCCTACTTGGATAACCAATTCTTCTAAAGACTTAATCCTAAGATATTTAACATATGAGGAAGCCTTTTCAACCTTCATTTTATCTCTCATATTTATTATTGTGTTCTAGAGCTTTTGGACACTCATGGCCTTTGTAGTTATGGTAGAATAAAGCATCTCAGAAGTTTTCCAGTGAAACTCAATTTGATCTAGTGCATGGATACTTTTTGTTGGCACTTCAAGATCAAATTTTTTGTAATTTCCCATTGTTTTGAGAGTCTTAAAAGTTGGTTGAAGCACTGACATAATTAAATTCTTGTTTGAATAATCAAAAGATGATAGAAGTGTATTCTGGATACTTGGTGTTTGTTTTAAATACTGAGAATAGATATCATTCTTTATTTCTTCATTCTTGGCCTTTATCTGCTTATATTTCTCCTCGATGTCAATATCTTTATCCTCTACTGGCTATGAGGAGGATGCCTCCATAATTTTCTCCTTCTCAATTACCTGTGTGTTTGAAGTAGCAGGATGCTCTACATTTATAATCTCTGTTGTTGGCTCAGTGTTTTTCTCTTGAACATCTGTATCTTCCACTTCTATGGTCTCTTTTTCTTTATCAACTATATTAAACTTGGGCCTTTTGTTATATTTGAGTTTAAACCTAGTCTCTGTTGTTGTTTTAGCAATGTAGGTACCTTCTTCTCTGATTCTTTTAGTATATTTATCTCCTTGATTTACAGTTTGCAAGGTGTGACTAATATCACCCTATTTAACTGCTTCTACCAAGGTATTTTCTAGCCATTCTATTTTATTGACAAATTGTTCAATCTCTAGTATTTTTTATGAATATAAGGTGTCAATTTGCACTTCACCCTCATTTTTTTGAGTATTCCCCATGGATCATAATTCCATGAGAATCTTTCTTCAAATTTGTATTCAAGAAACTGCTTTGATGCTTCTATTCTTGCATCTCTGTGATTACAAATAAAAGGTCCCACCTGATTCTTGAATTTAAATTGGGTATTCCTTTTGGCAGCTAAGAAGTTGATGGAATCTGAATTTAGGATTTCCCTGCTGTATTCCAAGGCAAAAACTCTCATTAGCACATACTTAGGTAGTTTATAGGGTAAAATATTTGACCCAAAAACATTGATTTCTGTATGTTTTTTATATAAGTACCAATCTCTAGTTCTAGTTTGCTCTGATAGATGTAGAAATTTCTTTATTTCATCATTGATTCTTGGTTGTACTGTGTTTTTCAACATGTTTATCAATGGGTGAACAAAGGAATCTGTAAACTCTGCATAACTAAAATCTATGGACTCTTTTCTGATCAAAGATGTCCAAAATATGACTGAAAGTGGGTTTCCTTCCACATCAAGCTTCTGAAGTGTTATTGGGAATTTGTCTGCTTAGAAGTATAAGAACATATGGAAAAGAAACGAAGTATACCTAAATACTCCTTTAGTTGGAAATTTGACAAGTTGATCATGGATATTATCAGCTATGTATTCAGCATAATTTTAAATGATAGAAGGAAGCTATCCTGATACAAAGGTATATAGAAAACATAGGATTGACTCATCTGTATGCTTATCTATAAAATACCCTAGGATAAAGGACATAATGGATATGACATGCCTATACTGTTAAGGAAATTTTGAAGTAGAATAAGGAGGGTTGATCTGTGGAATTTCAACATGTAAAGGTATGAACAATTGGAAAATTTGAAACCTTTTGGGAAATTCTAGACCAATGTAAAGCTTTGTGAGTGCTTATATGGATAAAGGAACTGCATTGGGATCTGGTTTGAGCTATAGCATTAGGTTTATAGACTTAGTGGTAATTATGAACAAGACTTCTTTATTTTCATTTACCATTGCTCTTTGTTCATGAGAATAATAGGTCTGACACAACCTAATGACCTATGGACAATGATTAGTGAGTGAAGCAACATACTTGGGTAGGTTTGACTTCCAAATCTGAACTTCATCAACTATATCTAACGACTTTTCAAGACTCCAGGAGGAGGTCTAACAGATTAAATTCTATCACTGGATCAACTATTTTGTAATCCACATTTGCTAAGGGTGTATGTTCAATGTCTACAACAAGAGGTTTTAGAGGATTTACAACATTGTGGTTTTGGAAGCCATTGATGGGTTTGATTTTGACATGTTAAACCTTCTTGGTGCTTGAAACTATGTGTTTTGGATTTTTTTGAACCCTTCTGTAAGATTGAATTGTTTACAGAATTGTTCTTGACTTTTAAACAGAAATAGGCCTTGGATTTAACTCTTCAATTTTGGCTTTAAAATTGATCTTCGAACTCTTACAGGTTCAAGAAATGATAAACAAGGGTTTCAATTTTTTTCATATAATACTAGACTGAAAATGGTTCAAATTGGGCACAAAAATATTGGGATCATTTGCAAAAGGTTTCTGGATAAATTAGGAGTCTTTTCAAGGTCTACAAAGGCTAAACATATTCAATTTTTATATAAAAATCGTATGCAGTATCGGAACTGGGGTTTATCATATTTTTACGGTTAATTTGTTATTTGCAGGCAATTATAGTCTTTCTGTGGGTAAATAGGTTTTACAAAGCTTAATTTCTCAAAAATACTCTTTTTCAAATGATAAACAAGTTGTTTTTCTATGAATAATACCTATTTGTGTAGGTATTTGATCTTAAAATGATTTCTGATGTATCAAACAGATTTTGATAGCTGTGGAAGTATTTTGGAAGCAAGTTGGGTGCTTCCAGTGATCTTGACAACAATTTTAATGGTGTTCTTGTTCTTTTGAGCATGAAAATAGTGTACAGGGAGATTTTTCTTCATTCGGGAGGATAAAGATACAAATAACACAGAAAAGGTGATAGCAGGTATGGTGTAGGCGCTAAGGAGAGCTACCCACAATCTTCTCTCAATAATTTCTTTCGCCAAGGGAGTCTACTTCAAAGTCTTGTTCTCATTTCATTAATCAAATTCCACGAATTTGATAAATGAAATAAATGATAGATTAAAAATTCTTCAATAAAATATTAACCCTTACAGCAACATTAGAAAGCCTTTTATTCGATTTCATTTAAAACCCAACTCAAATCTTTTGGTAGTATAACACCTTGACTTATAAACAGAGATTTGACTACCCAGATTATAGTGTTATAATAGTATAATAAGTGGTTTGAATCCTTTGAACAATTACTCAAGCTCTTATAATATTAACAACCATTGGAATGGTTATTTCAACTCAGCGTTAACTTTTTACTCGGCCCCACACAACCAATATTTAATAAACAACCATTGAATCAATGAACGCTGGGCCATATCTCATATTAAACCCCGTGCAACTTTGCTAGCGATCGCCCTTGGATCTTTGTCCTATAGATCGAACGCAAATCGCGTCGCTTCTCCCACAGAAGGTTAGCACACAAAAGTTACGCGATATAAGTGGTATTCACGAGGTGACGTGTCCAAAATGTATTGGATCGCTTTGATAAAAGTAAAAACCACCTCGGGCCCAAATGCCGCGCGATACTGCTAGTATTCTCCTCTTAAACCGCTCACTCCAAAACTGGTATTCGACCGTGTTTTAACCCCAAATTCCGCCCCTTTAAGAAAACGTCCTTCTCTGCGTTAACACTGTGGTTAGATCTCAACAATATTGCTCCAGAAAATAGAGATTCAATGCTAGATTTAAGTACGCTCAATAAACCGAGTTTAATAATGCTTGCGTCCTTCAAAACCTCATCAATTTCGATCGACCCTTTACACAGAAATTTAAAACTCATTCAATACTAATTTAAGGCAAGCGTATAAAATACAACTGCTTTCTCTCTGTTATAAACCAACAATTTATAAATCAATTTAATCTATCTCAATCAAAGAACATGACTCGATGCTTGTGAACCTTTAGACAGAGTTTCAAATTGTTTTAAATGAACAGAACCAATCCTTTCGACCTCCTTTGAGTTTCTATGAAAAAAGAACATTCCAATTCGATTTCTACACAACATATACAAAAGCACACAAATCAAGAAGGTGGAATCCTCTGGGGATTGCCAGCATAACAAAATTTATGAAACACTGCAAATTTTATTAGAATAGAGGTAAAACCTCTTAATCCCAGTCTTCTTCTGAAAAATCCCCCCTTTGCTCTATATCAGAGTTTATATTTATAAACTTTTACATGACTGTTCGGCTGCTTCTTGAGAACCGGTTTATTCTTAACATAAAATCCTAATTACATAATATTACTATAATTCTATCAAAAAAAACTAAATGGACTGAGACGAATCAACTATTCGACTTCTTTAGTTACTAAACTAATCCTATTTGTTCTAAGTGTAACTGACAACTAAGGTATTGACACCTTTGCTGGTACATTTCTCTGAACTTCTCGATCCCTTCTAGCCACAACATGTGAACAACTCTTCACATTGTTGACTAGATTCTAATGCCCCTGCCTCAAAAGGGTTTAACTGCGCATATGGAAGTTTATAAGTTTTTTAGGTCAAAACAATGTATGCATTGAATGGCAGTCATATCAGAGCGGAGGGCAGTTTTGGCGTCAGAGGCAGAAAACCAGAAGTGATTTATCACACGGGTTTTGGGTGGTAAGTATTTTTCTTGGATTGAATGCGATCCAATCACATATTGCCACGTGGAGGAGAGATAAGGGTGTAAAACTGCCTATTTCGCAAATGTTCAAATGATTTTTGATTGCACAAGTTGAAATGCGATATAGTGTTTGGGTCATCGGATCTGGGAGGATGTGTACAAATGGATGGGATCATTTTATAAAGTTGCTCGGCGTATGTGGGTGTGGGGCGCGGGTCTTATTATGTGGCGGGATTTATTTTAATGTTTAAAAAGAATGTTTTTAACATAAAACAAATGTATTGTTTTGATAGGCAAGTTATTTGTTTACCTGGTAAATAAAACATTTACATATGTTTTATAACCATTGGGGGCAGGTTTTATAATGTTTTAACCTATGGGGAAAGGGCAGGGAAATATTTATCACATGGGTAATATAAACCATAGGTTAACGTTTAAATAGTGGGTTTTTGGGATATTTAAATAAAATGAATTAATAAATATATACGGGAAGGGGTAATATAACGATTTTAATACATTATGTTAAAAATTAATATGAAATGAAATGTGATGAATGAAAATGAATGAAAAAATATAAAAAATAAACTAAGAAAAGTGTAAAATAGGCATTTTGATCATAATAATGACCCCATTTTAATATTTACACATACTACATAGGATAAATTGTATTTTATTGTTTTTTGAGTGTTTATGGATGAAATGAAATTAATTAAGAGGGGATTTTAATTTTCTAAGAAAAAAAGGTGTTTTACTTAGGAAAAGGGATTATATTTTTGGAAGAGGGTGAATATGCTGAGAAAATGGGATTTTATGTAGGGAATCCAATATTTTTAACCAATCAATTATTAAGCCTTGGGTCCGGTCCCAACAGAAGTGAGAGAAATTCTCTGCGCCTCTTTAACTAAAGGTTTTGAATACTAGATCATTGTGGGGGAGGGGAAATTAGTAATTTTCCTGATGATGCTTTATTAGATGCCTTTCACAACTTCTTTCTACATACCCATCATTATTCTAACATTTTTACTTCATTTTCATGGGTGCATTTAAGCTTGCAACTCTAAATCCATTTTTCTTTTAAAGAATTAAACTATCTAATTCTAATCTTATTTCATCTGAGGGCTCAGATTAAACTATTGAGCTCCTCATTTATTCTCTAACTATCTACTGATTTTTCAAGTTTAAAATGTTTGACATATCTTTATTCTCTATCTAAAACATGAAATTCAAAGCATGAAAAGTTAATATTAAACTATTTAACTGATCATGGATTATGGCATTTTGAACAATCTGCACACGATCATTATTCTTGCAGTAAAATTAAATAGTAGTGGCATTTTGACTTGCTCACTTTCATGTCTTATTTTTATCTCTTTTTTCTTTTGGGGTCCATTTTTTTTTAATGATTTCTTTTCTAAGTTCTTTGATATTTCTTTTAGGACTTTTACCCTCTTTTCATTTTTTATTATTTTTCAAATATGGGAAAAAAACTTGCAGAAAACAAGGTATGTACATATTTACTAGACTATCAAAGTCAATTCAAAATTTATGAACCCTATTATTATAGGACCCTAACAGTGGCTCCACATGGGAATGGAATTTCCTAGTGAAATGTCAAGAAATTTGAGACTAGTAGCCTTTGAATTTTGACTGTGATGAACTTGAAAATGTCTTTTGATCTCTGCAATTATTCATACTTATGATATTTTACCTCTAAAAGCTTAGGGCCTTCTCTCTGGGCTTCAACTCTGTTAGGAAAACATCTAATCCAGTCTAAAATATTCAATGTATATGTAAAATGGTCAAAGTAAATAAAACTAACTATTTTTTATCTCTGAGGAGTAGTAGTGCTTCAACATTCTTCCATTTACAGGTCCACCTAGTAGATATGATCCATCCATTTCTTTCAAAAAGAAAGCATTGTTACCTCTATAACCATAAATAACATAAGGTCCTTTCTATATAAAATCAAATTTTCCATTTTTACCTTTCTCTTCTCTTCTTGAATCCCATTTTAACACTTTGTCTCCAATGTAGAAATCATCTTATTTACTCTTTTTGTCAAAACATTTCTTTATCTTATCCTGGATAACTTGAGACTTAAGATAAAACTCTTTTCTTGTTTGCTACAAGTGAATGGTTTGATTAATCCTCCTTTGAATGGAATTTGTCTCAACTTGTAATTCTTGGATTATATTCATTACTGGTACTCCTGAGGAAGATGGAAAAACAACATCCATTCCATAAAGAAGCTGGTAACGGGATGTACCAATAGATTTTTTGGTGATCCTATCTACCATAAGGCATTAACTAATTTCTTGTTCCAAGTCTTTTTGTTATCTTCTAGTAACTTTTTAATGATGTTTACAGGGCTCTTATTTGAAGATTCAGCAAGGCCATTACCTTGAGGGTAATATGCAGTAGAATGGCCTAGGGTAATGTGATATTTATGGCAAAATTTAATCATCTTTTTGGATTTGAATGCAGCTGCATTGTTAGTAATAATCTTTTTGGGACATCCAAATCTTGAAATTATGTTTCTTTCTAAAAATGAGATAATGACAGTGTAAGTGGCTTGCCTAGAGGGTATGGCTTCAATCCACTTAGTAAAATAGTTAATGGCTGTCAAAATCCACTTATGTTGGGCTGATGATGAAGGGTGAATTTCACCAATGAAGTCAAGAATCCATTGTTGAAATGGCATTTCTGTTGAGATGGGTTTTAAGGGTGGGGGTAACATTTTTTTCTTACCCTCAAATATTTGACACTTGTGACAGGGGGTCACAAGCCTTTTTACATCTGCAAACAAAGTACGCTAGTAAAAACTAGCTCTCAGGATTTTTTCTGCATTAGTCTTCCAATAGAGATGTCCTCCACAGTCACCTACATGAAATTCTTCTAATATTTTGTCAACTTCCTCTTTTAACAAACAATTTAATAAAATTTCACTATGATCTTTCCAAAAAAGTACATTGTCTAATATACAAAATCTTACTACCTTTAGCTTTAAGAATCTAGCTTTTGTTCTTGATAATCCAAGAGGAGCTTGTAAGTTTAGTTATACAAGTATGATATCTGCCTACCATGGTGAGTCTGAAAAGGCTTCACTAATCTCTGGAGTCTCCATCTCTTCCTGATCATCTACTTGGGCAATAAAATTTATGTCTAGGGCATGACAATTTGATTCATCCATGAGTTTGGCTAAACCTTGACCTTTTATAAGTTTAGTGGGTTTTATCTCTATGTCATATTCCAAAATTGTGGCAATCCACTTGCTTCTTCTACAATCAAGACCATCTTGAGTTAAAATGTCTTTTACTACTACATTTGGGACATAGGCAATGATGTGAGAATAAAGAATGTACACTCTGAAATATTTAATGGCCTTTACCAAATCTAGGGCCTATTTCTCAATGATATTGTACTTCAAAGTGGCATCTCAAAGTGTTTTTCTAAAGAAAGCTATGGGCTACTCATAACCCTGGTCATTTTTCTGCAATAAAACTGCATCAATGGTGTGCTCTGAAGAAAATGAAAAAATGATTAAATCCTTTCTAAAGTCAAGACTTATAAGGACTGAGGTTTTGGTTAAGGCCTGTTTGATAGATTCAAATGATTTTTTGGCTTCAATAGTCCATTTAAGAACTGAATCTTTTTTCAGCATATTATTGAGTTCTCTAATTATTTCAGCTAAATTGGAGATGAATCTTCTTAAAAAGTTAATTTTACCTAGAAAGGCTTGTAACTCTTTTATGTTTCTAGGAGGAGTAATGTTAAGAATTTATTATATTCTAATTCCTTCCTTAGATATTATGTGTCCTAGTAACTTACCTTCTTTTAATCCAAATAAGGTTTTCTTAGGGTTTAAATAGATGCCAAACTTTCTACATTTAATAAAGACTTGTCTAAGATGATCCAAGTGTTCATAATCAATCTAGAAGATATATTAATGTCATCTAAGTAAATCACTAAGAATTCATGAATTTATTTTGCAAAGGCTATATCCATATCTCTTTGAAAAGTAGCCCCTTCATTCATTAAACCAAAAGGAATTTTTACATACATAAAAGTGCCCCAAGGAGTAGTAAAAGATCTTTTGGCTTGATCCTCTGGTTGGACTAAAACTTGGTTATATCCTGAAAATTCATCTAAAAGTGAAATCCTAGAAGAACCAACTACCCTTTGTAAAATTTGATCCATCTTTGGTAAAGGATAATTATCTTTTAAGGATACTTTGTTTATATTTCTAAAATCAACACATAATCTAATTTCTCTTGTCTTTTTTCTAGTTGGAACTAGATTAGAAACCCAATTAGAATATCTGATTGGTGCAATTATATATAAATCATACATTCTTTTTACCTCCTTTTCAATCAAAGGCATCAAAACAGGGTTGATCCTTCTTTAAAAAAAATTAAAAGGCTTTTGGTCTTCTTTTATAGGGATTTTATGCTATATTATGGTGGTGTCATAGGATTTTAGTTCCTCATAACTCCAAGCAAAAACATCTTGAAATTCCTTAAAAGAGTAATGTATTTTTCTTTTTCTTGCTGAGGTAAGGCTTTGGAAAGTTTGATCATTTTGGGTTTTAACTCTGTGCCAATGTTACATTCCTTAATATCATATCTAAGTGGCTCCATTTTGGGTTTTCTAGCAACATCATTTGAGTCAAATAAATCTTATAAAGGAGTTAAACCTTTTGGTAAGAAATTATATTTGAGATTTAATATATTAGATTCATCATCAATTATCTCATCAATTTCTACTTTCTCTAAGTTATCTATATCTGATTGACTAAATTTAGTGGGTCTAGCAAAATTTACATTATTTACATCTATATTATTCAAATCAATTTCACTATCTAAATCCTGATCTAATGTACAGTCTATGTCTATTTTACAATTCTGAAATTTACCTTCATTATTCATAAAATGGTAAATCTGTTGATCTTGTGAGAAAATTTGCCAATATTTGAGGTTATCTGGAATTATTGGTCTGTGTTTCACTTCTGTAGTATACTTATGATTGGGCTGAAAGGGTAGATTATAGGTACTAGCAAAAGCTGCTAAGGAGTGTGCCTGTATGTTTTTATTTCTTGGTATTGCAAAGAAATTACATTCCAACAGTTCATATATCGAATCTAATATATTTTCTCTATATCGACCTAATCTAGGATTAGAAACATAATAATATCCATTTATATTTTTTACAATAAACTCTAAATCTCCCATAATTGATATTATTTTTCCTTCTAAGTTTCTGATAATCTGGAGTCCTAAAATGAGGGCTTCATACTCAGCCATATTGTTGGTATATTTAACATTCAGTCTGAAAGCATGGCCTTCTGCACGATTATTTTCCATATTAGTTATCCAGAATCCTGCTCCTGCTCCTAATTTATTGACCGATCCATCAAAATCTAGGTGCCATAAAGATTCATGAAAGATATTTTCATTGTTTTGTGTTTTCTTTTTGTCTTTTAGTTCATTTTTTATTTCATTACCAGTTTTAGAGTTACATAATATGAATGAATCTAGGTTAGTAGGTGTAGTGTAAATTGGGTAATTTATTGATCTTTCTGCCGTACTTACCATATATTTCATCAATGTTTCCCTATAGATTTTCTTTGGTTGACAAAAAACTGATATAGTAGCATATGACATATCTAATTGTAGAGATCTCTGTAATTTTTCTCCCCATGAGCAAGAAAATAAAATTCCATACTTGGGTGGGATATCAACTACTACAATGTCCATGAGTATACTTTTACCAGGATATTGAACTAATGTGACACACAAATCTTTAATTAAACCTAGGCATTTAACTTTGCTTGAATCAAATGAAAATAAATCTTTGTAAGGCCTTGTGATGTTTAAGTTCAAGGTTTCCATTATCGCTTTTGGAATTAGATTATGTGAAGCTCCTAAATCTAACATTGCATTGTGTAAAATTTGGTCATGAATAGTTAAGCTAATGTAAAATGGTGGAACTGCTCCATCTTGATGTTTTCCATTAACGTCAGGACCAAAAATCAACTTTGGTTGATCATCAGTCAAGTTTACTGAGTCTTCTCCATCATTCATGCTTAATGTTTCAGTGATAGTTGTTTTATACAAATCATGTTTTACCAATTATGTCAAAGGAATTGGTATTTTTAACTTTTCAATTTCAGTATGTATATTGAATGAGGGTTATGATTTACTAAGTTGAATTAACTCTTCCTTAGTAACTGTAGTTTGAGTAGGTTTGTCTTGTTTTTCTACAGTTATCTTTTCATTTTCTATTTGAGTTTCTTGTGTTTTACTGCTCTTAGTTTTCTTTTCAGGAATGGTTTGAGAAGCAGTAGATGTTCTTTCAGATTTTGAATTATCATAAGCTATTTTTCCAATGGCAGCTTTTGGATCTACTGATTTTGGATCAATGGTGGATGTTTTGGAATCTAAGTTTGTTGTTTTAGCAGAATTGGGTGTTTTTACGACAACATATTTTTGTGAATCTATTGATGTTGGGACAACCTCATCTGTTATGTCAAACAATATTAGGACTCGGTGAAATTTTAGAGCTGGAAACGTTTTGGGATGAATTAGAGTTTTGCTTATTTTCCCTAGGGAGAATTTGCAAAACTTTTGTTGTGGGGACTTCTACTGTTTTCTTTTTCTCTATTTGTGTAGTTTTCTTAGTACAAGGTTCAATTTTTTTCTTACTCCTAAGGTTGTATTTCTTATGTACTTCGTTTATGGCAAAATCATAACCTTCTTTGTAGTCAAATGATTCACCTGAATCTAATTGAAGTTGTTGCATTTAAAATAACTCTTGGTCTTCCTGAGTGAGAAAGATAGTGTTATCATCATTTATACCCATTAGATTTATGGTATC
Source organism: Pinus albicaulis (assembly GCA_034641835.2). Lineage (NCBI taxonomy): Eukaryota > Viridiplantae > Streptophyta > Pinopsida > Pinales > Pinaceae > Pinus > Pinus albicaulis. Next base: position 888,039,063 of record CM076583.1, on the reverse strand, counting down.
CTCATCATCATCATTATGTTGATAACTCTCAGCATATTTCTCTTGAAATGGAGGTCTTATTGTCTGATCAGGGCCCGATTCTTTAGATTTTCATGAGTTTGTATTTTTCCTGAAGTTAGGATTCCTAATTTGCTGTTGATTATCCCATTGTGGTATTCTTTCTATATTGTATAATCTATCCATCATTCTCTCTAAAGTCTTAGCTAATTGATCTATTTTTCCATCTAAACTAGATGTTTCTTCTTTTATGGTTACTCTCCTCTCATTTCTTAATCTAGCTTTTATGGCCAAAATATTTACTTCTACACTAACAAAATCTGTTCATCATTCTCCCTAAAGTCTTAGCTAATTGATCTATTTTTCCATCTAAACTAGATGTTTCTTCTTTTATGGTTACTCTCCTCTCATTTCTTAATCTAGCTTTTCTGGCCAAAATATTTACTTCTACACTAACAACATCTGTTTGCATTCTTTCTAAAGTTTTAGCATTTCTCTCCCTCGGCTGATATGCCATGTCTGTGTCAAATCCATCAGGGAATTTGAGTAGGACAAAATCAGGAGTGGGTTTGAGATTAGCTGGGATTGAATTATAAACACTGTTGTATCTAGTGAAGTATTCTTGGACTGTTTTATTAGGAGCTCTTTTCATGGCATCAAATTCAGATAATATTTGGAGTGGATTTTTCTTCTTTTCCCATTTATTAAAAAATAATCTATGAAAGACTGATAAATCAACTATACTACCAGGATTAAGGCCTTTAAACCATTTTTAAACTTCCCCTGTTAAGGTTTGTGCAAAGAGTCTCATTTGTACATCAGAATCATCTATTTCATGAAGCTCAAAATAATCTGTCATTTTATTAATATGTTGTTGGGAAGTGTAATGAGTGGTAGCATCGAATTGGGGTATTTTACTTTGGTAATACTGAGGCATATCATGTAACTATGCCAGAAGGATTAGGGCAACATACCTAGTAGCCATAGCTTGAATTCTAGCTTGGCTTGGAGGTAGATTGGAAGTGTGTGGGGTAGAACTAGAAGTACTAGTTGATGCAGTTAAATAATTGGTTGATGAGATTGGAATATAAGATGGTGTACTAGAAAATGTGGTGGATTAACTAAAGGATGAAGTTGGGGTTCTAGAAAATGAAACTAGAATATATGAAGAACTACTTGGAAATGAGAATGATGTGTTTAAAATTGCAGAAGATAAACTAATGGATGAAGTTGATGTGGGAGAAGATGGAAATAGTGTTCTAGGCTGTAAGGGTTGTCCAGCGATAAATGGATCTATAGGTTGGATGGTAGTGGAAATTATAGATGATGTAGTGGTATCTAAATGAGAAATAGAAGGCTTAGATGTATATGCTAATAATTTAGCTAATTCAATAGCTTCATTTATTTCCTTAACAATAGTAGCATTTATTTCTTCAAGTTTATCATGAGCTTTAAATATTTTTGACTCAGAATCTACTGAAACATTTTCCTACTTTGTTTCAAGAAATGAAATAAAAACAAGATCTATAACAACACTACTTAAGTCACTTTCTGATTTATTTCTGAATAAAGAATTTTCAAAATTCAGGTCAAACTTTATGTCTTGTATACTCACTAACCCTTTTGGTAATGAGTTTCCTCTAACTAAGGAATATTTAGCACCTAAATCTTCTACTAGTTTATTATTTTTCCCAATTCTGTCTGGATTGTCTACTATAACAACAGGTTTAGGATTCGGGTTTGACCTGGTATAGTAAATTTTTCTAGAAGCCATAATTACAGTTTTTTATGCTCACAACTTATAAAACAGTCTTAAGGTGAAAGGATGATGTAAATGATTTCTTTCAAGACCTATTTTAAGACTGAGGATTGGTTAAGTCCCCACTGGAGTCGCCAGTATGTTATCACTATAATAATTCTAAAGTTGTGAGATTTTAGTTTAAAGTCCAAGAACATTATAGGTAACCACAAACCTACTTTTAAACTCTAGGATCTAGCCTTCCTAGGGTTCAAACAGGGCTCTCTCTAGAAGATTTAACTTTGTTTTAATTATATGATATTATGCTAGTTATGACGTGCAAATTGGTTTTGTTTGGTTTGGTTTGGTGAGAAAAAATCACTTAATGAGATGGATAGTGATAGATTTGTTTGTCCATTGGGCTAAGGAGTCAAATATCAAGCAGATAGAACTAGGATCAAGGTCAAAAATTCAAATATTTTCAGGGCAAGATAGACAAGTCATTGAAGATCTTGGAAGGCTGATTGGTGAAGTGGTTTGATCGGGATAAAGAGAAATCAAGGATTCTTTGATCTGGATAAGGAAGGAGTAGATAGAGGTCATTCGAAAGAGGGATAAATTAAGGGTTCCCTACTCTGGAAATCAGCGGAAAACATAGAAATGATAAACAGTTGAAGACAGGGATCTTTTAACAAATCCTGTAATAATATTCCTGATTTATCATTCAAATTTAGAACACATATATGGATGCATGTAAACATAAGAAGATAAAAAAAGACAGTAGAAAGTACTTCATTTCAATGGCTCAAGCACATGAATCCTGAAATATGATGCTAGATGATTTGATCCAATACCGCTATATGATGCTAGATGATTTGATCCAATAATACTTCAAAAGATGAAGTATATATACAAAAATGTTTACAAAAGATCCTAAAATACTCCTAGGAATTTTATAAGGAAAATAAAATATCTTTTACAACAAAATAGTGACAGTTGTTTAACAAATTAGCAAGCTATCCTATTTATCTAAATAAAACAGAAGTGTTGTTTTGGATTGGGTGCAGCTGGTTGCCTTGTTGTCTTCTTTGCTGGCAATGATATTTCAAATCTATTTTGAAATATTATATTCTTATCTGATACTCTTTCATCTGATACTATTTACCTCTGATACACTTTAATCACTGTTAAAACTGCTTTACTATTGTAAAATTCTGTTTGGACTATGAAAAATCAACAAACTATTTTTATCTTCTTCTCTGCATTTTGACTTTTACAGTAAATCAGTGAGTGATTCCCAAGATTATTCATGAGGAATTTTGATCTTTTTCAGCTTCCTAAAGTTCTCATCTGCCACAGTGTACCTAGCAAAAGTTGGTTTTATAACAAATAGGTGTTTTATCTCATGATGTAGATAAAACAAGTCTTCAAAATTTTTATATAAAACCTTCCCTGTAGGAATTCCTTGTCCTTATATTTTTTCTACCTTCTCTTTGGCATGATCTCTTATCTTCTTGTTGTAGTCTTCCCGTGGCATGAGTTTATCATTAATAACAAGGATGTTTGGAAAACCTCTTTGCCTTAAGATCTCAAACTTGACCATAAATTTGGTTATGGATATGTTCATGTTTTCACATTTTTCTTCTAACTACATTAAATTATTCTTTGAAATTACTTTCCTTATTTCAAGGATGGTCTCTGTTCTATCAGTAATTTCTATCTCCTCTAATTCTTGCTTGTTCTTGTTGTTGAGAAATTTGATTAGTTCTAGGGTCTATTTAGGTTTGGCACCTAGTTTCTCCTTTGTTTTATGAATATCTTCTTGAGCTACCTTTAGTAAATCCTTTTTCTCATCAATTACCCATATTGATGGCCAAACATCATTGATGGATTCAATGATTTTACTCCATAGTTGATTCTTCACAGAAGACATTGGCTCTTTCAAGGTTAAATCCTTTTCTAGGTTTTTCAATTCAACATTTAATGTGTTAGCCCTTTGTTCCTGAGTTTTAGCATTAATTTGGGCTAGCTTCTTAGTGTCTTCAAGATTTTCAATTACTTTCTTCAACCTATTGATCTCATTGTTTTGAAGTTTCATTTCCTCCATGGCCTTAACAAGTTTTCTAGCCTCATAAGAATGTTGAGCTACTGTGGTAGAGGATTCTATAGCTGAAGTAGTGGATGAGGTCATTAGCACTCCAGTGCCCAATGGTACTTTTGGTGCCAACTCTTCTGCCAGAGTTGAAGGCATAGCTGTAGTTAGCATGTGAATTACTATAGGAGTTTCCTGTGTTTTGTAATTTCTCTTTCATGGAAAAGCTTGTCCATTTGGATTTCCATCTCTTTTATCTATGATGTCAATTGTAAAATCAAGTTCATCATATCATCTTTTTGGCTTTCCTCTTGCACTATTTATTTGGCTTGTGGAAGTTATGTTGGTGGAAGCTTGAGCTATTTTCTAAGTGCTACAATATCAACACTCTTTTTCTTTACTAATTCTTCTGCAACTTTCACATTGGCAGCATCATATCCTACTTGGATAACCAATTATTCTAAAGACTTAATCCTAATATCTTTATCATATGAGGAAGCCTTTTCAACCTTCATTTGATCTCTCATATTTATTATTGTGTTCTAGAACTTTTTGACACTCATGGCCTTTGTAGTTATGGTAGAAAAAAGCATCTCGAGAGTTTTCCTATGAAACTCAATTTGGTCTAGTGCATGGATTCTTTTTGTTGGCTCTTGAAGATCAACTTTTTTTTAATCTGCCATTGTTTTGGGAGTCTTAACTGTTGGTTGAAGCAGTGACATAATTAAATTCTTGTTTGAATAATAAAAAGCTGATAGAAGTCTATTATGGATACCTAGTGTTTGTTTTAAATACTGAGAATAGATATCATTATTTATTTCTTCATTCTTGGCCTTTATATGCTTATATTTCTCCCTGATGTCAATATCTTTATCCTCTACTGGTTGTGAGGAGGATGCCTCCATACTTTTTTGCTTCTCAATTACCTGTGTTTGAAGTAGAAGGATGCTCTTCATTTATAATCTCTGTTGCTGGCTCTTTTTTTTCTCTCGAACATCTGTATCTTCCACTTCTATGGTCTCTTTTTCTTTATTAACTGGATTGAGCTTAGGATTTTTGTTATATCTGAGTTTAAACCTAGTCTCTATTGTTTTTTCAACAATGTAGGTTCCTTCTTCTTTTATTCTTTTAGTAGCTTTATCCACTTGATTTACAGTTTGCAAGGTGTGACTAGTATCACCCTATTTAACTACTTCTACCAAGGTATTTTCTAGACACTCTATTTGATTGACAAATTGTTCAATCTCTGGTCTTTTTTCATGAACATAAGGTGTCAATTTGCACTTCACCCTCATTTTGCTGAATATTCCCCGTGGATCATAATTCCATGAGAAGCTTTCTTGAAATTTGTATCCAAGCAACTGCTTTGTTGCTTCTATTCCTGCATCTCTGTGATTACAAATAAAAGGTCCCACCTGCTTCTTCAATTTAAATTGGGTCTTCTATTTGGCAGCTAATAAGTTGATAGAATCTGAATTTAGGATTTTCTTGATGTATTCCAAGGACAAAACTCTCATTGGCACATACTTAGGTAGTTTATAGGGTAAAATATTTGACCCAAAAACTTTGATTTCTGTATGTTTCTGATATAAGTACCAATCTCCAGTTCTAGTTTTCTCTGATAGTTGTAGAACTTTCTTTATTTCATCACTAATTCTTGGTTGTACTATGTTTTTCAACATGTTTATCAATGGTTGAACAAAGGAATCTGTAAACTCTACATAACTGAAATCTATGGACTCTTTTATGATCAAATATTTCCAAAAGATGACTGAAAGTGGGTTTCATTCTACATCAATCTTCTGAAGTGTTATTGGGAACTTGTCTGCTTGGAAGTATAAGAACATATGGAAAATAAAGGAAGTATACCTAAATACTCCTTCAGTTGGAAATTTGACAATTTGATCATGTATATTATCAGCTATGTATTCAACATAATTGTAAATGATAGAAGGAGGCTATCTTGGTACAAAGGTAGATAGAAAACCTAGGATTTACTCATCTATATGCTCATCTATAAAATACCCTAGAATAAAGGACAACATGGATATGACATGCCTAGACCCTTCAGGAAATTTTGAAGTAGAATAAGGAGGTTTGATCTGTGGAATTTCAACATGTAAAGGCATGAACAATTGGAAAATTTGAAACCTTTTGGGAAATTCTAGACCAATGTAAAGCTTTGTGAGTGCTTATATGGATAAAGGAACTGCATTGGGATCTGGTTTGAGATGTAGCATCAGGTTTATAGACTCAGCAGTAATTGTGAACAACACTTCTTTATTTTCATTTACCATTGCTCTTTTTTTAGGAGAATAATAGGTCTAACACAACCTAATGACCTTTTTACACTAATGAGTGAGTGGAACAACATACTTGGGTAGGTTTGAATCCCAAACCTGAACTTCATCAACTCGATCTAATGACTATTCAAGACTCTAGGAGGAGGTCTATCAGATTAAATTCTATCACTGGATCAACTATTTTGTAATCCATATTTGCTGAGGGTGTATGTTCAATGTCTACAGCAGGAGGTTGTAGAGGATTTACAACAATTGTGGTTTTGGAAGGTTTGATTTTGACGTTTTAAACCTTATGGTTGCTTGAAACTCTGTATTTTTTCTTTTTTGAACTCTTCTGTAAGATTGAATTGTTTACAAAAGTATTTTTGACTTTAACAGAGGTTAGTTAAACAGAAATAGGCACAAACTGGCTTTTTCTTGGATTTAACTCTTCAATTTTGGCTTTAAAATTTATCTTTAGACTCTTACAGGTTCAAGAAATGATAAACAAGGGTTTCAATTTTTTTTCAGATAATACTGGACTGAAAATGGTTCAAATTGGGCACAGAAAGATTGGGATCATTTGCAAAAGGTTTCTGGATAAATTAGGAGTCTTTTCAAGGTTTGCAAATGCTAAACATATTCAACTTTTATTTAAAAACCGTATGTAGTATCGGAACTGGGGTTTATCATATTTTTGCAGTCAATTTTTTATTTTCAGGTAATTACAGTATTTTTGTGGGTAAATGGGTTTTAAAAAGCTTAATTTCTAAGAAATACTCTTTTTCAAATGATAAAAAAGTTGTTTTTCTAAGAATAATACCTGTATGTGCAGGTATTTGATCTTAAAATGGGTTATGAGGTGTCAGACAGGTTCTGATTGCTGTGGAAGTCTTTTGGAAGCAAGTTGGGTGCTTCCAATGATCTTGACAGCAATTTTAATGGCGTTTTGGTTCTTTTGAGCGTGTAAACAATGTATAGGGAGATTTTTCTTCAGTCGGGAGGATAAACATACAAATAACGTAGAAAAGGGTTTAACTGTGCATATGGAAGTTTATAAGGTTTTTAGGTCAAAACAATGTATGCATTGAATGGTGGTCATATCAGAGCAGAGGGCGGTTTTGGCATCGGAGGCAGAAAACCAGAACTAGTTTATCGCACAGGTTTTGGGTGGTAAGTAGTTTTCTTGGATCGAATGCGATCAAATCACATATTGTCGCGTAGAGGAGAGATAAGGGCACAAAACTTCCTATTTCGCAAATGTTGACATGATTTTTGATCGCACAAGTTGAAATGCCATATAGTGTTTGGGTCGTCGGATCTAGGAGGATGTGTGCGAACGGCTGGGATCGTTTTATAAAGTTGCTCGGTGTATGTGGGTGTGGGGCCGAGGTCTTATTATGGCATGATTTATTTTGATGTTTAAAACGTATGTTTTTAACATAAAAAAAATTTAATGTTTTGATAGGCGAGTTATAATGTTTTAACCTATGGGGAAAGGGCGAGGAAATATTTATCACATGGGTAATATAAACCATAGTTTAATGTTTAAATAATGGATATTTAAATAAAATGAATTAATAAATATATACGAGAAGGGGTATTATAAGTTTTTTAATAAATTATGTTAAAAATTAATATGAAATGAAATGTGATGAATGAAAATGAATGAAAAAATACAAAAAATATACTGAGAAAAGTGTAAAATAGGCATTTTGATCATAATAATGACCCCATTTTAATATTTACACATAGTACTAAGGCTAAATTGTATTTTATGGTTTTTTGAGTGTTTCTGGATGAAATGAAATTAATTAAGAGGGGATTTTACTTTTCTAAGAAAAAAAAGGTGTTTTACTTAGGAAAAGGGATTATATTTTTGGAAGAGGGTGAATATGCTGAGGAAATGGGCTTTTATGTAGGGAATCCAATATTTTTAACCAATCAATTACCAAGCCTTGGGTCCGATCCTAACAGAAGTCAGAGAAATTCTCTGAGCCTCTTTAACTGAAGGTTTTGAATACTAGATCATTGTGGGGGAGGGGAAATTAGTAATTTTCCCGATGATGCTTTATTACATGCCTTTCACAACTGCTTTCTACCTACCCATCATTATTCTAACATTTTTACTTCATTTTCATGTGTGAATTTAAGCTTGCAACCCTAAATCCATTTTTTTTTAAAGCATTAAACTATCTAATTCTAACCTTATTTCATCTGAGGACTCAGATTAAACTATTGAGCTCCTCATTTATTCTCTAACTATCTACTGATTTTTCAAGTTTAAATTTTTCGACATATCTTTATTCTCTATCTAAAACATGAAATTCAAAGCATGAAAAGTTAAGATTAAACTATTTAACTAATCATGGATTATGGCATTTTGAAAAATCTACACATAATCATTATCCTTGCAGTAAATGTAAATAGTAGTGGCATTTTGACTTGCTCACTTTCATGTCTTATTTTTATCTCTTTTTTCTTTTGGGGTCCATTGTTATTTTTTATTTTTTTGATATTTTCTTTTCTAAGTCCTTTGATATTTATTTTAGGAATTTTACCCTCTTTTCATTTTTTATTATTTTTCAAATATGGGAAAACAACTTGTATAAAGCAAGGTATGTACATATTTACAAGACTATCAAAGTCAATTCAAAAATTATGAACCCTATTATTACAGGACCCTAACAGATGGAAGTGGAAAAGGTGAAGGATTTGTTCCCTCATCTTCTGAACAGGTGATGAAAGAATTTTGGGGTCTAAAAGCTTCCCTAATGGGGAGGTGTGATCAGGAGATCATGACTTATGCTAAAAAATGAAAGTGCTCAAAACATGTCTGAACCTAAGAGGCTAGAAAGCTCTCGTCATTGCGATTTCGACGCTGTGAACAAATCGAAAAAATGATGTCGTATGAGGAAGATATCGTGTTCTATATGTTTTCCCAAAAAACAAAATTTCGGTGACTAAATGCCCAGTCAGCATCCAGGTATAGTTAGCAAGTATATACTTGAAATATTCCATTTTTATTTAGCCAACAGAATCGTGCCACATGGCACAATTTGGGTCATTGAATGTATTTGGTACGAAGTTGATTTGGCCGTTGGATGGATTTTTGAAGCATCATTAGATGAATGACACGTGGAAAGCCCATGGGCTACCACATGTCCTCAGATTTCTATGGTAAAATTTTTATGGAGCTCCATAGGTTCGAATAGCCGACCTCTTGCCTGTAGCAAATTCCTTTCACCAACCTGCCTACACGTTAGTTATTAACATTAGAGGGGAAAAAGTTTTATTTATAGTTTAATGGTTTTACATTCAGGGGTTTTGGGAGGCTAGCCTCGAAGGGCCAACCCCCCCTTCCATGTGCCCAAGCGCTAGAACCATGGCCTCGGCTCTTACAATTGCAGCAAACTTAATCATCAGGAGAATTCATTCACATGTGTTTAAACCCGCAGCATAAAAGTTTTAAAACCAGTGGCTATTAAAACTGTAACCACTGGCGGAAAGGTTTCAAAGGTTTTTCATATGCATGGATAAATATTTAAGGTAGATGGTTAGAGCGAAACCTCGTCACTTCTGGTTTCGTCATATGTGGTGGAGTTTCAAACCGTAACAAGCGGAGGTTACGGTGGGGTTGGCATATGACCACCCCGCCACTAAAATTAATGTTTAACTTAATCGTCCAACTATATTTGGAGCGTGCCCCTATTTTTATGGAATTTTAGTAAATTTAACTTAAGTTAATTGCGTGTCTCCACATTTAGTGGAGCCTTTCTAGCTGACATTGGGAAAAATGCATTGGGAGGTCAATTTTCAACCAATTTTGGTGAAACAAGAGCCTACATAGACTAATTTGAGAATTCTGGAGCCATTGGTGTAGAGAAAAAAACCATTAGAGGCCTGAAAACATATGTAATTTACAATTTTTAGCATAATTACAAAGAGGGACATGCCATTGGGAGCTGGACCAGCAGATGTAGCCCAAGAGGGGTGAACTGCTTCATCATGCCTACTGTGTAAAATTTATGTGTGAATGCATTTTCTCTATTATGCACTATTGTTCAGTGTTTTTAAGGCTTATTTACATGCTTAAAGTTCACTAATTCATCTAATTTTCATGGTTAAAACTCTCATTCCTTAAGCAAACATATGGTGACAATTTGTACATGTTTATTTAACTAAAAGGGCACTTAGCACAACAGAACTAATACACGCCTTTCATATCACACTGTTTGTCACAAAGTGTGTAGTAACATAGCCACGATCAAATTGCATTCCCTCCACAACATACATATTATTTTATGCACTTTTTCTCGCTTTAAGTGTCACAACACCTTTCCTTCCAACTTTTCTCATAGACTCTACTATCATTTTTCCTATTTCATAGTTACTCACAACACTCACTGAAGCAACATATACTAATTCATTATCTTCAACCCGGAAAATAATACAGATTACAAATTTTTAACATGTGTAACCATTCACACATAACAAAAATTCCAAAAAATACAATGTTTCACAAGAAACTCTTCAACATGCTACCCTAGAGTAAGGATTAAATGATAATGATGCATCAACTATTTCCATAATAAAAGTGCACCTCAACCATAAGACTAAAAAACTACAACTATTAAATATCTAACAATACCACATAACCAAATCTATTCCTCAAGACAAATACTATATGAAAAATGAAAAATATTTTGTAACCAAAAATACCTTAGGAAACTAATTTATTCAATTAGGTGCAATGCCAAACCATCAGAAAAATAGAAAACTGGCCTACTCAAAATATGAGGATTTACCTCCTCTGAAAAACTTTTGAGTTTCAAAATAAAGGCCTTTTCTATCATGTCAACACCCCTGGTATTTTGAATGGGATTTTCACCTTCTCCAACAACTTAAACAAAAAGGTTTTATTTCAAATTCTGATTCATAAATTTAAGATACAATGTTTGGCTTTTGGGTCCTTCCTGAAATTCTCATAACAATTGACAAAATGATAAAAAAATTCAAATACCTTATGACAATTTTTTCATTCAAATACCATCTTAAACTCATTAAATCCCAAACCAAAACAAAAAAAGCAAACACCATAAAACCCTATAAAAATGAATAGATCTTAAACCAATACTAGTGGTAAAAAAATACCTTTTACACCTTAACTTATTAAACCCCATACAAGCACAACAGATGTGGTAGTTCCATGCCCAACTAAATTATTTTTCTTTGTTGTAGCTTGTCTTACCAAATTGGCCCCAATATTTTCAACTGGGTCCTCTAACTCAACCTGTCAAAAAGATTAAACCATGGCATTGAAATACATTTCAATAGACTGTCAATTACAATATAACATGAATCAGTCACAAATCTTTTTTTTCAATTGTTAAGAGCTTTATTCATTACTCTCATGTGACTAGTACACATACCAAGTAGATCATTGAGTAAAAAATATATTGTATTTGACTTTTCAGTTTGCAAATTTTTCCTACCAGACCTAGGACATTTAGGAAGTGGAAACTAATACAACATAAAAAATAAAACCAGAACACACATCTACAAATTACATACTTAGATACTTTCATGCCATTGTTTACTATTTTCGGAGAACCATGCTCTCTCTCCAAAACAATGTTTATGCCCTTCGATCCAAGGGTAACTCCAACAAGATAAATAAGTTTTTTCACACCTTCGTGCAAGACAATTAGAATGGGCTTTCAATAAGAGTGCAATTGAATGCAGGATTATATGCCAAAACAAACCTCCACGAAAAATTAAAACTACACATTAACATCAAATATAAGTGGACAAGGAAAAATCATCCACAGTGAAGCTTTACGTGCAGGTGACCTTCCTTTAAACAATCATTTTTATTTGGCCTGCAGTTTTTTGTCGATGAGCCATCCCAATTAAAGTATAATTCATTTTCCATGGCTCTTGTATTAACTACCTTCTCTCTGGTGTGTAATCTCAGAGTCCATATTTTTCTTAAGCGATTAAAATAAATGGGCGAAAAAACTGAAAGTGAAGACATTTGTCTGCCATAATTATTAAACAATGCACCCAATTTCCTCTCCTTTCAAATGTTGCCCAAAGAGGTAGACATGGAAATTGTTGTCATGTTTCCTATCGAATAGGCCATCTTCTCATATCCTGAACAAATTACAAGATCTTCATATTAGTATATATCTTTTAAAAACCCGAATGACATTTCATAAAAGCACTTATAAGGGTTAAAAGGAAAACTAAAAAACTATCAAGACTTCAAGAAACTTATGGAGCATCAAGAAAGAAAAAACCAAATATAAATCCAACCGCAATCCTCATTTTAATGAGATAGAACTATATATAATAATACTAGCACAAAACAACCTTAATCTAATACAAATAAACCCCATCTATATTAATACTAGCACGAAACAACATTAAGATAATAGAAAGACACCCCATCTATATTAATTCTATCACAAAACAATCTAAGCTAGTTTCTATTACAGGCCTCCAAGTTGCACATTTTTTAATTTGAATATTTGACCTCTATGTAATGTGCTATGGTAATTTTTCCCTAGTTTTCAACGAAATTTATCCTTCTTGTACAACAGTTTAATACAATAAATCCAACATTGCACCCCTACCACTGATGCTACTGTACAGTGTTAGGATAATTCACCCTAGAATTTCTTGATAATTAACCTTTATTTTTCTATTATAGTGGTTATATTTTAATTCAGAATTGCTACAATGTCTTCAGTGATTATAGTGAACAAAGGTATCTGGAATAATAAAACAATACAATACACTTTGGAAATACAGTACTCAACATCATATAAACCTTGAGTCACATCATGAAATTCAATTCAAACAACTTTAGTTCCTCACTGATGAGAAATATGAACCACAAGTTAAATCCAAATTCCACAATATCAGTTACTCTAACCAGGAGTCACAAATTAAATCAGTTATGTTTCCTACACTTCTTGGGATTTACACTGTCTAAGAAGTCAATTCTGAACCTATTACAGAATTGTCTTCACCACAATATGCCTCCTTCTACCAGGCTACATCATTCTATTAGAGGATATGAATTACTGGCAGTCATGAATTACAGAAATGGTATTTGCTGCATGTATAGGAATTATTCTCCACAAATTGAATGGAAGACATACTCAGTAGTTTCCTTTAGATTCAGAGACAAGAATTAAATACCCAAAAGTTGTAAACCCTCCTTGATGCTCAACCCGAATAGGTCTCGCTTCATGCAAATTTGATTCAAAGTGTATTTAGGCTTTAAAACCCACTGATGCATGCCGAGACACTACTCCACTGCATTTCAAACCTCTAACTAACCATCCACTTTGGTTCCAACTTGTTGAGATAATACCTTGGCTCATTCTATGATAGGTAACACCAAAGGGACAAGCAAGGACCTCACTTTCTAGGACAAGAACTAATCGAGTAAATTCATTGCCTTCTAGAGATCTTTATTTTTCCATAACAAGAGAAAATCCATAAGTTTTTTTTGGGTTTTAAAATTTCCTTCCTGTGCCATAAAATACCCAGCCTATTTTTGTAAACCTTCTTTAGGAGATGACTACACCCAGACAAAACCTCGCTCTACCTTAGAGTACAGGAGCACACAAAATCTCGCTGCTTCTTTCCAGACTTTTTCCCACAAGAACACATCACATACCACTAAAAGGACCTCCCTACTCCAGATGTGACAATGTCCAAAACCAAAACCTTGGAATTTTGTTGCCCAACTAGAAAACCTTTGTCCCAAAAAACAGAAAGATGACCTTAGAATTTTGTTCCTCCTTCAGGGTAATTCCTATGATAAGCAACAGAGAGAGAGAATGGGAGTCTTATAGAATGTAACTAGATTTGGTCTTTATAATTAACTTTGTACTTATGACTGTATATTTTGTAAAAAAAAAGAGAAAATAATTATTATTTTAAGCATGGGTTTCATGCTCAAGTTGATTTGTCTTCTATGTCAATCATGTTCTTCATGCTTCTAGGGTTTTTCAAGTCAAAATAATATTTTTCGTAAGTGTAGAAGTCAAATCCCATTTTGTTCTTTGAGAATAAAGTGGAAAAGGAATTTTTTTTTGAGGCAAAATGTTAATTTTGGTCCCTAAAAAACGAAGTCGACCCTGTTTGGGGTAATTTAGACTGCTAAGATGTGTATATATAGGATCAGCTTGACATCATTTGGAATAAAAATCAAGAAAGTATGATATCTTGAGAAAGGAGGAGGAAAATAAGAGAAAATACAATAAAATAAGTCAAAGTCAAGGAGAGAGAAAGAAATGCCAAAGGAGAAGGAAATTTTCCATAAAATCTCCCACATGTGGAAATTTCAGAGTTGCGGGAGGCCAAAAATTTCAGGTTTGTTGGAGGGGGCCAAAATTCTATTGCAGGGGCCAAAATCTGAAGTTTGACCACTTTTGGAGGGGATTAACCAATGTTGACTTGTGGAGATTTTGAATTTGACTTGTTGGAAGGATTTCTTTGTGCGCTTGTATCCTTGACAAAGGAATTGATATTGTACAAATTATATATGGACAAAAATTTGTCATGATGGAATTTTGGGTGCTCATGAGTTCCACAATAAAGATGATAAAAATTAATAATATACTACAAATAAAGTCTCTAAATAATTTCAATGGAAATATAGTTGAGAATTCCTACTTAAGAGTGTTATGCAATACACAAAAGATACAATAAGATGAGTTGATGTAGCAGTTTACAATAAGATAAATTCACATAAAAAATGAAATCTAAATATAAGAGAATTGGACATACCAATAGAAACATTAGGCTTCCTAGATTTATAATTTAGGTTATAATGATTAATTTACTCCTTTGAAGGGAAACGTATGCCCAGAATTTGGACTGAGCCATGTTGTTTGTTCCAGGGAGAAATCTATCCTCCCCCTTCCTATTGGTAACAAGGGTTCCAGTAACATATCTCCATGCTGGAAAATGGGAAAGAAAAGTGATGTGTATAGAGAGGAGAAGCCAGCAAATAAAGAGAAATTATGATTTCCCCAAGGTGAATTAAGAAGTGAAGGAAAATTGAATTCTAAAGTCATTGATTTTGAACCTTATTATGAAGTGGGTAATGAGATTCATGGTAAAAATATTAATACGAGGGTTGATGATGACTATGGAAAACATGTCCTGAGATCCCTTTTCTTGGATGACATAGTATGCACAGGGAGCTGATTGGGGCATAAGATAATGGTCCATTGACCAAGAGGTTATAAATATTGGTGAACTGAAATATGTTTTTCAAAATCAAAAACACATAGAGACACCTGTTTGTTATTTCAAATATGAGTATAAAATTACTAATACAATAAAAATAGATATTGGCCATGGCAATTTCAACAACGTATGTCAATAACATAAAGTGGTTACTATGGCAAGAGAACACCCATAATGGAATGCAGCAAGGATGCGGAACAAGCTTACAATTTGGAGGATTGGTGATTATTTTAGGCCCAAAATAGAAAATGGTTATGTTGAAATCGATGATGGGTTTGATAATAACATCTCTGGTTTCTTGGAATATGAATTTGGACAATTTTTAACCGTCCAAATAGAAGTGCCTTCTCTATTTCCCCTAGGATTGAAAATGTTGTAAAGATCAAAATGGGGCATCCCGTTCAAGAAAAAAGGTAATGAAAATGGGGCATCCCTTTCAAGAAAAAAGGTAATGCAAATGGGGCAACCCCATGCCAAAAGGGTGATGAAGGTAGATGACAAATATGTGTCTCTGAATTCTTTGAGAACATAGATGTTTCACTATTCAATTATTTGGTGACAACTAACCCAAAATTCTCTCCTAGAAAAAAAATTGAAAATGAAAAAGAGAATGAGCATCAAGGTCTAAAGTAGACCCCTTGGTTTTTAAAGGCATTACAAATTTGTTGCTAACTGTTATAATACTTTTTAAAATTTCTTCGCTATTATGCTTCATACGCCACAATTATGTGGATAGCCAGTTGTTGAAGGATTTTCCACAATGTCATAGGAAAACATGCCATTAGTGACACTAACAGAAGCATAAATGTTGTTCTTATTTGCACAGTCTCAAGAATAACCATTGAGGATGATGAGTCTACTCCAAAGAAAAGAGAATGTTCCTACTCTACATCTATATGTGAAATTAATGTCGATGAACTAGACATGGAGAAAGATAGATACTACTATACACATAAACCTTCTATAGTTAGCAAAAGATACATTATTTTGTGGGAAGTTGTAGGTCTTTTCTTCGATTCATCGAAAGGAATATAAACCAAAATCCTTACTATTAGAAGGGCATGTAAGGATTTCTGTAAAAAATATATGTGGCAACTCAATCAAATACAAAAATTGAAAATATTTTTGGTGAAAAGGTGACAATATCAAACAAAGTTACAACCTACAAGCAAGAAAACTTCAACATTTCCCTATTTTGTATGATAATATAACACAATAAAAATATGTTTCCTCCTTGAGAGCTTGTGGTGGCTACACTGGATCACATATTTAACTTTAGAAATATTTTGGTAAGGATAAGATTCTAGGGTTCTCAAGTGCTCCCAAGAAGAACACATATCTCCAAGTTGGAGCCAGATGTTACCCACAATCTTGTGGGGTAACTTTGGGTAGTCTTAAAACTACTTATTTTGAAGACAACGATTGTGTTTATATTTGTGGAACCATATTTAGATTTGAATGGTGTTGAAAGTGTCAGGATACTAAACCAGGTACATGACATACTAAATTCCTAAATGAATCATTAGAAGTTACACATTCCAAAGGGAGCTTGTGTCTCCAATTATTTGGATGAAAAATGAATAACAAGGTTTCCTACCATAGGCCAAAGTACTTGGGTGGTTAGGGTATGCTGGATGAAAAATGACCATAAGTTTTCAAGAATTTATTTTAAGAAAAGGGGTGGGATGAGAGTCGATACAGTTTACTTGAAGTTAATCACATGTCTTTGGGTGAAAATTATCATCGAACGCTACATGAATCAATTTTTTCAATGATAATGGTATAAGGAAATGTTGAACCATGCCATGATAAGGTCTCAGAATAGTACACCTCTCCTTAATCCTCAAAAATATTCATATATAGTCAAAATTATGAGATATACCAATATCGATTAGAAATGAGTAGATAATATCCTTTTCCAAGGATTCACATGATGGTTTCAGGTGTACTTTCATAACAAATTATTGAAATTATGTGCAACCATGAAAGAAAGAATGCATAATTCACAGCGGACACCAAATATGCAGAGAAGATATTTGTGGAATGATGAACCTAAAACTTGGTTATTACCTGATCCTTAAACATGGACACTATGATTATCCCTTTATAGTACCCAATGAAATGGTAGGTAATATATTTTTTAGAACCATCAGGATAGAATTAGAATGGAGAATTTCACAACTGGGAATATAAGAATTGAATTTATGGTTTTTAAAACGTGAAATATATACTTTTGGAGCCAACATGGTTCAAGTGAAGCACTTTTATATATATATTTTTATAATCAAGGGGAACAGTGGAAGAGTGGAGAATGGTTTTGAAAATATTTGGCTCACTAATATCTCATGCATTAGAAACCAAAAATCAATGTCGCAATTGATTTTGTTACCTTGAAATAAGGGGAAAGACCAAATTTGAAAATTCTCATTCCTGTTTACCCATCAGGTTAGGATGATATTCAAAGTGTCATCGGCCTTTGCCCAAACCGATTCAAGTAACCCTATATTTGTGGAGAGGAGAAAATTCAAAATTAGGGTTCCATAATTCCTAGTTTTAAAAGGAGCCATTGAAAGTTATTTTGAAGAATGAATGTGAGTGAAACTGAGATATTTGTGGGGAGGAGAAAACTCAGAAATAGGGTAACCATAATTCCTAGTTTTAAAAGGATCCATTGATAGCTATTTTGAACAGTGAATGTGAGTGCAACCGATACTGAGACTGAGACCAATGGGTAACCTACGAGACAAAAAAGGACTTCGCCATGTTGTGGTTTTAATTTTTGTAAAAACAACATCCATTGTTGGTTGAAATCATTGCAAGTTTCATTACCAAGATAATTGATAAAATAACAATGTAAACCCATTGCATTTATTTCTTTCTAATATTGAGCACATGTCCCAACTTCCCTCTGAACTAAAATGAACTACGTGTGATGCTCTATAGGTAGGGGTGATCTTTGTCAAATCACCATTACTGCAGCAAAAATATAGTCATAAGCATGAAATCTAAATCATTACCAATCAAATATCACCACTCAACCTTTTTCCAGCTCTCACCCAAAATGAAATGTGTGCAGTGTATGCACAGTTAGCACCAAAATATGTCACCTGGCTTATTCCCAATGTCATATGTTCAAACATAACATTATTCCATGATGTTGCAGTGGGTGTCCCATCATATGGCGCAACAGAAGGTCATATGCCTTTGCCCAAAATGAGTTCAGCAATAGTACTGTATATATATATTTTTAGCACACACCCTGCACTCTCCCTGAGGAATCCCCATCCCTATTCTGCCATTTTTTCGCAACATTTCAGCATACTACTATGTGTTGAAGAAGAATAATAATTCAACACTCTGTATAGTCTAGCATTCATCATATCAGTGACTATGAGATGAAAAAAATCTCTAGAAACGTACTCACCCCCATCTTCACATTTCTAATTTAAATTTTTAGAGTTGTTGTTGTTGTCAATGACATACATGGCATCACTTCTTCGTGCATGATTCTCATGTTGTTAATGAATTTGGGATATATATATAACATCACTTCTTTTGTAAAGTCAGGCTATCAAGTTAAGATGATGTTCAAAGTGTCATATGCCTTTGCCCAAACCAATTGTCGTAACCCTATATTTATGGAGAGGAGAAAATGCAGAAACAAGGTTCCATAATTCCTAGTTTTAAAAGGAGCCATTGACAATTATTTTGAAGAATGAATGTGAGTGCAACTGAGATATTTGTGGGGAGGAGATAATGCAGAAACAGGGTAACCATAATTCCTAGTTTTAAAAGGAGCCATTGAAAACTATTTTGAACAGTGAATGTGAGTCCAACCGAGACCGAGACTGAAACCAATGGGTAACCTGCGAGACAAAAAAAGGACTTGGTCATGTTGCGGTTTTAATTTTTGTAACAAAAACAGCCATTGGAGGTTGCAAGCATTGTAAATTCCATTACCAAGATAACTAATAAAATAACAAGGAAAACCCATTGTGGTTATTTCTTTCAAATATTGAGCACATGTCCCAACTTCCCTGTGAACTGAACTGAACTATGCATGATGCTATGTAGGCAGGGGTGATATCTTTCCAATCACCCTTGTTGTATCAAAAGAGTCATAAGAAATAAATCTAAACGATTACTAATCAAATTTCACCACTCAACCTTTCTTCCACCTCTCTCTCAAAATGAAATGTGTGCAGTGTATGCACAGTTACAACCAAAAGTTGTCACCTATCTTATTCCCAGTGTCATATATTCAAACATAACATTATTCTACAATGTTGCAATGAGTGTCCCATCATATGGCGCAGAACAGGGTCATATTCCCTTACCCTAAATGAGTTCATGCACCCTTCACTCTCCCTATGGAATCCCCATCCCTATTTTCCCCTCTTTTCTCAACATATCAACATACTGATATGTGTTGAAGAAGAATAAGAATTCGACACTCTGTATAGTCCAAAATTCATCATCTCACTGACTATAAGATGAAAAAAATATCTAGAAACGTACTCACCCCCATCGTCACATTTCTAATTTAAATTTCCAAAGTTGTTGTTGTTGTTAATGACATACATGACATCACTTCTTCCTTCATGATTCTCATGTTGTTAATGAATTTGGGATATATACACGACATCACTTCTTTTTTGAAGTCAATCCATCAGGTTAGGATGATGTTCAAATTGTCATCTGCCTTTTCCAAAACTAAGTCCAGTAATCCTATATTTGTGGAGAGGAGAAAATGCAGAAATAGGGTTCCATAATTCCTAGTTTTAAAAGGAGCCATTGACAATTATGTTGAAGAATGAATGTGAGTGCAATGGAGATATTTGTGGGGAGGATAAAACACATAAATAGGGTGACCATAATTCCTATTTTTAAAAGGAGCCATTAACAACTATTTTGAACAGTGAATGTGAGGGCAACCAATATTGAGACTAAGACCAATGGGTAACCTGCGAGACAAAAAAAGGGTTTGGTCATGTTGTGATTTTAATTGTTGTAATAGCAACAACCATTGGAGGTTGTAAGAATTGTAAATTCCATTATAAGGATAACTGATAAAATAACAAGGAAAACCTATTGTGTTTATTTCTTTCTAATATTGAGCACATGTCCAAAATTCCCTATGAACTAAATTGAACTGTGCGTGATGCTATGTAGGAAGGGGTGATCTCTGTCCAATCACCCTTGCTGCAGAAAAAAAAGGAGTCATAAGCACAGAATATAAATCATTACCAATCAAATATCCCCACTCAACCTTTCTTCCACCAGTCGCCCAAAATTAAATGTGTGTAGTGTATGCACAACTACAACCAAAAGTTGTCACTTGGCTTATTCCATGTGTCATTTCTTCAAAAATAATATTATTCTGAAATGTTGTAGTGGGTGTCCCATCATATGGCACAGTACAAGGTCATATTCCTTTACCCAAAATGAGTTCAAAAATAGTACTGTATATATATTTTTGAGCACGCACCCTGCACTCTCCATGAGGAATCCCTATCCCTATTCTGATCTCTTTTCGCAACATATCAACATACGGATACGTGTTGAAGAAGAAGAAGAATTCGACACTCTGTAAAGTCCAATATTCATCTTCTCACTAACTCTGAGATGGAAAAATAGCTAGAAACATACTCACCCCCATCGTAACATTTCTAATTTAAATTTTTAGAGTTCTTGTTGTTAATGGCATACATGACATCACTTCTTCCTGCATGATTCTCATGTTGCTAATGAATTTCGGATATATACACGACGTCACTTATTTTGTAAAGTCAATACATCGGGTTAGGATGATGTTCAAAGAGTCATCTTCCTTTTCTCAAATCGAGTCCAGTAACCCTATATTTGTGGAGAGGAGAAAATGAAAAAACAGGGTTCCATAATTCCTAGTTTTAAAAGGAGCCATTGAAAATTATTTTGAATAATGAATGTGAGTGAAACCGAGATATTTTTGGGGAGGAGAAAACACAGAAATGAACCATAATTCCTAGTTTTAAAAGGAGCCATTGACAGCTATTTTGAATAGTGAATGTGAGTGCAACCGAGACTGAGACTCAGAACAATGGGTAACTTGCGAGACAAAAAAGGACTTGGTCATGTTGCCGCTTTAATTGTTGTAACAACAACAACCATTATAGGTTGCAAGAATTGTAAATTCCATTACCAGGATAACTGATAAAATAACAGGAAAAACCATTATGTTTATTTCTTTCTAATATTGAGAACATGTCCCAACTTCCCTCTGAACTGAACTAAACTGTGCGTGATGCTCTGTAGGCAGGGGTGATCTCTCCAATCACCATTGTTTCATCTAAAAAATATTCATAAGCACGGGATTTAAATCATTACTAATCAAATATCACCATTCAACCTTTCTTCCACTTCTTTCCCAAAATGAAATGTGTGCAGTGTATGCACAGTTACAACCAAAAGTTGTCACCTGGCTTATTCCCAGTGTCATATCTTCAAACATAACATTATTCTACAATGTTGTAGTGGGTGTCCCATCATATGGTGTAGCACAAGGTCATCTGTCTTTGCCCAAAATGAGTTCAAGAATAGTATTGTATATATATTTTTTAGCACACACCCTGCACTCTCCCTGAGGAATCCCCATCCCTATTGTGCCCTCTTTTTGCAACATACAACATACTAATATGTTTTGAAGAAGAAGAATAATTCGACACTCTGCATAGTCCAACGTTCATCATCTCACTGACTATGAGATGAAAAAAAACTCTAGAAGCATACTCACCCCCATCGTCACATTTCTAATTTAAATTTTCACAGTTTTTTGTTGTTGTTAATAACACACATGAAATCACTTCTTCCTGCATGATTCTCATGTTGTTAATGACTTTGGGATATATACACGGTATCACATCTTTTTTAAAGTCAATCCATAGTTGAAATCTCACTGCTGTGAGATACATAATTCAAATTCTTCACACCCAAAAACATAGTTGAAATTTAAATTGTTGCTAATATAGTTGAAATAAAAATTATTCAAACCCAAAAACATAGTTGAAATTAAAATCGCTCGTGATATATAGTTGAAATTAAATTCTTCACACCCAAAAAAATAGTTGAAATTGAAATCGCAACAAATTATTCACATCCAAAATCTACATTTACAACAAAATCCATTTGACATCCATGCATATCCATCCATCCATCCCTCATGAAACATACATGGATTAAGGGAGTGAAAGTTGTGTGGCATACCCCACGTCCCATACATACATTATAGACAGACCCGATGATCCCATAATCTGATGATTATGATAAATGGAAATAGAGAATGAACACGGTGACGATGATAAATGGAAACCATGAATGAACACCATAATATGATGGTGATGATAAATGGAAACCGGGTAATTCATTTGTGTAGATTGGATTTTGGCATCCCTCATGAAAGGACCAAACTTGCTACAAAAGTCATTTGTGCCATTACACTACCAATTGGGTACCACATCCAATATATGGGCAGATGTTAGGTGCAGTGGAGTTGAACATAATTGTTCCCCTCTAGCTATTTCAAGACGTTCTGATTCAATACCTTTTCACTGGAAATTGTTAGCATATGGGTGAGAATCTGAAGCCTTTGCCACCAAGATTCCAGAATCAAATCCATAAGTTGAATAAGGAGCCAATTGTGAATAGATGTCAATTCTATCAAAGTACCTAGGCCCTTGGAGTGTTGGTTGAATCTTGTCGGCTTTCCCTGAATTTCTGTGGTATTCAGAGAAAGTTTTCTTGGATAGCGCAATAGTAGAAAAATGTTAGCATATTTTAGTAGATTTGGTGACAGTGACTCTAACTAGTCCCAAATGTTTCCAGCATTCTTCCAATGGGATGGACTACCCAACATACATAGGAACCACTCTTTTTGTGGGTTTTCTAATTGTAAGCAGACTCCTTCAAAATGAATGTTGAGAGAAGAGAATCTAGGATAAATCTCAAAGCCCTCAGGGTTGGTACCCAACAGAGAGATGCCTCTATCTAGGGATATGTCCAACTTTAAATGCCTTTCACATCCACAATTTTTCCAAAATCCATGTTTGGATCTACATCTGTGATCCAGAGAGACGACAAACTGATAAAGGAAATGTTTTGGGGGGAGGGTGTTATTACAATTAATAAATGGAATCACAGGAGAAGAACCCTTGCCTTAATTCCAATCCTCGTTTACAAAATAAATCTTATTCTGGATCATATATATTACGTTCGGATCAGAAGGCATAGTTGAAGCCTCTTATAAAAAAAAATTTGCATTTTCCTTTCACTTCATTAAAACAACTATTATTACACAGTAATTTTTCACCGTCCCTGAAATCCCCATCTCGCCCATTGGATGGTCATTTATGTGACCAATAAGTAGTTTCATGCCTTGCAAATACCATCATTGCATCCCTTTCCATGAGGAAAACATTCCTTCTGTTGATCATTTCCTGAGCAGACCCCTAAAAACACTTGTTTTTGCCTTGGTGATGGTAGCCCGTTATTTCCTCGCGCCAATGAGGAAAATTAACACTGAGCCTACGCAAATTGGTGCTCTATCCCAGTTGAGCACCCGTGCCAATCTGCTTATGGAAAGTTTTTTTTAAAAAGAAGCGAAGTTTCGATTACAAAAACTTCGTGGATGAGTCATGAGGAGTGGTTTCGACTGAATAACCACAGCCTTCCTCCTTTGGCCTCTTGTTTCCAACTTATGGGGAACCTCCCAAGGGATAAGGCCTCCCTTCCACTATTGTAGAGATCCCAACCTCCTCCTCTCCTCTATAAATATAGCCTTCATCCATTGATGAAGGGGCTGAATGGCTGAATGGTTGAAGGGCTGAATAGCTGAAGGGCTGAATGGTTGAGTCTCCAAGAACCTTCATAGCTTAAAGAATGTTGCAATAGTCCCCATAGAGCCAAATCAGTAGCAAGGAGATTGAATATCAAAGAGAGAGGCTTGTCCCCATCCCCAATGAGCTTTACCGAGACGTATTCCGCTAACGACCTGCCGAAGGAAGATTCAGCATCAGAGCCAGGTTGTATTTTCCTTTGTATTAATTAATGATAAGCGACTATTGGTTATGGTTCCACTCGTATTGTTCATTATGATCATGAGTTGTGTCCTCTCTGACTGATACATAATTGCATATATTGGGTTTTATGCTTGTGTTTTTCATGTTTCTTGTGTGTGCAGGTGTTCGATCACGGCAAGCGGGAGGATTGTGATCTACTGGAGCAAGGAAACGGGAGCATTATCTCCTCTACAAACAACAGCGTTGGATTCAAGGTAAGCCTTCTTCGCCATTTGGTTTATTGCAATTAGGAACTTGCACCTTAGCGTGATACGATTGTTGCTAGACCCGATCTAGGCTAGTAGGGATCGCCTCTACCCGTAGAGGGGATTTACCTCTACAACAAATTGGTGACTCCGCTAGGGAACGTTGATTTGGGGTATTGTCTTGTCTTTTCGGTTGATTCTTGACTTTTCTTGCTTGATCAGCTCTTTTGGCTAGCTCTTTCTGTTTGTTTGGCTTTTGTTTAGCTTTACCATCACTAGTTTGTTTCTTGGATTGCTCTTTTTTATTTTTCCATAGTAAACTCGATTGGCGCCCTTATTAGCCTGAAAGCCATGCCCATTGGCGCATGTTTCCAGTGTATTACCCGCGCCAATCCTGTTCTGGCGCTAGATTCTGCCTGACAGTTGCGCCAATCCTGAAAGGTGCTAGGGTTTACTCTGTTTTGAGCTTTCTGAGCTTGACCTGTGTGTTTGGTTTCATTTTTACAACTGCTTGAGTGTTCTGGAGCCTTTTTTGACTGACTGTGACCTTCATCCTTTGGTTGTTTGCCCATTTCTATCGATTTTACATTCTAGCCCTAGGGCATCTAGGTGCTATAGTGTGTCGAGCCTCCCGCGGGAGTTTTTGGTTTCTATCTATTCAGTCAACCTTGTGATTTCTTCTCTACATTCGTTTGGTGGTTGTCTATCATTTCTTTGCGTTATTTGAGTGATTGGCTTCTTCTTCATTTGAATTCTGCTTTGTCTCGCTTTGAGCCTAGATTACATGGTTCATTTGAGTCTTGGAGATTCTGCTTGAAGTGCCGAGTCTGGTCTTGGTTGTGAGAAATTCTTTATTTTTTTCATTTTCAGGCGTTGGCGCTTGTTTTCAGTTAGCAACCCGCGCCAATTTTTCATTGGCGCTAGTTTTCGGTGAGCAAGTCACGCCAGTTAGCGCTAGTTGTCAATGATAAAGTCGTGCCAATTTCAAGGTGTGTGAAAATTGAGATTTTTTCCCTAAATCCTTCACCAGTGTGTCTTTCCCTTCTGGTCTTTTCACTGTATGAGCATAGATTACATTGCTCATTGTTTGAAATGTCTTATTTCCATGATTGTTTGATGTAAAAGGGAATGAATGCCTTGTTTTGATCTCTTGCTTTGGAAGTCCTCTTTGTGTTTGACCTCATATATCTTGTCGCCTTTTGAGGGATTTCGTGACAAAGTGTTTGAAACAACGATTGCATTCTTAGTTTTTGTTTGCATCCCTTTTTCATTCATCCTTTCATTAAGAAGATTTGTGTTCATTTAGTTTTCGTCTCATAGTTTTCTTTTCGTTAAAATGCATTAGATCACATTGCATTGAAAAGTATTTTTTGAGATCCATCATTGAACTTAGATTACATTGTTTAATGATTGAAAACTAGAAATCGCTTTGATTGCATTCTCTTTTATTAAAAGCATTCATTAAGTAGATTCTCATTTCATCGAAAAATGCATTGAGTGCATCCTTATAATTTGAAAAGGAAAAGGAAATTGTGCATAGATTACAATTGAATAGTTTTCGAAAAAGAGGATTTTGCATAGATTACATTGCATTATTCGCATCGTTGAATGTTTGAAATTACTTTTGGATAGTGAAACTCATCTAGTTTGGAAAAATTTCATTTACAGTGGTGTTGTTTGTTGCATCATTGTTTGAAGCTCTTCCCTTAACTAGATAGCATTCATCGAATTGAAAAGTTTTCTTTTCTCATATAGCTGCATATAGGAGATTGTCAGATGACATACGGTAGGGCCTTGAAACTGAGACAAAATTGAATATCAACCTTAAAATTTATTCAATTTACACTAAGGCGGCATTGGAACATTAACGAAATATTTAGAGGTCTAAGCTAGAGACGTGTTCTGGCATCTTTAAACCTAGTGGCTGTCGTTCGCCTCTTGGATTTAGACAGCACTAGTATGGACTTGTGCTCCCCGTACTATCACGTATATAAAGGGAGACCCGACTAGGTTTCTATCCTTTATCCATAGGAAGCCGAGTCTGCCACCCTATACCCGTGATACATCGGACACAGCATTCAGGGAGATTTCCTGCACGTACGTTAAGTCCTTGGTTGATTTCTCTTTCATTTTGAAACCAAGGTTTATATGCAGTTCATGGTTATTTGGTACACCCTTTTCCTAGAATTCCTCAGCAGTCAGTTTGATCTTTACTGAATCCCTAAATTTGAAAAGATCATCAAGCGCTTGTCCTTTCACGCTTGTTTCCAATCTGAAAGTGATAGAGTCACCTTTTGTCTGTTTCTCAACTCTTAAAAGATGAAACAACAGAGTTTTGTTTCAATGTCTTAAAAATTAACTGCCCACGAAATATTCCTGGTTAAAGTTAGTTTCCTTAGGGTGTTGTTCTAAATTTGTTTCCGATGGCAACTTTTTCGGAGTTCACCAACCAAGGAGTCCCCTCTGAAGGGAATCCTGGTCCTTTTCCTCCTTTTGGAAATGTTGGTGCTCCTTATATGGCAATGTTGTCCCTCCCTGGGTTAACAGTTAGGTTGCCTGTTTGGTTGTTTTCAACCTCTGTGGTTCCGAATGTCCCGACTACTGTTCAATCAGTTCCTTCGCCTAAACAACATCATGTTGAGTCCAAGGTGGACCTCTCCCCTTCTTCGCCTGTTTCTGCATCCTCCTCTTCTACTTCGCCTGGTGAAAGTCTGGATTCGAGTAACCAGGTGGCTAAGAAGAAGAAGAAGAAGACAAAGAAGAAGAATTCTGATAAGAGAGAGGCTAAGGCTGCATCTACCGCTCCTAAAACATCTCCTTTCAATGGACCTTCCAACCCTCCACGGAAGGTCAAGTTCCCTTGCATGTTGTGCACAGGAGGCCATCTTCTTCGAGATTTCCCTGGCATTCCGAAGGTGCTCGAAGTATGGTCCAACGGTCGTCCACCGTTGCCTTTGGCTTTTGGGAGTCAGATTGGGGGCACATCTTCAACTGGTGCTAGTAAGGCTCCTAAGAAGCAGGGTAAGCTTGCCAATCCCTGTAAGTTGTGTGGGGGGCACCATGCCATTCACCTTTGTCCGTATATGGATGAAGCCAAGCGAGTTTTGGAAAACTTGGCTATTTTTGTGTCGTGCCTTCTGACTGGTTACAAACAGCTTTCTTTGAGTCCTCCACTAGTTGATCCTATGATTGGTCAAGATTCATCCTTGGTCGATCCCACTCCCTCGGAAATTTAGATTCAGGAATCCATTCCCAACCAACCATTGGTTGTGGGATTGGTTGAACTAGCCCCGTCTGTGGTGCACCAGGTATTTTCCGTGGAGAGTTGATCTCACATCCCTCGGGTTCTTCTTGTTTCTTCAGATTCCTCGGATTTGGAGAAATATTTTCCTGTCCCTATATCTCAAGAAGTTGCTCCTCCACCTCCTGAGATGGAAGTCCCATAGGATAATCCTCCCGCCTTCGAGATGGAGGTCGTGGAGGATGCTCCTTCTTCTTTCGTAACACCAGGGGAAGACCATCTCAGTTCGATGGTAGACCCTCTAAGTAGTTTGGTTGCTTCCTTTGATTGGAATCGATTTGCGGGATACCGCCTTCTGTATTATGTGCCTTTCAAGATAACGGTACAGGCCTTTGATCTGGTTGTACCCAGAACCATTAGAGATGAAGGTGCTTATGTTAGTGTTCTATCCTCAACTACTTGGCAAGCTTTCGATTCGCCGCCGCTTGTGCCTGTTACACAGAATCTGTTGGCGTTTAACAAAAGAACTATTCAACCGTTAGGGATCCTTCCAAGGTTACCTGTTACTTTAGGAGGTAAAACCGTCCATATGGACGTGATGGTTGTTCCAAGCCCCTTGGATTTCAATATGCTCTTGGGGC
This sequence comes from Pinus albicaulis, assembly GCA_034641835.2. Lineage (NCBI taxonomy): Eukaryota > Viridiplantae > Streptophyta > Pinopsida > Pinales > Pinaceae > Pinus > Pinus albicaulis. Next base: position 888,010,501 of record CM076583.1, on the reverse strand, counting down.
ACGATTACACCTATGCCATGGGAGCGCTTGTCTCCTCCCTTTTCTGTGTGGTCTATTTGCCACATGAAGGACGGATTGTGACCATTGATCAGCTTTTGTTTTTTGGTCCTGATGTGGCAACTGGCCCACCATCATCCCTTCCTGGTTTTTATCCACCCATTGTATCTGCCCCACCACAGATCAACTATGTGGCTACCTACCCCGTGCCTATACTTAGTGATGATGCCATCATGCATAGTGTGCTGGGGGCATTGGGTCCTGATTTCTGAGATGTTTTCCTTCCATCGGGAGTGGAAATCTTGGAAGTGATGACTTCGTGTTCATTATGATGAAGTCGTTCAAAGCATAGTTTTTTTCCTTGTGTCAAGCTCCTTAAAAAATGAAACAAGGTCGCCGTAGCATGGTTCCTTTCCTGTGTCAAACTCTTTAAAAAATGAAACTAGGTCGTCGGAGCACAATTCATTTTATTGTGTCAAGCTCCTTAAAAAATGAAATAAGGTCATGTGAGGATATTTCTTTTAATGTGTCAACCTCGTTAAAATAATGAAACACTTTCCCGTTCAATTCGAGTCTTTGTTTAGATCTCGTAAAATTCCAGTTGAGTCTTTCTCTTGATCTCGTCATTTGAACCTTCACTCCATCTACCTGTCATATGGATTGAAGCTTTGGGGGCATGTACCTCGAATTGAGTCACCATGTTGGGGGCATGCTTACTATTTCAAGCATAGTTTGTTTCCGTTTCAATCTTGTGTAAAAATGAAACAGGTTTCGAGCATAGTTTATCTTTGTTTCAAGCTTGTGTAAAAATGAAACCAACTTCAAGCAGAGTTTCCTGATTTAAAGCTTGTGTAAAAATGAAACCATTCCCATTTTACCTCTTGTGATTGACATTTTATCAAAATGTTTTTTCCAGATGAGCCTTGGTTTTCTCATTCCATCATCACTATCTTCTTGGCCGATCATATGCCTTCACTTGGTTGTTTTACCTATTCCTAAGGAACCGCTGCGATGAGTGGTCTTGTTAGCCAGCCTCTTAACCTTTACTTGTTCTGAGCAGCTCCACCATTACCGGAACCAGTTGCTACCCTTTATACCACTCGTTCCTCCAGGAGGAGTCAACTTTCAGCTCTTTTCTAACTCCCTAAACATGAAAATATTTCCAAGTCGCTTGTCGTTTTGATCTTGTTAAAGTGGTTACGAAATGACATCTACCCAGTATACGTTTACCCCTTTTTTGGGCTAGGATAGATTATTTATGAAAAAGGAATACCCTAGCCTATCGCGACTAGGAGGTTTTCTCAGACATATTTTTCTACCTTTTTGAATTTGAGGAAATATTTACGAAAAGGGACTATTGGAGTTTACTTTTCTGCTGTCTTTTCAAACTCTCTAAACATAAAAAGACACCGAGTTCTTCCTTTTTCAGACTCGTTAAACTCTGATGACATCTGATTCAGTCGTAATGACAATATTCGAGTTTCTCCTTCTTAGGGCTCGTTAAATGTACTAGGATGGATTCGTCCGAAGGACGAACTTATATGACAATAATATGGTATCCTCTTCAAGCTTGTGTAAAAATAAAGAGGTACTCGCCAGAAATGGTGGGGAAAAATGGAACCAAAAATCATTATCGTGTCGGCACTATGTCGCTCTTGAACATGGCACTTGTCTGCATTCGTGTTGGGTTGGGGACATCTCATCTTGTTTTCCACTTGCCTCCGTGGGTTTGGGTAATCCCTTTTGACCTCTCATCTACTCTTTGCCTCGTCATCATGACCTCTGATCTTTTGATGTCAAATACTGCCAAATTCACTGTTGTGCCGCCGATATGTTCAAGAGAAGTTGACCTCTGCAAAAGTCTCAACCTTCCTCTGATTATCATCTGATCCTGAATCACAAAGACATTATGTTCCTCTATCTCGCGTCAATGATGTGAGACACACTATGGCCCACCTTCGATCAAGGTCACTTCCTGTCAACATCAGCTCATTATCCGGGAAGCTGATCTAGAGACTCCTTTCTGGTACCTTGGAGCCTGCATGCCTCAATGGCAGGTTCTTCACGTTCGACGTGAGGTTCTCATCATTAGCCTCCAATCAAGTGATTCTACAGGTGTTTGACGCCAGGTCACTGATTCACATACCATAGATTGTACCTATAGTACCTTGAGGACCATTGTCATTATTGGTGGTACCTTTCGCATCTGTTAACAGCTTTCATCATTGGCTGGTAATCAAGTGATGTTCTTGCGTGTTCGACTTCAGCTCACTTATTCACATGCTTGAACTTGTACTTTGTTCGAGTCGAGATGGAGCGCAAGACCCTGGATTTCATCTGTTAGAATCCAGGTTGTGATTTTGTGGATTATTATGATTGGTTACATGACTCACTGATTGGATGGATGCGACCATACCTGAGTCTCTTTTAACGATCCTTATTGGATGGCTGCGTCCATGCCTTGGATCTGGATTCTTGTATACTCTTTTATGGATGGCTGCGCCCATACCACATATATATCATGTATTTGAGATATCAGTTGTACTTCTCTACGTAGGTTTTCCGACGACATTGTTTTCAATTGGACATGTTCTCGTAAAGCATTTCACCCCTCTCTCTCTTTCGGGCCTCATGCTTTAGGGGGCATCTGTTACACAGTAATTTATCACTGTCCCTACAATCCCCATCTCGCCCATTGGGGGGTCATTTCTGTGACCAATAAGCAGTGTCATGCCTTTCAAATACCATCATTGCATCCCTTTCCATGAGGACAACATTCCTTCTGTTGATCATTTCCTGAGCAGACCCCTAAAAACACTTGTTTTTGCCTTGGCGCTGGTCTCCCATTATGTCCTCGCGCCAATGAGGAAAATTAACACCGAGCCCGCACCAATTGGTGCTCTGTCCCAGATGAGCACCTGTGCCAATCTGCTTATGGAAAGTTTTTTAAAAAAAGAGGTGAATTTTCGATTACTACAACTTCGTGGATGAGTCATGAGGAGTGGTTTCGACTGAATAACCACAGCCTTCCTCCTTTGGCCTCTTTTTTCCACATTATGGGGAACCTCCCAAGGGATAAGGCCTCCCTTCCACTATTTTAGGGATCCCAACCTCCTCCTCTCCTCTATAAATATACCCTTCATCCATTGATGAAGGGGCTGAATGGCTGAATGGCTGAAGGGATGAATAGCTGAAGGGCTGAATGGTTGAGTCTCCAAGAGCTTTCATAGCTTAAATAATGTTTCAATAGTCCTCATAGCACCAAATCAGTAGCAAGGAGATTGACGATCGAAGAGAGAGGCTTGTCCCCATCCTCGACGAGCTTTATCGAGACGTATTCCGCTGACGACCCGCCGAAGGAAGATTCAACGTCAGAGCCAGGTTGTATTTTCCTTTGTATTAATTAATGATAAGCGACTATTGGTTATGGTTCGAATCGTATTTTTCATTATGATCATGAGTTGTGTCCTCTCTGACTGATACATAATTGCATATATTGGGTTTTACGCTTGTGTTTGTCGTGTTTCTTGTGTGTGCAGGTGTTCAATCGCGGCAAGCGGGAGGATTGTGATCTACTAGAGCAAGGAAACAGGAGTTTTATCTCCTCTACAAACAACAACGTTGGATTCAAGGTAAGCCTTCTTCGCCATTTTTTTATTGCAATTAGGAACTTGCACCTTACCATGATACGATTGTTGCTAGACCTGATCTGGGCTAGTAGTGATCGCCTCTGTCCGCAGAGGGGATTTACCTCTACAACAACTATACATGGGAAACAAAGTATAATTGTTGTTGGTTTTTAAGGTATATGGAGTATCAAATAGACTTATAAGACATCAAAACTTGCCTTCTATAGGTATCATGATCCAAAGTCTAACATATTTCTACTGCGGTGTTCGGCCCTGCAACCCTTGCCATTAGTGACTCAACATGGGATCCCCAACGACCCCCTCCACTACGTTTAATAGTGGCCAATCAGCCACCTCCTTCTGTTACCTAGTCCCAGGTCGCTCCTCCAAGCTAGACACCTCTTTCTTCACCAATTTGACTTCATGGTCAGCCTTTGCCCCTCCGGATTAGACCACGGTCGTCAGGGGAAATCATCAGGGTAAGGGAAAGGAAGCCTTAGATATCCCAAAGGACCAAACCCTTGACAAAAATGACATTCCCACTCCTTATTCCATAGTCGATGCACAAGAAGAAGCTACTGAGGAATAAAAATAAAAAATCCAACCAAATCAAACCAACACATGTCATCCAAATGCCAAAAAGACACTGGAACTGATCATCCAGGACCTAGATATAGTGGTCTACAAAGACTACATGCAAGAACCCACAGTAATATGTAAATTGATGGGAATATGGCCAACAAAAAGAGCCCTCAATAGTTGGATCCATTATAAATGGAAGCCAAAAGGAGATCCAACTACAACTTAGCTCCAAGGAATTTTTCAACTCAGCTAGTCCCTATATGAGATTTTGGAAAGAGAAATTCATACCATAAAAAAGAGGGTTTCACAAGAGTCCCTGTCTGGATTCGATTCTACTCTCTTCCGACGAACTACATGGCCCCCACATTCCTCAAAGGAATCGGAAACAGTGCCAAAAAATTGAACCACAAACAATTCAACTAGATCAAGACAATCATGGAAAACAAAAACAAAACATAAGTCAATAACTACTGGTAACCCAACAACGAAGAATATGGTTGGAGGGTCTAGCTCACTAATGAAGAATTGGATCACAATGTCTATCATGAGGCCTAGAAAAAGCTCTTTGGATAATGGGGGCATAGACAAATCAAAATAGACAATGAGGAGGATAAGCTCAGACGGGGGAAGAATTCGGTTGGAAACTTCAACATAAAAGTAGACTATGGCTACTTGGCATCTCCCACCTCCACACCTCTGGAGAATAAATGGAAGATCCTATGGGAGTGAAAGAAGTGGCGTAAAATTTCCATCTTCCTCTGGCTCACAATGCATAGGAAGATCTTGACCTGGGAAATTTTTAAAAAGAAGGGCTTCATCATCCCCTCTAGTTGCATTCTCTCTAGAGACAATGAGGAAAAAACCAACCATTTATTAAATGAATGTAGGTATGCTAACAATATCTATAATTAGGCTTTTCTTGTCTTCAATGCCACCAACATAGACCCCTCCTCCATCCTCAACACCATCGAAATCTAGCGCTCTACCATCTCGAAACAACCTCCAATCAACCGAGCATGGAATCCCCTCCCGTGGATGATTTTTTGGTCTCTGTAGAAGGAGTGGAATGCTAGAACATTCTAGGAAATTATCAATCTAGAAGAAAGGGTCATCTCATCAATCAAAAAAATGATCAAATAAAAATTACCCTATCAAAAATGGAAGCTCTTACCAACCCTCTAACCTAGGAATATCTTTGTATCGTTTCATTGCTGGACATCCCTATCTCCAATATTCCCCTGATCTTTGAGGCCTCTTCCAAACATTTCCCTTATCAATCCTGTCTCCCTCCAAAGTTAGGAACTTTGAAGCTAAATTAGGATGGGGCTGGCAAGGGAAAGCCTAGGATGGCAGGTTTTAAAGGCGTCTTCAGGAATTCCAAAGTGAAAATCATCTAGGTTTATGCTGAAAATCATGGCCATTCCATCAACAATGCAGAATAATTGCAGGCTTTGTAACATGGAATTGAGATAGCTCACACTAGGAAACTCTGGCATCTTATATTTGAGGGAGATCGATGGTCACTACACAATTTTGCAGGAAATTATTGCAAGGGAGAATAGCTACGCAGATATCCGACAGCTGAAGGCTTAGAAAAATCCTCAACGGGATTCATACTCACATTAATCACTCCAAGGGAATCACCTTCCAGGATGTTAGGCAAACCGACAACCAGCTGGCTGAAAAGCTAGCCAATGCAAGGAAAGAGAGCTCCCAAAGGCTCATCTTGACGGCTTGGGATGAGCTTATTCAAGGGATTCTTAAGGAAGACATGGCAGGGTTCAGGTGCATAGTACACCACCTCTAGACTCTAATCATGATCTCAGCCACTACTTTGCGTGATCACGTAAGTGGAAGTATCGGGCACATTATGTCGAGTCATCCAAAAGGCCTATCCTCATTTGGGAGCTCCTGCAATTTTAACTACCCACTGCACCCCGCTCGAGTGCTCATTACCCCCAAGCCCCTGTCTTCTCACCCGAACCCTCCATCCTACGCCTATGAATACCCAACCCTCTCTCCATCCTCTATTTTTCACTTCAGTGTTCATCATGTGATCCTTTTTACACTTTGTCCCTCCACCACTCTCCCTTTCAGCCATCTCCCACACTGTCCCTACAAACCCAATTCCTACACTAATATGTCCACTCAATGTGCCAATTCCTTTGGTTTGCGGGGAACTATTCATGGTCGTGGCCATGGACGAGGGGCTCATGCCTCACGCTGGGCTTCTCCAAGCATGAATCCCACCACTAGGGTGGAGTCTGCGGCATGGCAGGCTGCCAAGAACTATGAGGTAGTGGTTAATCCTAACACTCGTCACAGGGTTATTGAGTTGGAAAACCGAGCCAGGTTGGTCCGCCAGTGAGTTGTTACTGAGGAGGTAGATGAAGACTTCAACCAGATTCTTGACCCCGGTCTGATGAGTGCAAAGGAGAACTTTTTTAGCTAGGCAATTGAATTGCATCTGCAAACTAAGACTATGTTAGGTCTTTCCATGAAATCACACCAGGATCGAAACATCATTTTGGAAAAGAAGTTGGATACTCTCACTGAGAATTTCACGCTTTACGTTGGAGTTGTTCACCGTCGTCACTTCATTACTAGAGACTTCGTTACTAGAGACTCTACTCACTACGCGCTACTAAAGAAGAAGATGGAAAGTGTTGAGGCTTCTCCCATTTTCAAAGGAGAATTTGGGGGTGCTACTACCAGCAGGCCAGTCTAGGATGCCACCATCTAAGGCAGCACACCGGAGTGGCCAATCATCCTAGAAGCTAACTCGGAAAAGAAAACACCATAACTAGCGAAACCTTCAGGTATTTTTTTTGGTTTGGGCTCCGTCTTTGGTTCCATATTCCTCCTTAACTATCACTATGTTTTCATCTCTTGAGATCCCTCTTTTCCTCCTAGGCTAGCTAGGTCACCAAAAACATGCTTCTACACAGCTCTTTTTTGTTTCCACAATCTGCCCCAATGTAAAATCCTGCTTACACAACACTTTTGGGAGGTTTTTTTCTGTCTCCACTTGTAAAATGATGTGCAACTGCATTACCAACAACTCGAAAGTCCTACAATGATTAAATATTTCGGAGTTTTCCTGTTGATGCATGTCACTTGCACCAGCTCACCATGATGTAATTATTTTCCTTCGTTGTTCATAGAAATATCTTATTCACAACAAAAAATTGGTAACTTATAAGACATTCCCATGTTTATTTTATTCCATATTAGCTTTTTTCTCCCAATGATCTCATATTTTGGGGCTTTCTATTAAAAGTGAAGAATCAGATTTGAGTAATAATGCAAGTTTTTTGGAAGCAACACTCATGATTTTCAAGCAACATTCTCATTATTACCCACCATAGTACCCAAAACCTATAGCATAAAACATTGGGTAGATCGAATGAAAATGAAAATATGTTGTCGAGAATATCACAAGAATAATCAATAATGTTGTCAATATGATATTGTTTGTAAAATTACAAAAAAAAACAACCTTTAAAATTCTAGTTATTATTTTCCATCAAAGATCAAAGAGTGCAAGAAATGCATCTTATCTTGTAGATTTTTTTGCTATGTGCATTGAATAGAAAAAAACATGCTTAAATAAGCAAGAAGAAGAGAGTTACCAGGCATCCTAGAGGTGACACAAAAGGAAACGAGCCATATTTCACATGAGGCTTGAAATGAGTGAGGACGAGGTACCATCCTTCTCCCTTAAACCATTGAAACCATAATTTAGTGGAGATAAACAACTATCATGAAAAAAGGGTGCCAGAGGGAATGACCCTTTTGTTGTAAGTCAACCTATAACAAGATTTCAGTTAGAACCTTCACATAATATTTGTATTTGATATATAAAATCTGAAATGAAGAAAAGAATTGACAATAAAAACTTACCTTGTGAATTTTCTAGCAAGCGTGGCCTTGAAATCTTGTTAATGGCACATAAATAGATGAAAACTCAATGAATGCTGTCAAATTTGTAAGATTTTATAAAAAAATAATATTCATTATATATGTGTGTGTGTGTGTGTGTGTGTGTGTTCAGTTTCTACATTTTTGATTCTCAAGGATCAGAAATTCTTTTTTGTCCAAATAGAATATTGGGGGAAATAAATCTTATTAAAATGTCTAGATGACACTTATAATGAAAGGAAACAATGCTTAAGGACAACATAGTCGCCCTCAAAAGTACTCTTCAAATATGTTTTTCAAATAACACAAACTAAAAAATTACCAACATTCTAGAAGTTTGCATCATGAACACAAAATATTTTCCAGATAAAATCTATCTACTTTGTTTACCTCTCTAAATTTTAAATTTAAAAAGGCCACAATAAATCACATCCAAAGAAGCACTGTCTAAATTGTATTAAACAACGGAATCCAACAATGCATAATAGAATATATATCCACAGTCCAAATTCTTCACAAACTGCATTTCATTACTAATAAAAAATAAAGGCGTGGAATGGGAAATGGAAATGCCCTGCCAGAAAACTGCATTTAAATGCTAAGAAAAAATAACATTGTTATGTCGCTATAGATACCAAAGAGAATAAATAAAGTGTTATGTCACTATAGAGACCAAAGAAAATAAATATTTATAAATTAAAATAAATAAAAATATGAAGTCTCCACTAATCTTCGATGTTACACACAATTCCTTGAATGGTTCTGTTCTGAGAACGTTGAAGCCCAAAGTGAAAATATCAAGGAATTGTTTTCACTTTGTTAAGGAGAAAAACATGTAAATATCCTATGTAATATTCTACAGAGAGACTGAGATGCTATGGAGTCCCTCTCGAGTCTCGTCATAATAATAATATAGTAATAAAAATGAATGAGAAGAGAGGGGTAAAGAATTTTGCAGCCATCATTGGTGGTTAAATGGGAGGAGTACTCCTTGTTCTTGTACTAGGAGTAGTAGTCCTCTGCATTCAAAGACACAAAATAAGAAATTCAAAGACACATGAGTTAGGAGAATGTACACAACAGATTGGAAGAGGATTTCCCAACATGACCAAGCTTGGAGAAAATTTTTCATATGCGTAGTTGCTTGAAGCAACCAACAAATTGGATCATGCTTCCATGATTAGTGTTGGTCACTTGGGAGACTTTTACAATGGGGTGCTCATGCAGAGTAGTGTAGCACAAGTGGTGGTGAAGAGGATTGACATTAATAGAGTGAAGAAGGATCTCTGTGTTCAAGAGCTTCAGGTCTTCGGTAAGGCATCAATAAAGGACTAGTTCCTCTGCTGTGAAAATGATTAGAAGTTAAATATGAGAAGTTTCTGTGAAAATTTTCAATCGGAAAGCTATACAGTTGCAGTGATAGATTTATTCCTCCTACTTATTATTTCAATAATTTATTTTCAGAAATATTTTGGCAAATATCAAAATAAATACTACTGCAACATTCACAACCATATATGTAGAGAATTAAACAATAAAGGACATAAGCACAAGAATCAATCACATGTACATAGTTATTTTTGGATAATTTTCCCTGGAAAACCCAATGCGGGAAAATTGATACAGCAGATGAGGATTTTATTAAATTATTTAGCAAATGATTTCTTTAGAAGGAAAATACTAGCAGATAAAATCTGAAACACCTAAGACAGAATTCTCGGCTCCTCCCAACAAAACTTTGATACCTTGATCAACCTCTACTATATCCTGTGTTTGTATGCATGTTTCTCAGCGCAGTCCCTACGTTGGTTTGCGTCAATCTGCGTAGGTTCTGTGTGGGTTCACTTCCCTGTAGCTGAGAACTGCGTCCTGTGATCCATTGTGTCCCTCTCTCCCTGAACTTAGTCACTTGTTGACTCCCTCCTCCTTTTTCTTATGCAAACCTCGGCCCTACAACTCTCCCACTGAGATCTAATTCTCTTACTTCAGAATTGATCTCCTTTGAGTACTGAGTGTATGCCTGCCTTTTTTTCCAAACGACCCTCGCGCCTTCTTTTATAATCTTCTCGTTGGTGAATCAACAACCCATATTATAATTTTAATCAATGGCTAAGATTAAAACCTGAATTGATCTTTGTTTTCTAGAAGATTCACACTTTGACTTATTAATACCCTTTAATTATTTCATTTCCCTAAGTTTAGACTTAGGGTCATTAGGGAAATTTTGAGGTCTAAAATGGGTCTCCTAAGGAAAATGTACAATCAAAATTCACTTTATGAGAACCAATCACATTTTAGGGGATGACATCATCCCTAATGGTTGAGGTGGCATTGATTGAGTTAAAGGTACTTACTTGTCACATTCTTAATGGTGGATAAAAACTCATGGCTAACCATGGCAGTGCTCTAAGTGTTTTTAAAGTCAAAGTAAAGTACTTATAATAAATGTCATTTCACACTTTTTGAATAAAAATATATTATTTTCATTTCATATTTCTTGAAAGAAACAATGCATATCCCTATACATTTATTATATTATATTATATTATATTATTTTGATATAGTATATTAATTATATGTTATTATACAATTTAATTAATATAAATTGTAATTAATAGCATATTATAATTAAGAATTTGTAAATTTATATTTATATTTTATTTTAAGTTATTTAAGTACAAAGGACAAATGTATTAGTTATTCAATGATAATGACTTTTTCTTGAAAAACTTATTCTTATTTATAGTCACATCAATACAAATTTTTTATTAATTTTATTTTGGTACAAATTTTGAATTGAATTTAACTATGGTTACATGGATTATGGTGCAAAAAGTGAATTGCAAATTCATAAATATTATTTTATTAATTTAGCTATTATTTTATTATTTCCTTAGGAGGCCCATTTTAGACCTCAAAATTCCCCTAATGCTCCATTAAAATAATTAATTATTTTAATAATTCATGAACCGAGTCAAATTTCTACAAACGGTTTCTGGGTTCTTTCGAATAATGATGTCCAAGACTCCTTGCAAAGTTTGAGATTTGGAACACTTTATGATGCTACAAAAATCAACACTCCCTCTTAGTAAGGAAGGTATTCCAACAATATGTTTGTTGCATGTTGCTCTAATTTTGAAGCACCCTTTGTATTGTTGATCTTTAGACAATGCACCTCATCTACTATGTTTTCGCCCTCTATATTCTTGCCTTTGACACTTGCACTATAAATGTTGCATCTGTACTACAACTCCCTCTGAATATTGATCCTATCCACTCCTTCTACTGGAGTGGATTCTTGATCATCCCCATCTTCTCTCTGAAGTAGACAAATTTAGTCTTCCCCAGAGTTTTTGTGAGAATGTCTGCCACCTATTCTCATGTTGGATTGTACTACAACTGAACAGCTCCACGTTGTACACAGTCCCTGATGAAGTGACACCTAATGTCAATATGCTTCGACCAATCATGAAACACAGGATTTTCAAAGATGTTGATGCGACTCTAATTATCACATAAGATACTAGTTGCTTCCACTTTCTCCTTAAGTAGGTTCACCAACAGCTTTTGAAGCCATATGGCCTGACACGAAGTTGTGCTAGCTACCATATATTCTGCCTCTGCTAAGCTTAGTGCCACAAAATTCTATTTCCTACTGCACCGGGAAGTCATTCGTGATCCTACACTGAAAAAATACCCACTGATACTCTTCTGATCTACTGAACTCCCAGCCCAATCTGCGTCGATGAAACCACTCAACCTGACATCACTGCTACGGGTGTACTTCAATCCTAGCTCAACGTTTCCTTGAAGGTACCTAAGAACATGCTTTGCCGCTTCCCAATGAGCCCGCTTAGGTTCTACCATGAACTGACTGAGGGTATTTATAGCATAGCAAATGTCTGGCATTGTGTTTACTAGATACATCAATGATCCTATGAGCTTCCTATACAACGTAGGCTTAACCTCATCGTCTTTGGACGTGTTTATTTTCTTCCAGTTGGTGGTAATTGGAGTCATCATGGGCCTACAATCCTCCATCTGAAATATCTTTAGAATCTCTGTAGTGTATCTTCCTTGACCAAGAAATATCTCCCCATTCGGCTGCCAAACTTCCAACCCTAGAAAATAGTGCATCCATCCTAGATCCTTCATGTCAAATTCCTCAGCCAAATTCTTCTTGCAGTTTGTGATGAGCCTTGATGATCCTGTCAAGAATAGATCATCCACATATAAAAGCAGTATCAGAGGCACATTCCCTACTCTTAGATAGTAGAGATTGGGATCTACATCACTCTTGACAAATCCCATTTTCTGCAAGTAGCTGTCAATTCGACCATACCAAGCTCTAGGAGGTTACTTCATTCCATACAATTCTTTCTTTAGTCTGCACACATGAGTCTTATGATCATGTGTTTCAAAGCCTTCTGGTTGTTCTATATACACCTCTTCCTCTATCACCCCATTCAGGAATGTCATCTTGACATCCATCTGTTGAATTTCCCATCCCATATGTGCAACAAGGGATATCATGGATCTGATAGAGGTTTATTTGGCTACTAGGGCGAAGGTTTATTCATAATCGATCCCTTCCTTCTGAGCATACCCGTTAGCCAAAAACCTGGCTTTAAATTTCTCGATGCTTCCATCTACAACATACTTTAACTTGTAGATCCACCTTGATCCTACAACTGATCTCTACCGAGGTTTGGGGACCACTTCCCATACATCATTCATCATGATGGAACTGTACTCTTCCACAATTGCATCTACCCATACCTGGCACTGAGCTTCTTCCCAAAAACTGGAAGGTTCTCCGACTTGAGCAACCAAGGCTTGATACCTCTCAAGTTGCTTACGCTGTCTCTTCTTATTTCGGGGGACTCAGACAAAGTCCTCTCCATCTTTCAGAATCTATCGTAGTTCCCCACTCGTTCTTCCACTGGTGGTGGGTGGATTTACCGCCTCTCCCTCTTGAAAATCCTTGGTAGATACATCCCTTGGATCCCTTTGCCTTTGAGAGGAAACCAAATTTTTTTCCACTGGTTGTTGGGGCTGAACCAACAGGTCCTCCTCAGATTGCATAACAGAAGGAAACTAGCGGAATATTCTAAAGGCCTTCTCCTCCATGAATTTCATATCCCTCCGCACTACGACTTTCTTTCTCTTAGGAATGTATATGCGATATGCCTTTGCATTCACATTGTATCCTAAAAGATACCTCTTTTCTGCAGTCATTTCGACCCTCTTCCTCTTCTAACTGGGCACATGACAGTAAGTTGTACTGTCGAAGATCCTAAACTGACTCACTTCAGGCTTACTCCCAGTGAAGAAACTTTTTGGTGTGAAATTTCCCAAAGCAGCGTGAGGAGTCCTACTCTGAACATAGAAAATTGTATTACAAGCTTCAGCCCACAGATATTTGGGCATGTCTTGGTCATACAAAATTTATGTTGTCGCTTCGCAAATAGTCCTTTTATTCCTTTCTATCACACCATTTTGCTCCAAACTGTATGGAGTTTTCCACTCTCTTTTGATACCTAAACTTGCGTAGAACCCAGTGAATTCCTTATCTATGTATTCACCACCATTTTCTAATCGCAACACCTTGATCCGCTTTCCTATCATATTTTCCACCATAGCCTTAAACTCTTTAAACCGACTGAAGACTTTGTCCTTGGTCTTCAAAAAGTATATCTAGGTTTTCCTGAAATGGTCATCAATAAAGGTGAAAAAGTACTCGGCACCACTAAGAGCTCTAGTGGAAATTGATCCACAGATATCTGAGTGTATCAATTCCAATACACTGTTGGCCCTATTGTTGCTTCTTTGATTTATTTCCTTGGCATACTTTCCCAATATGAACCCTTTGAAGACATCATCCCATTTTGTGCTAAGCTCTGGAACTCATGTGATAGTCTTTTGGAGAATTTTTAGTGCCCCATGATGCAAATGTCCCATTCTTCTATGCCATAGCTCATTCAGTTCCGTTTCATCTATGTTTCCAACCAGTGCCATTTGGGATTCAATTTTCAACTTGTAAAGTTTGTTGCTTCTTACCCCAATTTGTGCCTTCTTCTTCCAACTGGGGTGTTTGACGTAGACCCTATTGCAAATAAAGTAGATGTCATAACCTCGGTTTTGAAGCTGATACACTGAGATCAATTTCATCCCCAACCTTGCAACATGCATTACATTAGTGGTCCGGATCTTATTTCCATCTTCGATCTGAAATACTACGGTACCTCTCCCAATAGGGGTACATTTTTCTTTATTACCCATGGTTATTTTAAAACTCATATGGTCCTCTTGGTAGTTGAAAAAACATTCCCTCACTGACGTCATGTGAGCAAAAGATCCACTGTCAATATACTAGACATCAAAAGAAGAAGTGCTTGATATGCAAGAAAATTTTTCTTCAAGTCTGGATGCCAGAAAAAAACATCGCGATCCATCTGTTCTATCATGCTTCTTTCCCTCCCTGGAGAACTACATGAACCTTTCTGCGCTACTGTTGCAGTGGTATACTTATGTCCACTAGCTAATTCTCTGTTCATGTTACTCATCTCTGGCTCTAATACCATGTGAAATTTTTCAATCTGAAAGCTATACAGTTGCAGTGATAGCTTTATTTCTCCTAATTATTATTTCAATAAGTTATTTTCAGAAATATTCTGGAAAATAATGAAATAAATAATAGTTCAACATTCAAAACCATATATGTAGAGAAGTAAATAGTAAAGGACATAAGCACAAGAATCAATCACATGTACACAGTTATTTTTGGACAATTGTCCCTGAAAAAACCCAATGCGAGAAAACCAGTGCAGCAGATGAGGATTTTATTAAATTATTTAGAAAATGATTTATTTACAAGGAAAATACTGCCAGATACAATCTCAAACACCTAAGATAGAATTCTTGGCTCCTCCCGACAAATCTCAGACACCTTGATCAGCCTCTTTTATCTCCTGTACTTGTCTGCGTGTTTCTTTGTGTAGTCCCTGCGCTGGACTACATAAGTCAGCATAGGCTCTGTGTGGGTTCACTGTGTTGTAGCCCAAAGCTGCCTCCTCTGACCCACTGTGCCCCTCTGTCCCTGACCTTAATCACTTTTTGACTCCCTCCTCCTTCTGCTTCTACAAACCTCCACCCTGCAACTCTCCCACTGGATCAAATTCTTTTATTTCAGATTTGATCTCCTTCGAGTATTGAGTGTATGCATGGATTTTTTTCCAAATGACCCTCAGGCCTTCTTTTATAATCTTCTCGTTGGTGAATCAACGACCCATATTAGAATTTTAATCAATGGATAAGATTAAAACTTGAATTGATCTTTGTTTTCTAGAAGATTCACACTCAGACTTACTAATACCCTTTAATTATTTCATTTCCCTAAGTTTAGACTTTGGGTCTCCATTAAAATAATTAATTATTTTAATAATTCATGAACCAAGTGAAAATTCCACAAACAGTTTCTGGCTTCTTTGGAATACTGATGTCCAAGTCTCCTTGAAAATTTTGAGACTTGGAACACTTTATGATGCTACAAAAATCAATAGTTTCTTGTGTACAAGTATATGCCTAATGGTGATCTTGAATTCGTTATGCTCAAGAAAATTGGTCCAAATAATGGAAAGGATTTGCTTTTGAATCCTCTAGATTGGATAGCGAGGTTCAAGAATTCTATAGGAATTGTTGAAGCTCTGGAATATCTACATCATGGGCGTTCTCCTCCAATCATACACTGATACTTATTATTTCTCCTATGTTGTCCTAAGTTAATTTTGACTTATAATCCTTCTATGAAAGACTATAACCTATCTGTAGCTATCTTACATTTAACATTCATGTCTTGCTAGTTTCACAAAAAAAATTAAAATTATAGAATATAATTGAAGTATCTTTAAGGAGTAGGAAGAACTAGTAGAATCTATGGCACTAAGTAGAAATTTATCATAGATTTTGTGCAAAAAAACTTTGAAAGTTAAATATCAATACACATGTTTTTAACTTGTAAAACTTCATTCATTAACTACTTGTTTAGAGAGAATAATCAATAAACTATGTGAAGTATGAAATCTTAATGTTTTATGAATCATTTATACCTTGTTGTTATAGAATACATCACATGCATTTCATCCTGGACTTATCCTTTGTTGCAAAGAACTAATAGATGCCTATCTTGATTTATGTTTTTTGTTTTCCCTGTCACTCACTATTAGATGAGAAACGTTGAGCATCAATTGATAGATTATGTCTCTTTTATGCATGGAGCTTAGCCTATAAACATACATATGCATACATGCTCATGCATGTGCATGGAACAAAGTTTAAACAACTACACAGACCTGTGACAATTTATTTCAGGGAAAATATTTTGCAATTCTAAATGCATATGCTGCAAAAGTGAACTTCAATATTATTTCTTTGGTGATTAATGGCTTATACATTTTTTCTTAAACAAGTGAGAAATAAAATTAGAAAATATTGATGAACATTCTCTCATAAATATGGTTCACTGACCTGAGAATTTATGATCTCATGGGTTTGTTTTCCGTTTAACAAGAGCATGAAGTGTTTTGTTTTGTCCAACAACTGAAAACGTTCTAAGAAATGATACTAATAAGATTCATAGAATTGGTGGTGAGAATAATCGGGATACCAATACTAATTCTGCATAATATATATATGATTGCAAATCAACAAAAGTTTGCAGGCAAGCAAATGACTGGACCCGTTGCTCTCCAAGTGTTGAATAAAATGCTGAGGCTTTTGGGTGTTTCCCCTACCAGTATTGACATTGCTAATTTCTGAAATTAGTCCACTAATCTACTGGATAGATACAATTTTTTCAAGAAAGTCTGAAAAATATTGAAAAATATGTGACAAAGATGATGAAGGAATGCACCATTTCTTCAGATGTTTTCTGAGAAGGAAGCTATTTCATAACATGGCAACAAGAATATAAGAAAAATCAATCAGTTTAATGGAAATTAAGCTCTCCATTTTATGAGATAATGGAAACAACATGTTGGAAGAGATGAATGTAAAAACTTTGTAGGTAGAAATGTATTTTACTTAGATTTTACAAATGGGATTTCATGACACAATGAATTGAGAATAATGTACAAATTCTTTAGGTAGAAATGTATTTTTAATTAGATTTTACAAATGGAGGATTTCATGCCGCAAAAAATTCTAATTCTTAGGTACTTAATAGATATAAGGCTCAAATAGATCTATGGTGGTGACAAATTTTTGTGAACAACATCAAGATCATTGTATATGTCAGAATCAATTAAGTTCAGGCAATTTTATTTTAGACAATAGTTGAACACAGTTCCCTTGTGTTGTCACCTGTACTACTAACAATTCAACATTATGCAACATGTACAATCATAAACTATATTGTTCTATAACATTATATTTGATATATCTTACCTACTCCCCTTGCTTGGTTCGGAAAGTCATGTTCATGTTACAAATTGCAGGGTCAATTTATTTGAAATGGGGAGGCTTTTGCATGTGTTATTTGGTAATGTATTGGCCCCAAAACAAAATATAATAGGAGATTTTATTAATTTTCTATAACTAAATACATTCAAGGACAATCAGAGAAGGAATCCCTGATATCATACAGAACGAGAGCCTCTCTGGACCAAAAATGTTCGGAATTTTCCTTTTTAATGTGAGATGGATAATTTAATCACTCAATCCCATGGCAACAAAAAAAATTTGACCTATATATGAAAGACATTGATGGAATATTTTATTTAGTTTTCATCAATTTCAGACATTCACCATTCCCTTATTCTAAATGGAACAAGGTCCCCCAAATATCATAATTTTGGGATGTAAAATAGTCCTTTAGGTACCGGGTGAAGTTTTCCAACATCAATTTTAGAAAATAAATGATTTTTTAAATTCATCTGCATCTGATCTACCATGAAAAATATATGCTTTCGAATAATTTAATCAAGTTTTGTTTCCTTCAATTGCAATTAGACAGTTGAGTTTAAAAAAAAATGATGAGACATGTACCTCCCAAATTTGATCTATATACTAAAATATTCCACTGGGCATATGTTTAAAGGGAAATCACTGGAATTTGTTGAAGAGCGCAGATGGATATTTCTATCTCGAACGAACACTAATTCAACCTCGTGGAGCTCTTCGGTTTTGAGGACACCTTCAAAATAACCGCAAAAATCACCATATTTTTATGAATAACAGGAATCCATGGAAGCAGTAACAAACATAATAATAATTGTCTAGAGCTTATCACTTCAGAAGATAAGGGAAAGGGTTTTTTGGAGAGTGTGGATGGGATTTGCGATGTTGTGTTGAATTTTTTAAGTTATGAGAGTGGATTGGGATTACTAGAGTTTCATAATTATAAGTGGCAGAAGTTTTCCAAAGGGCTTGACTTTGATCAGCTGGCCATTATTAGTCAGAGACCAGCCACTAGTAGTGATAATAACCTCGTTCAGGTCCTAGTGGACACTTTGGTGGGATTTTTAGGCCTCGGTGGACGATTTGGTGGGATTTATGGATGTTCAGTGCCAGGATTTAATGGTATTACAAGAGAATTTAGAGGAAATGAACACAGACACCAACAATTCATAAATTTTCAAAACCCTACATACCCAACACCCAAGCACAAAAATCACATCTCAATACATAAAAATTAGGAATATAACTAGAATTTAATTAAATTAAGAGAAGACAAGTAACAAAAAACATCATAAACCCTGGCCCCAATTAAAAGCCTAACATCTTGACATACTAAATTCATATGGTATGTAACCCCAAGCATGGACATCAGATCTAGATAGAGAAAAAAACTAGGGATTTGACAATATTGCAAGAGAATTAAGCGGAAGTGAAATCATATACTAAGAAAGCATAATTTTTCAAAATCGTATAAACCCTTATCTCAATCCAAATAAGGGAAAGGGAAAAAAAACAATGATTTAACTAGAATGTAAATGAATTACTAGAAATTAGGTCAATGAAAGTGCTAGAACCAACAACCATAGCGAAAATGATAAGGCCTAGTCATAAAACCCCAGAAACCCTAATCACAAGGGCAAGCATAAGATCTCAATCTTGAAAAACCCAGGCCCTTCAAGGGAATGCAAGAGAAGAAAGAAAAATCAAATTTTTACACACTAACAATGACAATAATGACCTACATACCTACAACTGAGGCTCGTTGCCGATCTCTGGATCGGGTTTTAATGTGAACTCTTTATCAAGAGCTTGTTCAATATCATCAGCTCCTTCGTCTCTATCATCCAGATATCTGGCGACTACAATGCAGTAGACGCAGTGGTGTATAGAGTAATCGCTGAAGTTTCCTGTACCACCCTTATAGGTCTACCAGGAGGCCCCAAAACCTCATCCCTTGTAGGTTCGCCTGGAGGCCCCAAAAACCTGAATTCCCATGATAATGAAGTTGAGACAGAGCCTCTCGACCTCAAGTCAGAGCCTCTCTTTCATATCATGACCTTTTACTACGTGGATCTTGAATGGGATCTGGGCATCGACTAGGGGTTGGGCAAGGTCGAGGGCCTTAGTGGATACAAATGGATAAAAATCTTCCTCGAGCTTCTATTGTTACTCCTTGTCGGTGTTTTCCTCGATGGATAAATCGATAGAACCCCAATCGTCCGCATACAGAACACTGGTCGACCTAACATGGAGAAGGATCACATTATCACTCAAGCGGAGGTAATTAACCACAACATATTTCACTATGAAGGCACTCTCGTTGCTCATATCACAAGGACGAAGATAAATGTATTGTGAATGTTGGAATTTCTAAAATAATCCAAACACACAGAGGAATAAAATCTCTCCTCTTAACACAAAGAACTCATTTTAAAATTTTCTGGACAGAGATGCATAAAAACTTCTATTCCGTTAAATTGTAAAAGCTATTACAAAGATGCCACAGAACTGTTGTTCTGGAATTTACAAAAAAGAATTCTTCAACTGTTGCACACACAGTGTGAATCAATCTCTCTCTCTTTTTCACTTACAAAATGCACACACAATGCTTTACAAAATCTGCTCTCTATTTTTAAATACAGATTTTCACACTCTATCTCTCCAAATAAAAATACACAACAGTGTTTTTGTGTTAGCCTTCGAGATTTTTACAATTGACAGTCAACTGATATTAAGAATGCACAATAGCTTTTTATACCATCGGCCTTTTTTCATATTAAAAACAATTAAATCAAACTATTTAACTAATATATATATATATATATATATATATATATATATATATATATATATATTATAAACTCTAGAATTTTATAATATATATATGTATATTCAACGTATACATATGTCAAAAGTCAAAACGACTTTGTAATAAAACTTACTGCGGTAAAAAAAAATAGTTAAGGTCTTTACAAAAGAACCTTTGCCGCAAAAAAAATTGTTAAAACTCTTAACCAAAGTTTGAAACCTTTGCAGATTTCAAAAACTAGGAATTAAATCCCATTACAAAGAAAAATTCACGTACCAAATGCCCCATACGTCAGCAAGCCCTTTTTGAGCATGATAGGCCTGTGATTGGCTGCTTGTTGGGCCCCGCGGACATCAAACAAATTATATGCCGGATTTGATAAAAAGTTCGCATACCAAATGGGCTTCATGACGTAAGCCTCATTTCTACGCGATAAAATCTGATTGGCTGCTGCTTTGACTTGGCCCATTTAAAAAATTTAACGCGCGGTAAAAAATTTGGTTAGTGAGGTATTAAAGAGGCAGTATGGAGCAGGTTTAAAAGTTGGGTTTGCGTGGAGTGAAGAATGGTTTTCCAATGCAGAACTCAGGCCTACGACCATTACCAAAATATCACAAACTTGCAGGTTCATTAAAATATGGAATTAAATTATTGCTGGATGGTGTGCAAGCGAAACAAAAACCTGAGCTGTTGTCCTCCGGCACTGCAGTTGAATTTAATATTTCAACATTCCCCCTTAAATTCAACTGCTGGGTTTTCTACCATACCCAGACAATTCCTCAAATAATTAAAACTCTTTTTCCCCAATGGCTTTGTCAGAATGTCTGCAAACCGCTCCTCTGTTCTGCAATGTTTTAGAACAATTTATCCATTGTTCACTAGCTCCCTTATGTAGTGAAACTTGGCATCTATGTGTTTCGTTCTCTTGTGAAACACATAATTCTTTGAAAATGCTATAGCTGAGGTGTTGTCACAATAAATTATTGTGCCCTTTACCTGTTCCTGACATAAAATTCTCAACTTTCTCCTCATCCAAACTGCTTGACATGCTGCTATTGTAGCTGCCACATATTCTGCTTCTGCTGTAGACAATGCCACAATTGGCTGTATTTTAGAAGCCCATGAAATGGATCCTGAACCCATATGAAAAACATAACCAGATGTACTTTTCCGATCATCTATACTTCCAGCCCAATTTTTGTCAGTATATCCAATCAATTCATAATTTTTTGAAGTGGTATATAGAATTCCATACCTTTTAGCTCCTTTCACATACCTCAGAATTCTTTTTGTTGCTATCCAATGTGCCTCCTTTGACCTTTCCATAAATATGGAAATTAATCTCACAAAATGCATAATATCCGGCCTAGTTGTAGTCAAATACATGAGACTGCCAACTATGCTCTTGTACAAACTAGGATCAAAATCCTTGTTGTTGTCCTCTTTGCTGAGTTTCAATCCCATCACTGTGGGAGTAATTGCTGCTTTGCAATCCTGCATGTTAAATCTTTCCAAAACTTCATTTACATATTTATCTTGAGAAATTAAAAAAAAAAAAAATCATTTTTCTCTATTTCTATTCCTAAGAAGTATTTCAGCAATCCCATATCAGTCATCTCAAATTCATCCTTCATGACTGATTTAAAATTCTTAATGAGGTAAGCATCATTACCTGTAAATATCACATCATCAACATATAAAACAACAATCAACATCTTACCATCTTTCTCCTTGATGTATAATGGGGGTTCTCCTTCACATTTTTCAAACCCATTTTCCAGTAGATAGGCATCTATCCTACTGTACCATGCTCTTGGTGCTTGTTTCAGCCCATAAAGAGCTTTCTTCAATATGCAAACTTTGTGTTCTTGGCCTGCTTTCTCATAGCCCAGAGGTTGTTCAACATAAACCTCTTCCATCAATACTCCATTTAGGAATGTTGATTTCACATCCATTTGATAAACCTTCCACTTGTGTTGTGCTGCTATGGACAAAAATGCTCTCACTGTTTCCATTCTTGCAACTAGTGCAAAATTTTCTTCATAATCTCTTCCATGTTGTTGATTGTAGCCTTTGAAAACAAGTTTGGCCTTATGCCTTTCAATATTACCTTCAACATTTCTCTTGGTTTTATAAACCCATTTTACTCCAATGACTTCCTTACCTTTTGGGAGATCAACCAATTCCCATGTTTTATTTTTCTCTATTGCATTCATTTCATCATCCATAGCATCTATTCATTTCTTATCGTTTATAGCTTCTTCAAAATGAATAGGATAATCAACATGACAATATAATGCAAATAAAGAGTTCATACCTTCATTTTCTACCTCTTGCTCATAAATATCATTCAAATTTCTAAATCTGGTTCCTCTTTCATTTGGTGTATGTGTGCTTGAAGAAGCACTCAAATCTGCTCCTTGTGGTGTGCTTGAAGAAGCACTATCATTACTTCTCAAGGGTGTCCTCATTCCTGCTTGTGGTGTCCCTTGATGTCCTTGTGTTGGTGGAGGTGGTGCTACTAATGAGGTGTTCCTTTCAGCCATTTCTTCCTCATCATCATCATGATACAAACAGCTCTTCACATTGACTGTTTTCTCAATGCTTCCATCCCAAGCTTCTTCCTCAATGAACTGAACATCTCTGCTTATAATAAATTTCTTGGTGGATGGGTTATACAACCTGTATGCCTTGGATTCTTCACTGTATCCAATAAAAATGCCTTCTCCCCCTTAATTTCCAACTTCTTCCTTAGCTGATCCGGAATGTGTGCATAAGCCACACAACCAAAAACTCTCATGTGGGTGACACCTTGTTTTATGCCACTCCATGCTTCTTCCGGAACTCTGTTCATTACTGCTTTGGTTGGGCATCTATTCAAGATGTATGTTGCACAGTGTACAGTTTCAGCCCAGTAATCATTTGGCAAATGTTTTTCCTTCAACATACTTCTTACCATGTCCATGATTGTTCTATTTTTCCTTTCAACAACTCCATTTTTCTGCGGTGTGTACCTTTCTGTAAATTGCTTGTGTATGCCATTTTCTCTGCAAAAACGTAGAAATTATTTTGAGATATACTCACCTCCTCTATCAGTTCTTAAAACTTTTATGTGCTGCCTAGTTTGGTTCTCAACAAGTGCCTTAAAGTGGCAGAATTTCTCAAACACTTCACTTTTATATTTCAAGTAATAAACCCAAGTTTTCCTTGTGTAATCATCAATAAAAGTCAACATATAGTGGTTGCTTTCTATTGATGGTGTTTGCATTGGTCCACACAAATCTGAATGGAAAATTTCTAAGGGTGCCTTTGCCCTTATGCTCTTTCCTGATGGAAAGTTTTCTCTGTGTTGTTTTCCCAAGATGCAACCTTCACATAGGCTATCTGGTTCCTCAATCAATGGTAATCCCTTTACCATTCCTTTCCTATGCAACAAATTTAGTCCTCCAAAGTTGAGATGTCCAAATCTCAAGTGCCATAACCAATTTTAATATTTTGCTTCTCTTTGGAATGTCTCTTGTGTTACTGCTGCCATTTCATCTTCTTTCTTCAAATCTACTCTCATCTTGAGAGGGAAAATTATGTTCCTTGTCATCTTCACTTGTGCAATACATTTTTTTCTTGGTGGTTTATCCATGATGGTGCATACATAATCTTCAAAGAAAACATTGTAGCCCTTTTGGATGAGTTGTCCAATGCTTAACAAATTACATTTCATACCTGGTACATAATATACATCAGATATGCTCTTTTTTTCTCCTTTCTTTATCAAGACACCTACTCTGCCTTTTCCCATGACAAAGACCTTAATGTCTATCCCCAATGTTACTTGAGACTTTAGATTTTCATCTAACATGGAAAACATGGCAATGTTTCCATTCATATGGTTGCTACATCCTGAATCTAAAAACCATATATCCTCATTCTTTTCCTCAACCATATTACATGCTAAAAACAACTTATCTTGACTGATATTTTCTTTTGTAAAATTAGCACTGGGTCTATTACCCATGTCACTCTGTTTCTTCCTACATTCATTGGCATAATGGCCATACTTCTTACAGTAATGACATTGGACTTTGGCTTTATCGTACCTTTGTCCATGTGCTTTATTTTTTCCACCTTGCTGGCTGCTGCCTTGGCCTTGGTTCTAATTTTCATTACTGCCCCTTCCACTTGCAGGGTTGTTTCGTCCTCCTCTATTTTGGCTTCTACCTCTTCCTTTTCCTCTGTAGATTCCTCTGCCTTGACCTCTTCCTCTTCCAAAGGACATTTGGGTCTTGAAGGCATGCTCCAAATATGATTTTGCATTTCTACCCAATCTTTTTCATGAGTCATCAGTGATGCATGAAGCTCATCAACTGTAAACTTTGTGAGATCCTTTGTCTCTTCAATGGTTGTGACTATAACATCAAACCTTGAGGGTAAGCTCCTCAATAATTTCTCCACTATCCTTCTTTCTTCAAGTGTCTCTCCATGAGACCTTATCTGGGTAACCAACCCAATCACATGTGTGAAGAATGAGTTTATGTTATCAGATTCTTTCATACAGAGAGTTTCAAAATCTCTCCTTAGCAATTGTAACTTTGTTGTATTCACCTTCTCCATACCTTGATAGGCAATCTGGAGGGTATCCCATGCATCCTTGGACCTCTTAGTTGCTGCTATCCTTGGAAACACACTTTCATGCACTGCTTGATAGAGATAGAAGAGGGCTTTTGAGTCCTTCTTCCTATTTCTCCTCAAAAAATCCTTCTCTGTCTGTGTTAAGGAATTAAAGGCATTTTCATCTGATGATTCTTAAAAACCATATTCAACAAGCACCCATAAGTCTTGAGAGGCAAACAGGGCTCTCATGGTGATTTCTCAATAATCATAGTTCTTCCCATTGAACTGTGGGAGCTGAGTATTTCCAATACTCATGCTTGTGCTAGCTCCTGCCATGGCTAGCACTCTGAACTATGTTCAAATAACTTGACTGTGTTTTTAAATAAACTGTCTCTCTGCCTAAGAGACAAACTCTGTCTATGAGGACTGCACTTTTTAACAAACTCAAAACTCTATTTTTGAGAAATACCTGGACTTTTGCTGAGCCTTCACTCTGCTGGACAACTGCTGCAACAAACATCTTCCTTCAGCTTCTTTGACACCTTCAAAGATCCTGTAATGGCTCTGATACCATGTTGGAATTTCTGAAATACTCCAAACACATAGAGGAATAAAATTTCTCCTCTTAACACAGAGAACTCATTTTAAAATTTTCTGGACAGAGATGCATAAATAATTCTATTCCATTAAACTGTAAAAGATATTACAAATATGCCACAGAACTGTTGTTCTGGCATTTACAAAAAATAATTCTTCAACTGTTGCACACACAGTGTGAATCAATCTCTCTCTCTCTGTCACTTACAAAATGAACACACAGTGCTTTACAAAATATTCTCTCTGTTTTTAAATATAGAGTTTCACACTCTGTCTCTCCAAAGAAAAATACACAACAGTGTTTTTGTGTCAGCCATTGGGCTTTTTACAATGCACAATCAACTGATATTAAAAATGCACAACAGCTTTTTATGCCATCGGCCTTTTTTTTCATATGACATATTAAAAACAATTAAATCAAACTATTTAACTAATATATATATATATATATATATATATATATATATATTAATATATATTATAAACTTTTGAATTTTATAATATATATATATGTATATTCAACGTATACATATGTCAAAAGTCAAAACGACTTTGTAATAAAACTTACCGCGGTAAAAAAAAGAAAAATTAAGGTCTTTACAAAAGAACCTTTGCCGCAACAAAAATTGTTAAAACTTTTAACCAAATTTTGAAACCTTTGCGGATTTCAAAAGCTAGGAATTAAATCCCATTGCAAAGAAAAATTCGTGTACCAAATGCCCCATACGTTAGCAAGCCCTTTTTGAATGCAATAGGCCTGTGATTGGTTGCTTGCTGGGCCCCGCGAACATCAAACAAATTATATACCGGATTTGATAAAAAGTTCGCATACCAAATGGGCTTCATGACGTAAGCCTCATTTCTACATGATAAAATCTTATTGGTTGCTGCTTTGACTTGGCCCATTTAAAAAAATTAACGCGGTAAAAAATTTGGTTGGTGAGGTATTAAAGAGGCGGTATGGAGCAGGTATAAAATTTGGGTTTGCATGGAGTGAAGAATGGTTTTCCAATGCAGAACTCAGGCCTACGGCCATTACCAAAATATCACGAACTTGTAGGTTCATTAAAATCTCGAATTTATTGTTGGATGGTCTGCAAGCAAACAAAAAACCTAAGCTGCTATCCTCCAGCACTGCAGTTGAAATTAATACTTCAATAGTGAATTGGATAATTTCGGCTTTAGGATAGGAAGAGAATCAAATGAGAGATTTGAATTGTGGAAACAATTGACTCAACGAGTTTACGGGAATTTATTCGCCGCCTGCAAAACTACCTATTCATTCATAGTCGCCTTTAGTTTCGTTTCCGTTTCAGAAGAATAACTAAAATGAATGCCTTTCGGTCCATTACATTAAATGCCTCGAACTTCAGACCGGTTGAAATTGCGGTCAAGCCATTATTGTATCCACTGAGGATTAACACAAAACCAAAACACCAATATTTTCTTAAAAATTTAAATTTTGTAAAAGTAAGCCATTAGTTTGGTTTTTTAGTAAAGGAAAAATGAAATATAAAATTTTTTGATAAAATTTTAGTAGCCATTTTTAATATATATGTAATTTGAAAGTAAATTTAATATCAACATTTCGTAAAAGTTGTTACTCAAAGTATTTTTGGCTCTAAATTCATTATAAACTTTAATAATTGTTTATTCATTATAAAACTTTGATAATTATTTTCTGTATAGATATAATTAATGAAAATAGAGGAAAAACAAAATGATTTTTTTATAATGTCCAACCAATTGGTATAGATTAGTCTTAAATTTTAATCATATTACAAGTGTATCACATTTTAAGGATGAATTTTGTCTTAAAAAATGTAAACAATAAGAAACCAATAATGATATTTGTGAAGGAATCCAACCCAGTGAGAATATTGAGTGGCTCAGTCACCTAAGCCTCAACTCAACAATAAACACCTTTTTCATAAGTAAGTATAATAATTGTGAAATTGGCATTGATACCAATAATTATGTAGTGAGAGGCATCTGGTTGCAACTCCATATTTCATGCCTCTAATTGCAACACTAGATTTCTTCTCAAGGCTCTGATATATAATAACTCTATTCACTCTTCCTCTTAATTCCATAATAGTACCTCCAAAAATGAGATTCTTCTATTAAACAATATCAAGCTCAAAGTCCAAAAATGAGATTCTTCTCTTAAACAATCTCAAGCTCAAAATCCAAAAGTGAGATTCTTCTCTTAAACTATACCAAGTTCAAGAAATGAGATTTAGTACTCTCATTAAGATCCCAAGTCCTTATGCCCACTTAGAAAATGTTGTGAATAGTATTCAAGTGTCTAATCACTTCATAGACCTATGACCAAAATAACTTGCTCTTACTCATAATGAAGACTACATATATCACAAACCTATATAATCATAAGTACTTTCCTTTCTCTCTAATAACAAAAAGGTCACAAACTTATAAAACTCTAAGTACATTTCTTTCTCTCTAATAATTAAAAAATAATGACATGATTTCCCTTCACACTAGTAAGTAGGAACATCCATTTACTTTCCTTTCGCACTAATACCCAAAAGCAATGAGGTACTTTCAATAACGTTTTCTACAAAGTAATTATTAGAAGTCCTAATTAAGTATTAGGACAAAATTAAGTGTAAAATAATTAACAAAAAAAATAACTTTGATATCAACACCTTGAGAACCTAAGCTTTAATTAGACATAAAGACCAATATTTAATTAAAGAAATCATCATTTACTTCTTTTGATATATCACATATAATATACATTTTAATTGGTGTAAAGATGGATGCAAGTATATGACCATCTTGGGAATCATGTGAAGGTCATAGGTAAGGTGCCAAAATCAAGTCAATCCTAACGCTACCATAGCCAAGAATATCTAAAAATACCAATTTCTCATTTTTTGGATCTGGTTCTAACATCTACAGTTGGCTAGCTTTGACATTGATGGATAGCTAGCTTTCCACACTAACAGTCCATTAGCTTCAACATTCTCAATCAGCTAGCTTCTTATATTAATAAGAAACTAGATTCTTAGACCGAAAATTAGCTAGCTTGAACCAAAACAATCAATTAACTTCGACATTGATAGTGAGCTAGATTCTGACATCAATAATCAAATAGATTTTACGCTAATAAGAAACTATGAGCATGAAAAAAACTAGTAAGTTATAAAATTATGTGGAAACAAAATTATTCCAACAAATTGATATTACATTTTGTCACATTCATGTAATTCGATGGTCTGTCGACAAAAATGGAATTCCATAGCTTCAACAAACTTTATGACATAATATGTTACATTTTATTTAGTCTCACAATTTACCAGCTACACCAAACCAAGCTCAATCATGTCTCTAAGAAAAAGAAGCTAAACTAATCTATGTTTAGTCCTTGTATGATATGTCGAAGATCTACTAAATGTAATGGCACTTTTACTATAAAAAAAAATGTCCACATAATATTATTTATAGCTTCCTTGGTAACCCCTATAGTAGCAATGTCTTTGTCCTTTGTCCTCTTCACTTGACAAAGCAACAATAGACTAATTCCTAGCCATCTAGTTGATGGCTCCACCAAAAAAAATAAAATACACCAAAGCTACTTCAACCCAAAAGACAGAATATGGAAACAAATTGGAAGCCAAAAGAGTTGCAAGAGGTGAATTTTTATATCAAAGAGAACAAAAGCAGCTTGGATGGGTTTGAATTAAAGGGAATAAAAGGATCCCTGAATTTACAAACAATTATAAGCAAGTGGAAAAGTAGGTGCAAACCCCTCATAAGCATGCCTCTTACTATACCATAGGGCAAGGTACATATGTGGTGCGCTCTTGAATTTCGTAGGAAGAGAGCTCCCTCTCTTGTAGTAGGTAAAATATATCTTATAGGTCAATAAAAGCACTAGTTTACAGGTTTGGTAGGGATGCGATCCATGAATATGGATTGGTTAAAAAAAATATTACTTAGAAAGCATGCATTCATGTCCACCTTGCTAGGTTTCCAAATCTAGAGATCAGATCAGATGATAAGTTTGCAAGGTGGCCTACACGGTTTAAAAGTTATTCAACCAAAATATTTTACAACTAAATGAGGGAAGATTCTACCCAAATAATTTTAAGAATAAATATCTAGATAGCTAGAAGACTACTCGTTCATGGATTCTCACACGTAACAAAAGCATTGGATTTGAAGCTAAATATCTTGGAAGCCATTGGGAAGATAGTTAAGTTGAAGAAGAAGTACAACTAGGTGGATCATGTCACCAACATCCTAAATAATAAATACAAATAATGTCAAAATTATATGAAGATGATATGGTTCCTGTCTCTTATTATTTAGTTAGTGATGTCATAGGTCACTCTACTAGGACATACCTATTTTACTAGAAAGGTCATCTCATTCACGAGGAAATTTAAGTTCTTTGATAAAAATTAGTTAGGCAAGACATAGTATCCATCCCTTTAAGAAATTAGTTAGGCAATACATAGTCTCCATCCCTTTGAGAAATGTTTATAAACTGGTTTATAAAATATGGAAAGAGTATCATAGAGATAGTGAGTTGCATAGCAGGTCCAAAAACCCTGCTCAACTATTCACACATCTAGGATGTTTTGGACTCAACGGAAGTATATTGTGTCAACTCAACTAACATCCATCTAAAATATTTATCATATCAACCATATTCCCTTGAAATTTTTAATGAGCTGAATTGAAAAACCAACATAGTATTTGATATTCTAGAGCTAATCCTCCTGACACTGATCGAGACAATTCTCCCCATAAATAATGGCGAGTGGGAAGATGAAAGAAAGTTAGAATTGTATATTATAAATTTCAAACTGAATTTTCAATTTTAGTGAGACTAACTAAAAATAAGCTCACAGGCCAGTCAAGATATCTAACCATCGATTGAGCACAATATCTTGGAATAAACTAGATAGAAGCACTACAAAATATCATCTTAAAGGAGCCCAAGCTTTAGAAAAAATTGTAAGAAATAATGAAAAAAGAGTTAGAACAATTAGTCATGAAGGGTAATTTGACCCAACAAAAACTAAGACAATGGACTTCATGGGCTCATCCAGCAAGTCTCAAATTTTAGAAGCAGTTGGGAAAGCAAGGGAATTTTTTTGAAATTTCCACGTAGATGATGTTGGGAGAACATGAAAAAGTAAAGTGACAAACTCAATAGGAGTAAGGTATGGGTTGATCACTAAAGCTGATAAGAGCATCCCCAAAAAAAATTACTAAAGGGTAGTCAAGTCAAATAGAGAAACAAAGGACAGGAAAATGACATGCACTAGTAAACTTCAAAGCTAACTCCCACTAATTAAAGGAATAAGAATGGAATAAGAAATTAGTAAAAATTGTGTAGTAATGGATAGGGGGATTTAAGACTAGGGGATTCAAACATAGGATGTTTCATTAGAACATACAAATTCATTCGACGTAGAAAATATATAATAAATAAAGAAGAACTACATGATTCATATGCAATAAATAACCTACCTCATCAATAACAATGATGGAAACAACAAAATAGTCACAAAAGGTTAATCGAATGGTGTTCCACAACTGTTAGGACATCCTAACAAGTCCACTTGAAGGATAACATAAGAACGCATAAGAAAATACACAATTATAAATCAGTGAAATGGAAGGGGCATTTTACCTCAACACAATAACTTAAACTGAATCAACTAGCATATGATCCCAAAGATGTATTAGATATTTACGTATTTCAACTATTTCATGTTGTCTCTAGAGAAACTTCTATCATGTGGAAGAGAATGGGGAAGGATATTATCATGCTATGAAAATAAAGAAAAGGAATTTGTCTAGACTAATTGCATGCGTTTAGTTATGGATAAAATATAACTAGCTTTCATATGCAATAGTGAGGACCAATTCGACTCAATGCAACAAATAGTTCATCAACTTATTGCTGAAAATGTCCAAATGAGAGAATAGGTAGATAAGTCATAACGACAGAATAAGAATGTGATTTATCCTCTATACTTGAGTAGGAAATTTTCACGTTTAAAGAGGTAAAGAATAAACTACGAGAACCAATGGATATGCTAGATACTCTTGATGTTATCCTCAATTACTAAATGACGAATTTGACAATAGTATGTAATGGATTTCATATTCAAAAGTTACTTAATAAGGAATTATTGGAGAAGAAGAATTGCACGTTTGATCCTTGGGAAGTATCATCCCTTATACTTGGCTTTAGTTTGGTTTCCTTCTACATTGGGTACTTATTGGTTTAATCAATGACTATTATATGTCTTGTTTTGATAAGCTAAGTGTGTAATTCCTTCCAGGTTTATAATAAACAATCCTTAAATGTGGATATATGTAATTTTCTACGAATTAATCACCTCAAATTGTCTCTGTTATATTGACCCACATTATAATATGGCATGTTGTGATGCATTCTGGTAAGGCAAAATAATAGAGGTGTTAGCCTCTCTCATAAAAAAATTATAAATCCAAAATAAATTAATAAATTAAATATTAAAAGTTAGGGATTTATGCCTAACCCTATAAATTGGGTTGTTCCTCTAAGTTAGGAGTTAGTTTAGGTAGCTCCTAGATTGGTGTGTGGATGGTTGAGAAAATGTCTCAATCAAAGTGTCCAAGATAGAATGAACTATCTTGAGACACAATCTCCTCATCTATTTAATTATAATATTACATTATTTTAAATGAGAAAATATGTGAGGAAGCCATGAGGTTGAAGCCTTTTCTGCCATGACTTTGTTTGGGTATAAATCAGTGTGTTTTTATGTGTGTTAATGTTGTGTGATTATTCATCAAGAGGAGTGTTTCACATGGGTGCTTCATTCGACTTTGTATTAATTTCATCGACCGGGGCTTCGATCCATGGTTAGATGTGTTTTCACATCAAATTAGGGGTCATGTCACAATTCAAATGCATGTGATTTAATGCACTATGTTCATAGGATCTATTATCACTCTAATAATTCTTAAGTTGTGAGATTTTAGTTTAAATTCTAAGAACATTAGAGGTCACCACAAACATACTTTTAAACTCTAGGATCTAGCCTTCCTAGGGTTCAGAGAGGGATCTCTCTATAAGATTTAACTTTGTTTTGATTATATGATATTAGGCTAGTTATGATTGTGAAAATTGGTTTTGATTTGGTTTGTTTTGGTGAAAAAAAATCACTTAATGAGATGGATAGTGATAGATATGTTTGTCCATTGGGCTAAGGAGTCTAAAGTCAATCAAACAGAACTAGGATCAAGGTCAAAGACAAGTCATTGAAGATCTTGGAAGGTTGATTGGTGAAGTGGTTTGATCGGGATAAAGAGCAATGAAGGACTCTTTGATCTGGATAAGGAGGAGTAGACAGAGGTCATTCAAAAGAGGGATCAATTAAGGGTTCCCTACTCTGGAAATCAATAGAAAACATAGAAATGATAAACAGTTAAAAACAGGGTGCTTTTAACAAATCCTGTAATAATACTCCTGATTTATCATTTAAATTTAGAATACATATATGGATGCATGTAAACATAAGAAGATAAACAAAGACAATAGAAAGTACTTCACTTTAATGGCTCATCACATGAGTCCTGAAATATGATGTTAAATGATTTGATCTGGTCTGCTACTCGAACTTGCTACAAAAAGCCTTCAAGTACAGAAATATTGACTATAAAAATCTTTAGCAATTTATTCCACAATAATAATTCAAAAGATGAAGTATATATACAAAAATGTTTACAAAATATCCTAGAATACTCCTAGGAATTTTATAAGGAAAATAAAATATCTTTTACAAAAAAATAGTGACAGTTGCTTAACAACTCAGCAAGTTGTCTTATTTATCCCAATAAATAGAAGTGATGTTTTGGATTGGGTGTGGCTGGCTGCCTTGGTTTCTTCTTTGCTGGAAATGATATTTCAAATATGTTTTGAAATATTATCTTCTTATCTGATACTCTTTCATCTCTGATAAAAATACCTTACTGTTGTAAAATTCTGTTTTTACTTTGAAAAAATCAGCAAACTATTTTAATATTTTTCTCTGCATTTTGAATTTTACAGTAAGTTAGTGATTGATTCCTAAGATTCATCATCAGGAATTTTTATCTTTCTCAGCTTCCTAAAGTTCTCATCTACCTTAGTGTATCTAGCAAATGTTGGTTTTATAACAAATAAGTGTTTTATCTCATGTTGTAGATAAAACAAGTCTTCAAAACTTCTATGTAAAACCTTTCCTGTAGCGATTCCTTGTCCTTCTGTTTTGTCAACCTGAGCTTTTGCATAATATATTATCTTTTTGTTGTAGTCTTCTTATGGCATGAGTTTATCATTAATAACCAGGATGTTTGGCAAACCTCTTTGCCTCAAAATCTAATACTTAACCATAAACTTGGTTATGGCTATGTTCATGTTTTCACATTTTTCTTCTAACTACTTCATTAAATTCTTCTTTGAAATCACTTTCCTTATTTCAAGGATTGTCTCTATTCTATCAATAATTTCTATCTCTTCAAGTTCTTGCTTGTTCTTGTTGTTGAGAAACATGATTAATTCTAGGGTCTGTTCAGGTTTGGCACCTAGTTCCTCCTTTGTTTTTTGAATTCCTTCTTGTGCTACCTTTAGTAAATCCCTCTGCTCATATATTACCTAGATTGATGGCCAAAAATCATTGATGGATTGAATGATTTTACTCCATAGCTGATTCTTCACATAATACATTGGCTCTTTCAAGGATAAATCCTTTTGTAGATTCTTCAACTCAACATTTAACTGGTTAGCCCTTTGTTCCTAAGTTTTGGCATTGATTTGGGCTAGCTTCTTAGTGTCTTCAAGATTTTCAATCACTTTCTTCAATCTTTTGATCTTATTGGTTTGAAGTGTCATTTCCTTCATGGCTTTAACTAGTTTACTAGCCTCATCATAATGTTGAGCTGCTATGGTAGAGGGTTCTGTAGTTGAATTAGTTGATGAGGTTACTAACACTGCAGTGGCCAGTGGTACTTTTGGTACCAACTCTTCTGCCAGAGTTTAAGGCACAACTATAGTAACCATATAAATTACTGTAGGATCTTCCTGTGATTTTGTAATTTCTCTTACATGGACAAGCTTGTCCATTTGGATTTCCATCTCTTTTATCTGTGCTGTCAATTGTAAAATCAAGTTCATCATATTATCTTTATGGTTTTCCTCTTGAACTATTTCTTTGGCTTGTGGATGTTTAGTTGGTGGAAGCTTGAGTTGTTTCCTCAGTGCTGCAATATCAGCATTAGTTTTCTTCACTAATTCTTTTGCAGCTTTGACATTGGCAGGATCGTATCCTACTTTAATAACCAAGTCTTCTAAAGACTTAATCCTAAGATCTTTAGCATATAAAGAAGCCTTGTCAACTTTAATTTGATATCTCATATTTATTATTGTATTCTGGAGATTTTGGACACTCATGGCCTTTGTAGTAATGGTAGAATAAAGCATCTCAGAAGTTTTCTTGTGAAATTCAATTTGATCTAGTGCATGGATACTTTCTGTAGGCACTTCAAGATCAACTTTCTTGTAATCTGCCACTGTTTTAGGAGTCCTAATTGTTGGTTGAATTACTGACATAATCAAATTCTTGTTTGAATAATCAAAAGCTGATAGAAGTTTGTTCTGAATACCGGGTTTTTGTTTCAAATACTGAGAATATATCTCATTCTTAATTTCTTCATTCTTTGTCTTAATTTGTTTATATTTCTCCTTGATGTCAATATCTATATCTTCTGCTGACTGTGAGGAGGAGGCCTCCATACTCTGTTGTTTCTCTATTACCTATGTGTTTGAATTATCAGGATGTTCTTCATTTAGAATCTCTCTGGATGGCTCATTTGTAATGACTGTAGCAGCACCTGTGTTTGTTTCTGGAACATATGTATCTCCCACTTCTATGGTCACTTTTTCTTTATCAACTGGATTGATCTTAGGATTTTTATTGTATCTGAGTTTAAATCTAGTTTCAGTTGTTGTCTCAACAATGTAGGTACCTTATTCTCTAACTCTCTTAGTAGCTTTATCTCCTTGATTTACAGTTTGCAAGGTGTGACTAGTATCACCCTGTTTAA
Organism: Pinus albicaulis; assembly: GCA_034641835.2. Lineage (NCBI taxonomy): Eukaryota > Viridiplantae > Streptophyta > Pinopsida > Pinales > Pinaceae > Pinus > Pinus albicaulis. The sequence continues at coordinate 887,974,786 of CM076583.1, read as the reverse complement.
CTGCTTCTACCAAGGTATTTTCTAGCCACTCTGTTTGATTGACAAATTATTCAATTTTTGGTTTTTTCTCATGAATATAAGGTGTCAATTTGCACTTCACCCTCATTTTTCTTAGTATTCCCTGTGGAAGATAATTCCATGATAAGTTGTCTTCAAATTTGTATTCAAGAAATTGTTTGGCTGCTTCTTGTCCTGCATCTCTCTGATTACAAATAAAAGGTCCCACCTGATTCTTCAACTTAAATTGGGTCTTGTTTTTTGTTGCTAAGAAGTTGATAGAATCTGAATTTAGGATTTTCCTGATATACTCCAAGGCAAAAACTCTCATTGGCACATACTTAGGTAGTTTATAGGGTAAAATATTTGACCCAAAAACTCTGATTTCTGTATGTTTTTTATATAAGTACCAATCTCCAGTTCTAGTTTTCTCTAATAGTTGTAGAACTTTCTTTATCTCATCATTGATTCTTGGTTGTACTTTGTTTGTCAACATTTTTATTAATGGGTGAACAAAGTAATCTGTAAACTCTGCATAACTGAACTATGTGGACTCTTTTCTGATCAAAGATGTCCAAAAGATGATTGAAAGTGGGTTCTATTCAATATCAAGCTTCTGAAGTGTTATTGGGAACTTGTCTTCTTGGAAATATAAGAACATATGGAAAAGGAAGGATGTATACCTAAATACTCCTTCAGTTGGCACTTTGACAAGTTGATCATGGATATTATCAGCTATGTATTCGGCATAATTTAAAATGACAGAAGGAGGTTGTCCTGGTGCAAAGGTAGATAGAAAACCCAGGATTGCTTCATCTGTATGCTCATTTGTAAAATACCCTAGGATAAAGGACAACATGGATATGACATGCCTAGAACCTTCAGGAAATTTTGAAGTAGAATAAGGAGGATTGATCTGTGGAATTTCAACATGTAAAGGCATGAACAATTGGAAAATTTGAAACCTTTTGGGAAATTCTAGACCGATGTAAAGCTTTGTGAGTTCTTCTATGGATAAAGCAATAGCATTGGGATCTAGTTTGAGCTGTAGCATCTGATTTACTGACTCAGCATTAATTATAAACAATACTTCTTTATTTGCATTTACCATTGCTCTTTGTTCAGGTGAATAATAGGTCCGACACATCCTAATAACCTTTGGACATTGATGAGTGAGTGGAACAACATATTTGGGTAGGTTTGACTCCCAAATTTGGACTTATTTAACTTGATCTAATGACTTTTCAAGACTCCAGTAGTGGAGGTCTAACAGATTAAATTCTATCACTGGGTTTGTTATTCTATAATCCACATCTGCAAAGGGTGTATGTTCAATGTCTACAAGAGGACGTTGTAGAGGATTTAAAATAATTGCAGTCTTGGAAGATATTGTTGGGTTTGATTTTGACATCTTTAGACTTTCTAGATACTTGAAACTCTATATTTTGACTTTTTTGAACTCTTCTGTAAGATTAAATTGTTTACAGAATTGTTTTTTACTCTAGGAGAGGTTCTTTAAATAGAAATAGGCATAAACTGGTTTTTTTCTTGGATTTAATTCTTCAAATTTGACTTCAAACTATTCTTCAGACTCTTACAGGTTTAGGAAATGATAGATAAGGGTTTCCTCTCCCTTTTTCAGACAAACTGGACTGCAACTGGTTCAAATTGGGCACAGAAGGATTGGGGTTACTTGCAAAGGGTTTCTGGAAAAATTCGAAGTCTTATAAGGTCTGCAAATATTCAATTTTTCTTTCAAAACCATATGCATTATCAAAATAGGGGTTTATCAGAATTTTCACAGTGAATTTTTTCTTTTCGGGCAACTACAATGTCTTTCTATGGATAAATGCGCTTCTCTGGGCTTAATTTCTTTCAGAAATTCTCTTTTCAAATGATAAACATGTTGTTTTTCTATGAAGAATACATGTGTGTGCGGGTATTTTGGTCTTTTAACTGGGTTTCGAGGTGTCAAACAGGTTCTGATGGCTTTTCGAAGTCTTTGGAAGTCAAACTAAGCTTCTAGTGATATTTGATAGCAACTGCAATGGCTTTCTGGTTCTCTGGGCGTGAAAATAGTGTACCAGTCTTGTTTCTTTAGTCGAAATGGATAAACGCACAGATAGAATGCAAAGAAGGGATTTTCTAGGCATATAGGAAGTTTTTATAACGTTTTAGGTTTAAAGGGTATGCATTTAATGGCGGTCATATCAGAGCGGAGGGCGGTTTTGGCTTCAAAGGCAGAAAACCAAAAGCGGTTATCGCATTGGTCTGAGGGTGGTAAGTAGTTTTGTGGGATCGAATGTGATCCAGTCATATGTTGCCACATGGAGGAGAAAGAAGGGCACAAAACAACCCATTTCGCAAAGTTTGGAATGGTTATTAACTGTGCTTTTAAAAATGTGATATGGTGTTGGGGTCGTCGGATCTGGGAGGATGTATGCGAATGGTTGTGATTAAATTAGGAAACTGATCGGCGGTTGTGGGTATGTGGCAGGGTTAGTTTTAATATTAAAACATATGTTTTAATAAAAAAACTAATGTTTTATTTATGATATGGTGGGATGTATTTACATGGTAAATGAAACATTTACAAATGTTTAACAACTGTTGGGGGGCGTGTTTTATATAATATATATTTTTAACCTATGGGGAAAGGGCGGGATTTATATTTAGCACATGGGTTAATTAGAACCATAGGTTAATGTTTAAAAAATTGGTTGTTTGGGATATTTAAATAAAATGAATTAATAAATATATATGGGAAAGGGGTAGTCTAAGGTGATTAATACATATGTTAAAATTATATGAAATGAAATGTAATGAATGAAAATACACAAATAAACTTAAGTGTAAAATAGGAATTTTAGCATAAAATTATCCCATTTTGATATTTACACATAAACTTAGGATAAATTGTATTTTGTGGGTTTTTGAGTGTTTTTGGATGAAATGAAATTAATTATGAGGGGTTTTTACTTTTCTAAGAAAAAAATGTGTTTTACTTAGGAAAATAGATTATCTTTTTTTTGTAAAAGGGTGAATATGCTGAGGAAATGGATTTTATGAAGGGAATCTAGTATTTTTAACCAATCAGTTAGTAAGCCTTGTGTCTGGTCCCAACAAAATTCAGGGAAATTCTCTAAGCCTCTTTAACTGAAGGTTTTGAATACTGGATCATTGTGGGGGAGGGGAAATTAGTAATTTTCCCGATGATGTTTTATTACATGCATTGCACAACTGTTTTCTACCTACCCATCATTATTCTAACATTTTTTGCTTCATTTGTATGGGTGCATTTAAGCTTGCAACCCTAAATCCTTTTTTATTTTAAAGCAGGAAACTATCTAAGTCTAACCTTATTTCATCCGAGGGCTCAGGATTAAACTGTTGAGCTCCTCATTTATTCTCTAACTATCTATTAATTTTTCAAGTTTAAACTGTTTGACATATATTTATTCTCTATCTAAAACATGAAATTCAAAGCATGAAAAGTTAAGATTAAACTATTTAATTGATCATGCATTATGGCATTTTAAACAATCTGCACATATAATCATTATTTTTGCAGTAAAAATAAATAGTGGTGGCATTTTGACTTTCTCACTTTCATGTCTTATTCTTATCTCTTTTTTCTTTTGGGGTCCACTTTTATTCTTTTTTTATCCTTTTTTTTCTAAGTCCTTAGATCTTTCTTTTATGACTTTACCCTCTTTTCATTTTTTATTATTTTCAAAATACGGGAAAACAACTTGTAGAAAGAAAGGTATGTACATATTTACAAGACTATCAAAGTCAATTAAAAGATTATGAACCCTATTATTATAGGACCCTAACAAGATCCTCGCTTTTATGACATGAGACAGTCATTTGAAATACAGACTAATGCAAGTGACTATGCCATGGGTTTAGTCCTCATGCAACATGGTAATCCCATATGTTTTCATTCGGAAAATTTTAATGGTGTAGTGATTAATTATCCTACATATGACAAGGAATTGTATGAATTAGTGCAAAGTGTTAAAAAGTGGAAACACTACATGATGGATAGGGAAACAATCATTCACACTGATCATCAACCATTGCAATACTTGAAATCACAAAAAAAATTGTAGCAATCAAGGCACTTTCGATGGATGGCTTTTCTTCAATAATTCCACTTGCTAATAAGGTATAAAAAAGGTATCTATAACAAAGTTTTTGATATTCTTTCTAGGCCTATTATTAGTCTTGTTACTATTCTTAAGCATAATTCTATTTTTCATGAGAGCTATGTTGAACAATATGCTTTAGATAGTGATTTTCAAGATGTATATGCGAATTTGAGTCAAGGGAACCAAGTAGAGGAATTGGATTATCATATGCATGATAACTTATTGTACCATCTTGGTAAGCTTTGTGTTCTGCAGGGAGGAAGAGTCAACATTATAAGGGAGGCACATACTTCTCTTATTGTTGGTCATTTCGGTGTAGGTAAGACAGTGACACAACTACAAAGGTATTTTGATTGGCCTTGTATGCTTGAAGTGTGTCACATTTTATTAAAGGTTGTTTATTATGTGTTGTCAATGATCCTAGCAATAGAAAGTTATGATTGTACACACCCATTCTGGTACCTTCTCATCCATGGGAAAGTGCTTCTATGGAATTTGTTGGAGGTCTTCCTATGTCAAAAAGGAATCATGATTATCTTTATGTAGTTGTGGATAGGCTTAGTAAAATGTGTATTTTAATGCCATGTAAAAATAAAATTACAGCTAAACAAATTGATGAGTTACTCTTTCAGAATGTGTGGGTGCATTTTGGATTTCCCACATCTATTTTTAGTCATAGATATTATTTATTTGTTGGGAATTTTTGGTTAAGCTTGTGGGGATTCATGGACATAAAATTGAAAAAGACTACAATATTTCATCCAAAAACAGATGGTCAAATAGAGGTGGTGAACATGGCAGTGATACATCTTCTTCGTGGGTATTTTAGCAAGCATCCCAAGTTGTGAGATGAACAGTTGCATTATATTCAACATGCTTACAACTGGGCCAAGTACTCTTTAACTCAAACATCACCATTTGAGGCATGTTAGGGACACTTGCCTAAATCTCCTTTGGATTTTATTTTTGGAAAATATGTTGCTATTGATGGTCATAGTAACATAAACAAAGCTAAAAATTTCATTGAAAAAATCCAATTGGTACATCAATAAGTTCAAGAACAACTGGAAAAGCGCTAAGTTAAGTAAAAAACAAGGCATGACAAGAATCATGTAGAATCGTGTAGATCACAATATATTTTTTGCTGGTAAGTCTATCTGCCCATAAGGCATTCACTAATTTCTTGTTCCAAGACTTTTTGTTATCTTCTAGTAACATCTTGATGATGTTTACAAGGCTCTTATTTGAATATTTAGCAAGGCCATTACCTTGAGGGTAATATGCAGTAGAATGTCCTAGGGTAATGTGATATTTACGGCAAAATTCAATCATCTTTTTGTATTTTAATTCAGCTGCATTGTCAGTAATAATGTTTTGGGGACATCCAAATCTTGAAAGTATGTTGTTTTCTAAAAAGGAGATAATGACAGTGTCAGTGGCTTCCCTAGAGGGTATGGCTTCAATCCACTTAGTAAAATAGTCAGTGGCTATTAGAATCCACTTGTGTTGGGATGATGATGGGGGGTGAATTTCACCAATGAAGTCAAGACCACATTGTTGAAATGGAATTTCTGTTGAGATGGGTTTTAAAGGCAAGGGTAATAACTTTTTCTTCCCTAAAATATTTTCTTACATCGGCAAACAAAGTAGGCCAGTAAAAACTAGCTCTCAGGATTTTGCCTGCAGTAGTCTTCCAATAGAGATGTCCTCCACAGTCACCTGCATGAAATTTTTCTAATATTTTTCCAGCTTCTTCTTTTAACAAACAATTTAATAAAATCCCACTATGATCTTTCCAGAAAAGTACATTGTCTAATATACAAAATCTTACTACCTTTAGCTTTAAGAATCTAGCTTTTGTTCTTGTTAATCCAGGAGGAGCTTGTAAGTTTAGTAATACAAATATGATATCTGCATACCATGGTGAGTTTGAAAAGGCTTCACTAATCTCTGGAGTCGCCATCTCTTCCTGACCATCTACTTGGGAAATAAAATTTATGTCTAGGGCATGACAATTTGATTCAGCCATGAGTTTGGCTAAACCTTGACCTTTTATAAGTTTAGTTTGTTTTATCTCTATGTCATATTCCAAGATTGTGGCAATCCACTAGCCTCTTCTACCATCAGGACCATCCTGAGTTAGAATGTATTTTACTACTATATTTGGGACATAGGAAATAGTGTGAGAATAAAGAATGTACACTCTGAAATATTTAATGGCCTTTACCATAGCTAGGGCATGTTTCTCCATGATATTTTATTTCAAAGTGGCATTTGTAAGTGTTCTGCTAAAGAAAGATTTGGGCTGCTCATAGCCCTGGTCATTTTTCTGTAGTAAAACTGCAACAATAGTGTGTTCTGAAGCAAAGAAAAAAATGATGAAATCCTTTTTAAAGTCAGGACTTATAAGGACTGAGGTTTTGGTTAAGGCCTGTTTGATAGATTCAAATGATTGTTTGGCCTCAATAGTCCATTTAAGAACTAAATCTTTTTTCAGCGTATTATTTAGTTCTCTAATTATTTCAGCGAAATTGGAGATGAATCTTCTTAAAAAGTTAATTTTACCTAGAAAATCTTGTAACTCTTTTATGTTACTTGGAGGACTAATGTTAGAAATTGCTTCTATTCTGGCAGGTTTTATTCTAATTCCTTCCTTAGATATTATGTGTCGTAGTAACTTACCTTCTTCTAATCAAAATAAGGTTTTCTTAGGGTTTAAAGAGATGCCAAACTTTCTGCATGTAATAAAGACTTGTCTAAGTTGATCCAAGTGTGCAAAACCAGTCTTAGAAAATACAGTAATTTCATCTAATTAAATCACTAAGAATTCATGAATTTATATTGCAAAGGCTATATCCATAGATCTTTGAAAGGTAGCCTCTGCATTCATTAAACCAAAAGACATTTTTACATATATAAAAGTGCCCCAAGGAGTAGTAAAAGTTGTTTTGGCTTGATCCTCTGGTTGGACTAAAATCTGGTTGTATCTTGAAAATCCATCTAAAATTGAAATCCTAGAAGAACCAACTACCCTTTATAAAATGTGATCCATCTTTGGTAAAGGATAATTATCTTTTAAGGATACTTTGTTTAGATTCCTAAAATCAACACATACTCTAATCTCTCCTATCTTTTTTCTGGTTGGAACTAGATTAGAAACCCAATCAGAATATCTGATTAGTGCAATTATCTGTGCATCATACATTCTTTTTACCTCTTTTTCAATCAAAGGCATCAAAATAGGGTTGATCCTTCTTAAATTTTGTTTAAAATATTTTTGATCTTCTTTTATAGAGTTTTTATGCTATATTATGTTGATATCATAGGATTTTAGGTCCTCATAACTCCAAGCAAAAACATCTTGATATTCCTTAAAAAGAGAAATATATTTTTCTTTTTCTTGTTGAGGTAAGGCTTTGGAAAATTTGATCATCTTGGGTTTTAACTCTGTGCCAATGTTACATTCCTCAATATCAAATCTAAGTGGCTCCATTTTGGGTTTTCTAGCAACATCATTTGAGTCAAATAAATCTTCTAAAGGAGTTAAACCTTTTGGTAAGAAATTATCTTTGAGATTTAATATATCAGATTCATCATCAATTATCTCATCAATTTCTACTCTCTCTAAGTTATCTATATCTGATTGACTAAATTTAGTATCTTTAGCAAACTTTACTTTATTTACATCTATATTATTCAAATCAATTTCACTATCTAAATCCTGATCTAATGTACAATCTGTGTCTATTTTACAATTCTGAAATTCACCTTCATTATTCATAAAATGGTAAATTTGTTGATTTTGTGAGAAAAATTGCCAATATTTGAGGTTATCTGGAATTATTGGTCTGTGTTTTACTTCTATAGTATACTTGTTTTCAATTTGTGCAGTTTTCTTAGTAGAAGGTTCAATGTTTTTCTTACTCCTGAGGTTATACTGCTTATGTACTTCATTTATGGCAAAATCATAACCTTGTTTGTAGTCGAATGATTCACCTGAATCTAATTGAAGTTGTTGGAGTTCAAATAACCCTTTATCTTTCTGTGTGAGAAAGATAGTGTTATTATCATCTATTACCATTAGATTTATGGTATCCTCGTCATCATCATTCTACTGAGAACTTTCAGCATAGTTCTCTTGAAATGTACGTCTTATTGTCTGATCAAGGGCTGATTCTTTAGATTTTCCTGAGTTTGTATTTTTCCTGAAGTTGGGATTCCTAATTTGCTATTGATTATCCCATTGAATTCTCCTTTCTATATTGTCTAATATATCCATCATTCTCTCTAAAGTCTTAGCTAATTGATCTATTTTTCCATCTAAACTAGTTGTTTCTTCTTTTATGGTTACTCTCCTCTCATTCCTTAATCTAGCTTTTTTGGCCAAAATATTTACTTCTACACCAACAACATCTATTTGCATTCTTTCTAAGGTTTCAACATTTATCTCCCTCAGCTGATAGGCCATGTCTGTGTCAAATCCATCAGGGAATTTGAGTAGGACAGAGTTAGGAGTGGGTTTGAGATTAGCTGGGATTGAGTTATAAACAATGTTATATCTAGTGCAGTAGTCTTGGACTGTTTCATTAGGAGCTATTTTCATTGCATCAAATTCAGATAATATTTGGAGTGGATTTTTCTTCTTTTCCCATTTATTCAAAAATAATCTATGAAAGACTGATAAATTAGCTATACTACCAACATTAATACCTTTAAACCATTTTTAAACTTCCCTTGTTAATGTTTGTGCAAAGAATCTCATTTGTACATTAGAATCATCTATTTCATGAAGCTCAAAGTAATATGTCATTTTATTAATATCTTGTTGGGTAGTGTAGTGAGTAGTAGCATCAAATTGGGGTATTTTACTTTGGTAATCCTGAGGCATGTCACCTAGTTGTGCTGGAAGAACTAAGGTAGCATACCTAGCAGCCATAGCTTGAATTCTAGCTTCACTTGGAGGTAGATTGGAGGTGCTCGGGGCTAAACTAGAAGTACTAGTTGATGCAGTTAAAGAAGTGGCTGATGAAACTAGAATATAAGATGGTGAACTACAAAAATTGGTGGATGAACTAAAAGATAAAGTTGTGGTGCTAGAAAATGAAACTGGAATATATGAAGAACTACTTGGAAATGAGAATTATGTGTTTAAATTTGCATAAGGTAAACTAATGGATGATGTTGATGTGGGAGAATATGGAAATAGTATTCTAGGTTGTAAGGGTTGTCTACGGATAAATGGATCTATAGCTTGGAGTGTGGTGGAAATTATAGATGATGTAGTAGTCTCTAAATGAAAAATAGAAGGCTTGGATGTGTATGCTAATAATTCAGCCAATTCAATAGCTTTATTTATTTCCTTAAGAATAGTAGCATTTATTTCTTCAAGTTTATCATGAGCTTTAAATATCTTTGATTCAGAATCTACTATAATATTTTCCTGCTTTGTTTCAAGAAATGAAATGAAAACGGGATCTATAACAGCACTTTTTAAGTTAGTTTCTGATTTACTTCTGAATAAAGAATGTTCAAAATTCAGGTCAAACTCTATCTCTTGTATACTCACTAACTCTTTTGGTAATGAATTTTCTCTAACTAAGGAAACTTTAGCACCTAAATTTTCTACTTGTTTATTTTTTTTTCCAATTCTGTCTGGATTGTCTACTATAACAACATGTTTAGGATCCGGGTTTGACCTAGTATAGTAGATATTTCTAGAAGCCAGAATTACAGTTTTTTATACTCACAATTTAGAAAAAAACAGCCTTAAGGTGAAAGGATGATGAAAATAATTTCCTTTAAGACCTATTTTAAGACTGGGGATTAGTTAATTCCCTAGCGGAGTCGCTAGTATGTTATCACTCTAATAATTCTCAATTTGTGAGATTTTGATTTAAAGTCTAAGAACATTATAGGTAACCACAAACTGACTTTTAAACTCTAGGATCTAGCCCTCCTAGGGTTCAAAGAGGGCTCTCTCTTTAAGATTTAACTTTGTTTTGATTATATGATATTAGGCTAGTTATGATTGTGCAAATTGGTTTTGATTTGGTTTGGTTTGGTGAGAAAAAATCACTTAATGAGATGGATAGTGATAGATTTGTTTGTCCATTAGGCTAAGGAGTCTAAAGTCAAGTAGACAGAACTAGGATCAAGGTCAAAAATTCAAATGTTTTCAGGGCAAGATAGACAAGTCATTGAAGATCTTGGAAGGCTGATTGGTGAAGTGGTTTGATCGAGATAAAGAGAAATGAAGGATTCTTTGATCCGGATAAGGAGGAGTAGACAAACGTCATTCAAAAGAGGGATCAATTAAGGGTTCCTTACTCTGGAAATTAGTAGAAAACATAGAAATGATAAACAGTTAAAGACAAGGTGCTTTTAACAAATCCTATAATAATACTCTTGATTTATCATTTAAATTTAGAATACATATATGGATGCATGTAAACATAAGAAGATAAAAAAAGACAGTAGAAATTACTTCACTTTAATGGCTCATCACATGAATCCTGAAATATGATGCTAGATGATTTGATCCAATCTGCTACTTAAACTTGCTAAAAAAAGCCTTCAAGTACAAAAATATTGACTATAGAAATCTTCAGCAATTTATTCCACAAGAATACTTCAAAAGATGAAGTATATATACAAAAATGTTTACAAAATATCCTAGAATACTCCTAGGAATTTTCTAAGGAAAATAAAATATCTTTTACAACAAAATAGTGACAGTTGCTTAACAACTTAGCAAGTTTTCCTATTTATCCAAATAAATAGAAGTGATGTTTTAGATTGGGTGCAGCTAAATGCCTTGGTGTCTTCTTTGTTGGCAATGATATTTCAAATATATTTTGAAATATTATCTTCTTATCTGATACTCTTTCATCTAATACTCTTTCATCTCTGATAAAATTGCCTTACTGCCGTAAAATTATGTTTTGACTGTGAAAAAATAAGCAAATTGTTTTAATCTTTTTCTCTGCATTTTTACTTTTACAGTAATTCAGTGAGTGATTCCCAAGATTCATCATCAAGAAATTTTAACTTTTTCAGCTTCCTAAAGTTCTCATCTGCCTCAGTGTATCTAGCAAATGTTGGTTTTAAAGCAAATAAGTGTTTTATCTAATGCTGTAGATAAAACAAGTCTTCAAAACTTTTATGCAAAACCTTTCCTATATGGATTCCTTGTCCTTCTATTTTTTCAACCAGCTCTTTTGCATAATCTCTTATATTTTTGTTGTAGTCTTCTTGTGGCATGAGTTTATCATTAATAACCAGGATGTTTGGCAAACCTCTTTGCCTCAAAATCTCAAACTTAACCATAAACTTGGTTATGGCTATGTTCATGTTTTCACATTTTTCTTCTAATTTCTTCACTAAATTATTCTTTGAAATCACTTTCCTTATTTCAAGGATTGTCTTTTTTCTATCAATAATTTCTATCTCTTCAAGTTCTTGCTTTTTCTTGTTGTTGAGAAACTTGATTAATTCTAGGGCATGTTCAAGTTTGGCACCTAGTTCCTCCTTTGTTTTCTGAATTTCTGCTTGTGCTGCCTTTAGTGAATCCCTCTGCTCATATATTACCTGGATTGATGGCCAAACATAATTGATGGATTCAATGATTTTACTCCATAGCTAATTCTTCACATAAGACATTGGCTCTTTCAAGGTTAAATCCTTTTGTAGATTCTTCAACTCAACATTTAACCTCTTATCCCTTTGTTCCTATGTTTTGGCATTGATTTGGGCTAGCTTCTTAGTGTCTTCAATATTTTCAATCACTTTCTTCAATCTGTTGATCTCATTGGTTTGAAGTGTCATTTACTCCATGGATTTAACTAATTTACTAGACTCATCAGAATGTTGAGCTGCTGTGGTAGAGGATTATGTAGCTGAAGTAGTTAATGAGGTTACTAGCACTGCAGTGGCCAGTGGTACTTTTGGTGCCAACTCTTCTGCCAAATTTGAAGGCACAACTGTAGTAACCATGGTAATTACTGTAGGAGCTTCATGTGATTTTTTAATTTCTCTTTCATGGACAAGCTTGTCCATTTGGATTTCCATCTCTTTTATCTGTGATATCAATTGTAAAATCAAGTTCATCATATTATCTTTCTGGTTTTCCTCTCAAACTATTTCTTTGGCTTGTGGATGTTTAGTTGATGGAAGCTTGAGTAGTTTCCTCAGTTCTGCAATATCAGCATTCTTTTTCTTGACTAATTATTCTACAGCTTTTACATTAGCAAGATCATATCCTACCTGATTAACCAACTCTTCTAAAGACTTAATCCTAAGATCTTTAGCATATGAGGAAGCCTTGTCAACTTTCATTTTATCTCTCAAATTTATTATTGTATTCTAGAGCTTTTGGACATTCATGGCCTTTGTAGTAATGGTAGAATAAATATTCTTATAATTTTTCTCGTGGAATTCAATTTGATCTAGTGAATGGATACTTTCTATAGGCACTTCAAGATCAACTTTTTTGTAATCTGCCACTGTTTTAGGAGTCTTGACTGTTGGTTGAAGTACAGACATAATCAACTTCTTGTTTGAATAATCAAAAGTTGATAGAAGTCTGTTTTGAATACCTGGTGTTTGTTTCAAATACTAAAAATAGATCTCATTCTTAATTTCTTCATTCTTTTTCTTAATCTATTTATATTTCTCTCTGATGTCAATATCTTTATCTTCTACTCGCTATGAGGAGAATGCCTCCATACGCTGTTGTTTCTCTATTACCTATGCGTTTGAATTATCAAGATGTTATTCATTTAGAATCTTTGTGGCTGGCTCATTTGTAATGACTGTAGCAGCATTTGTGTTTGTTTCTAGAACATCTGTATCTTCCACTTCTATGGTCACTTTTTCTTTATCAACTGGATTGATCTTAGGCTTTTTATTGTATCTGAGTTTAAACCTAGTTTTAGTTGTTGTCCCAGAAGTGTAGGTTCCTTATTCTCTGACTCTCTTAGTAGCTTATCTCCTTGATTTAAAGTTTGCAATGTGTGACTAGTGTCACCCTGTTTAACTGCTTCTACCAAGGTATTTTCTAGCCACTCTGTTTGATTGACAAATTGTTCAATTTCTGGTTTTTTCTCATGAATATAAGGTGTCAGTTTGCACTTCACTCTCATTTTTCTTAGTATTCCCTGTGGATCATAATTCCATGAGAAGCTTTCTTCAAATTTGTAGTAAAGCAATTGTTTGGCTGCTTCTTGCCCTGCATCTTTGTGATTACAAATAAAAGGTCCCATCTGATTCTTCAACTTAAATTGGGTCTCCTTTTTGGCTGCTAAGAAGTTGATAGAATCTGAATTTAGGATTTGCTTGATATACTCCAAGGAAAAAACTCTCATTAGCACATACTTAGGTAGTGTATAGGGTAAAATATTTGACCCAAAAACTCTGATTTATGTATGTTTCTTATATAAGTACCAATCTCCAGTTCTAGTTTTCTCTGATAGCTATAGAACTTTCTTTATCTCATCACTGATTCTTGGTTGTACTGTGTTTGTCAACATGTTTATTAATGGGTGAACAAATTAACCTATAAGCTCTTCATAACTGAACTCTGTGGACTCTTTTCGGATCAAAGATGTCCAGAAGATGACTGAAAGTGGGTTCTCTTCAATATCAAGCTTCTGAAGTGTTATTGGGAACTTGTCTGCTTGGAAATATAAGAACATAAGGAAAAGGAAGGATGTATACCTAAATACTCCTTCGGTTGGAAATTTGACAAGTTGATCATGGATATTATCATCCATGTATTCGACATAATTTAAAATGATAGAAGGAGGTTTTCCTAGTGCAAAGCTAGATAGAAAACCTAGGATTGACTCCTCTGTATGCTCATCTGTAAAATACCCTAGGATGAAGAACAGCATGGATATGACATGCCTAGACCCTTCAGGAAATTTTGAAGTAGAATAAGGAGGATTGATCTGTGGAATTTCAACATGTAAAGGCGTGAACAATTGGAAAATTTGAAACCTTTTGGGAAAGTCTAGACCAATGTAAAGCTTTGTGAGTTCTTATATGGATAAAGAAATAGCATAGGGATCTGGTTTGAGCTGTAAAATCTGGTTTATTGACTCAACAATAATTGTAAACAATAATTCTTTATTTGCATTTACCATTGCTCTTTGTTCAAGTGAATAATAGGTCTGACACATCTTAATAACCTCTGGACATTGGTGAGTGAGTGGAACAACATATTTTGGTAGGTTTGACTCCCAAATTTGGACTTCTTCAACTTGATCTAACGAATTTTCAAGACTCCAGCAGTGGAGGTCTAACAGATTAAATTCTATCATTGGGTCTGTTATTTTACAATCCATATCTGCTAAGGGTGTATGTTCCATGTCTACAACAGGAGGTTTTTGAGGATTTACAATAATTGCAGTCTTGGAAGATATTGCTGGGTTTGATTTTGACATTTTTACACTTTCTGGATACTTGAAACTCTGTATTTTGACTTTTTTGAACTCTTTTATAAGATTAAATTGTTTACAGAAGTGTTTTTGACTTTCGCAGAGGTTCTTTAAACATAAATAGGCATAAAATGGTTTTTTTCTTGGATTTAATTCTTCAAATTTGGCTTTAAACTGTTCTTCATACTCTTATAGGTTTAGGAAATGATAGACAAGGGTTTCCTCTGCTTTTTTCAGACAAACTGGATTGCAACTGGTTCAAATTGGGCACAGAAGGATCGGTGTTACTTGCAAAGGGTTTTTGGACAAATTCAAAGTCTTCTAAGGTCTACAAATATTCTATTTTGTTTTAAAAACCATATGCATTATCAAAACAGGGGTTTATCATAGTTTTCACAATGAATTCGTTCTTTTCGGGCAACTACAGGGTCTTTCTGTGGATAAATGGGCTTCTCTAGGGTTAATTTCTTTGATAATTACTCTTTTCAAATGATAAAAAAGTCATTTTTATATGAATAATACCTGTGTGTGCAGGTATTTGGGTCTTTTAACTAGGTTTCGAGGTGTCAAATAGGTTCTGATGGCTTTTGGAAGCCTTTGGAAGTCAAACTGAAGCTTCTAGTGATCTTTGATAGCAACTGCAATGGCTTTCTGGTTCTCTGGGTGTGAAAGCGGTATACCAGTCTTGTTTCTTCAGTTGGAATGGATAAACGCACAAATAGAATGAAAAGAAGGGCTTTTTTGCATATATAGGAATTTTTTATAATGTTTTAGGTTTAAAGGGTATGCATTTAATGGCGGTCATATCAGAGAAGAGGGTGGTTTTGGCTTCAAAGGCAGAAAACCGGAAGCAGTTATTGTATTGGTCTGAGGGTGGTAAGTAGCTTTGTGGGATTGAATGTGATCCAGTGATATGTTGCCACGTGGAGGAGAGAGAAGGGCACAAAACAACCCATTTCACAAAGTTTGAAATGGTTATTTACTGCTATTTTAAAAATGCGATATGGTGTTGGGGTCGTCGGATCTAGGAGGATGTATGCGAACGACTGTGATTAAATTAGGAAACTGATCGTTGCATGTGGGCATGGGGCCCAGGTCTTTTATGTGGCGAGGTTAGTTTTAATATTAAAACACATGTTTTAATAAAAAACTAATGTTTTATTTATGATATGGCGGGGTGTATTTACATGGTAAATGAAACATTTACGAATGTTTAACAACCATTGGGGGATGGGTTTTATATAATATATATTTTTAACCTATGGGGAAAGGGCGGGATTTATATCTATCACATGGGTTAATTAGAACCATAGGTTAATGTTAAAAAAATGGGTTTTTTAGGATATTTAAATAAAATGAATTAATAAATATATATGGGAAAGGGGTAGTCTAAGGGGATTAATACATATGTTAAAAATTAATATGAAATGAAATTTAATGAATGAAAATACACAAACAAAATTAAGTAAAGTGTAAAATAGGCATTTTAGCATAAAAGTATCCCATTTTGATATTTACACATAAACTTAGGATAAATTGTATTTTATGGGTTTTTGAGTGTTTTTGGATGAAATGAAATTAATTATGAGAGGTTTTTACTTTTCTAATAAAAAAAGGTGTTTTACGTAGGAAAAAGGATTATCTTTTTTTTGGAAAAGGGTGAATATGTTGAGGAAATGGATTTTATGAAGGGAATCTAGTATTTTTAACCAATCAGTTATCAAGCCTTGGGTCCGGTCCCAATAGAAGTTAGAGAAATGATCTGAGCCTCTTTACCTAAAGGTTTTGAATACTAGATCATTCTGGGGGAGGGGAAATTAGTAATTTTCCCGATGATGCTTTAATACATGCCTTGCACAACTGCTTTCTACCTACCCATCATTATTCTAACATTTTTTGCTTCATTTGCTTGGGTCCATTTAAGCTTGCAACCCTAAATCCATTTTTATTTTAAATCATGAAGCTATCTAAGTCTAACCTTATATCATCCGAGGGCTCAGATTAAACCATTGAGGTCCTCATCTATTCTCTAACTATCTACTTATTTGTCAAGTTTAAACTGTTTGACATATCTCTATTCTCTATCTAAAACATGAAATTCAAAGCATGAAAAGTTAAGATTAAACTATTTAACTGATCATGGATTATGGCATTTTAAACAATCTGCACATAATCATTATTTTTGCAGTAAAAGTAAATAGTGGTGTCATTTTGACTTGCTCACTTTCATGTCTTATTATTATCTCTTTTTTCTTTTGGGGTCCACTTTTATTCTTTTTTGATATTTTTTTTTTCTAAGTCCTTTGATCTTTCTTTTAGGACTTTACCCTCTTTTCATTTTTTATTATTTTCAAAATATGGGAAAACAACTTGCAGAAAGCAAGGTATGTACATATTTACAAGACTATCAAAGTCAATTCAAAAATTATGAATCCTATTATTATAGGACCCTAATAGGATCCTCGCTTTTATGACTTGAGACGGCTATTTAAAATACAGACTAATGCAAACGACTATTACATGGGTTCAGTCCTCATGCAACACGGTAAGCCCATCCGTTTTCATTCGGAAACTTTTCTCGTATGCTTGAAAGTGTGTCACATATTATTAAAGGTTGTTTATTATGTGTTGTCAGTGATCCTAGCAATAGAAAGTTATGATTGTACACACCCCTTCTGGTACCTTCTCATCCATGGGAGAGTGTTTCTATGGAATTTTTTGGAGGTATTCCTATGTCAAAAAGGAATCATGATGATCTTTATGTAGTTGTGGATAGGTTTAGTAAAATGTGTATTTTAATTCCATGTAAAAAGAAAATTACAGCTGAACAAACTGATGATTTATTCTTTCAGAATGTGTGGGTGCATTTTGGATTTCCCACATCTATTTTTTAGTGATATAGATTATTTATTTGTTGGTAATTTTTGGTTAAGCTTGTGGAGATTCATGGACACAAAATTGAAAAAGGGTACAACATTTCATCCAAAAACAGATGGTCAAATAGAGGTGTTGAACATGGCGGTGATACATCTTCTTCATGGGTATTATAGCAAGCATCCCAAGTTGTGAGATGGAAAGTTGCACTATATTCAACATGCTTACAACCAGGACAAGTACTCTTTAACTCAACATCGCCATTTGAGGCATGTTTGGGATACTTGCCTAAATATCCTTTGGATTTTATTTTTGGAAAATATGTTATTATTGATGGTCACAATAACATAAACAAAGCTAAAAATTTCATTGAACAAATCCAATTGGTACATCAAGAAGTTCAAGAACAATTGGAAAAGAGCTAATTCAAGTACAAAACAAGGCACAACAAGAATCGTGTAGTTCACAATTTCCAATTTGGTGATGAAGTTTGGCTTCACATTAGCAAAGAAAGGCTTCAATGAGAAGGTAAAAAATTGAAACCAATTCAATATGGTCCATTCAAAATTTTAGAAAATATTGGTGATAATGCCTTCGGGTTGGATTTGCCTTCATATATGCAAATTTATGTTCTTGTTATGTTGAGAATTTAAGGTTGTATGAGCCTCCTTTGATTGAAGATCAAGGAGATAATGTTTATATTCCCTCTATTGAGGATTTCTCTCATGAATACCTTGAGGAAATACTGCAAGACACCATTCTTGAAAAAAGAACAAGGACTTCAAAACGAGGGAATGTGGAGTACCTTTGTGTGGGGCTCAAAGGAACAAATCTAAGAAAAGCCAAATGGATCCAGATTGGAATGGTGAGTGAAATGTATCCTCATCTACTGAAAAATTGAAAGTGATATTTTTGGGTTGAAAATATTCCATTCGGGAGTTATATGGTGCTCAAAAATATGGTCAAAAATGAAAGTTGTCGGAATGTCTTGAAACCTATGCATTTGCGTAGATCTCGTTGTTTTGAATCTGACGTAACTCGTTTCGTGGAAAACCAACACAGTGTGATCCCAGAAATGAGTTCTATTTTCTTTCCCAAATAAGAAAAAGTTGTGCAGGCTACCCAGTCAGCAATCCATACATATGATTGGGCACGGTTGACTGGGCTCCGTTGGGCCAATCATATTTCACCACTTGTCTGAATATTACTGGCAATGATTTGGTTGCATTTTATTGGTTGATTAGGTGGCCAACCATAGGCTACCACAGGGCCCAACCGGAGGCCGCCACATGACAGCATAAGAGCCACCAAAATTGGTTAGAAGTCCAAATAGACTCGAAAGGAGTCTAACCTACGACCTCTTAGCAAACAGTGCAATGCCCTAACCGGATGAGCTAACCGATGGTCCTTGTTAAAACTACGACCTAAACCGTATTTAAATTTTGGCGGAAAAGTTAATGGGATAAGGGGCCAAGGCTTAACCCTCCCCCCCCCCTCCCCCCAGCAAACCTTACCATACAAATTTGACATGAAACCATGGGCGCGGAGGCAGAGAATGGCATGTGGCCCCACCCTCACTGACCACATTTTTAAGAGTTTAGGCCTTGATGAAAATTTTATCTGCCCCACAAATTCCACCGATTTTCCATGAGATTTTCACTTTGTTAGCGGAATTTGGAGCGAAAATGTAGGACTAGTGCTGGATTTTGTAGAAATTGTAGAGCGACTAGCAACAAAGCTAGGGAAACTCATAACTTATTTAGTTTTTGACCTTTTTAGGAGTAGAAAGAGGCTAGACAAGGGTTTTGGATAGTTTTGAAGCTAATGGAGCAATTTTTGAATTCATTCAAGCACTGTAAACTAATGTAATCACCATTTTTTAGCATACTAATATAGGGCCAAGCCATTGGAAGCTAGACTAGGAGACGTAACCTAGCAGGGGTGGGCTCATCCATCGCTTGTTGTTTTGTGCTTACTTTTATGGTGTATTTGTCTGCTATTTTTATGGTATTTGAGACTTTAAATTCAAGCTTATGTGTGTAAGAATTTAACATAAAATCTCATAAAAAACTCAATTTTAACACTTGCAATTTATACAACCTCAAGCACATTAGCATATATATATCATTCAGATCATCAACCAACCTTCCCTCCATAATAGTATGATCAATGATGTGGATCACATGGAAGGTTCATTTGACCCTTATTTAAGGATAATATTCTTAAGGATGTGGATAAAGTGTAAGTATTATCTTACCCTTCCTCCAATGTGACATTTGGGTGATAATTGGTATTTGATTTTTTTATTTTAGGGATATTTCTTGATGGGATCAGTTATTTTTAGAGATAACACATTTATGAAGTTCAAGTAATGGAGACACATGGTAGTGTTATATGGTTTATATGTGGCCCTAGTGTTAGTACTACGATGTGACATGGAGTGCAACATGGTGGAGTAGGGGGTAGTTGTGTGGCACATGAGTTGCATTGAAACATGGGAAATAAATAAATCAAGTGTGAAAACATGTGGGTCTTGAAACCAATGATGAATGGAAAAGGGTTTTAGTCAGGATTTTGAAGTTTACCTCCAAAAATGTGGAGTTTACCCATTGAGTAGTCCATTGAGAGAATCACTACCACTAGCTTATGGAAAACACCAATGCGAAATGGTGATGGATAAGCATGATACCATATTGATGGGAAGGATAATTTTCATTGGTGGTGTTAGTAGAGGATGCACGGAAGAAGTTAAAAACAACACATGGACCCAAAATAGGGGTCATGCAATGACATGCTAGTGTCATATGGAAAAGAAGATGGTGACCATGTGGAAAGGGAGTATGACAAGGAGTAAAAAAATCATTTAAGTTTTAGGAGGCCTTTATTTTAGACCCAATGTAGTCTTTACATTTTTTTTTTTTAGGGGGTTAAAGTAGAGAAAGGCATAAAAAAAGTTCCATAAAAAATTCCCTTCAAGGAATCTTTTGCCTGCCTCCATCGACAAGTGTCAATAGTTGGACTTGATGAGATGGTGACATCAACGAGGAGGAAAGGTCAAATAAAAGACTCAATAGATAGTGACATCAACATTATTTCATACAACTGAAAAAATCAATCATGTGGAAGTGAATATAGTCATATCCCCCTCGAGGAATCTTTTCTCCTAGGTGTTTTCCTAGCCAACCATAGAATCCAATGGGAGATTTTGATGGGCATGACATTAAGGTGATGTCATCTGAATAAGAATCATATTGAGGGAAATTATATGGTTGATTTAATAAGCCAACAACTATTTGAGAGGGCCCATTAGGTAGTATCATTAAGGAATCTCTTTCCCCCAAATGCTAGGAAGCTCTAGGAGAATTTTTGATGATGGAAACCAATAGGTTAAGGTACTAGTCATTGAGTCATGATTTCACACTATAGGCTAAAAATTTTAGCTAATAAAAGGAATAGACATTGAGGATACAATTGGTATTGTGGGGAGGCATTCTGGCTCTATCAAGGCCATGGTCATTTAATTTTAAGATCTCACACTACCATTATAGTGCTATGGTGGTTTGGGAATGCACTAGAACATAATATATTTCAGTGAAGGAAGGAATGACAGCTAAGTGAAGGGTCATGAAAGTTTAGAATGAAAACGTGGTAATATGGAAGGATGATGATGTGGTGTATGAAGATGGAAGAAATCACAATGAAGTTTGAGAAAATTTATATGGCTCTTCCAGTATCTACATAAGACAATAAGGAGACCGGTAATTGTAATAGCATGGTATCAGAGCTCGAAAATTATGTGCCCCGTTTCATGAGGAAAATAGGTGTGTGATAGAGGAATCTAGAAGTGGAGGGAATTGGGGGAAAGTGACCCAAGAGTCACTTGATTATGAGGACTTAGTGGTAAAGGGTGGGGGGTATATTTTTTGTTCCAAAATTGTGAGTGTGTTTTATATTTCTTTAAATCATGCACATGTTTTGTATTTCTTTAAATCACACAAGCGATTTTAAAGAATATTTTTTTTTACGATAGATATAAATGAGGGAAATTTGAATTTTAATGCAACATGAATGTGTTTCATAACACCTAAACCATTCCTCATCCTAAATTTATGTGTCACCTCTAATCCAGCTAGGTGTCTTCCTTGGAATTAACTTCGGTGAAAACAAACCTAGATCTTAGAGCCTAGCTAACTTAGCTATCACTCTAAATATATAGTGCTTTAATTTAGAATCAACACTACTGGCGAACTTGACTTGGCCCTCTCTGTTGAAACTCGTGTGATACCGAAATGTGTTCCTTATTCAATGAGAATGCACTAGATCAATATGTATTGCACCTTGCATTAGGATGTGTGCTAGTATTTAGGTGTATTCTTCTTGGAGAGATCATTTTATCTTCCCGTCTCTCTCTCTCTCTCTCTCTCTCTCTCTCTCTCTACACATTTCTATCTTCTCCTACCCATCCCCTTCCCTCTCTATCTCCACCCATTCCCCTTTTATTTTCCTCACACTATCTCCATCTCTTCGTCACTATCCCTTCCTCCCTTTCTCTCTCCATCCATCCCTGACTCTTTCCATCACACTCCTTCCCTCCATTCATCCCTCTTTATCACACCCTCTCCCTCACTCTCTTTGTCCATCCCTCTCATTCCCTCTCTCTCTTCCTACCTATTTGTCTCTCTCCTCCCAATTTCTCTCTCAAAACCCTTCTCTTGCTATATATAATATATAGTAATATATATTATACAATAAATAAGATATAAATGTATTATCAACACTATAAAATGTATAAAATTAATATCAATGACAAATTCTAAAAATACATACATACATATATGTAATGAAATAATAAAAAATATAATATGTATAACAAAAAATTGCAAACCATACTATACCATGTGTACTATTGGCTTCTCAATGCCATGAGCCCATAAAACACTATCATTAAATTGATGCAAAATTTAATGGCACATGTAAATATTATATGTCTATCAAGCTATGTGTCCCCATCAAACTCCATAGCACGCTAGATCTATGTAGTTTAATTGGGGTTTTTATTTAGCCCTAGATGGACCTTTTAAAAGCTTGGTGGAGGGCTTAAAAAATACCCTCACAAAGCTACATTTTCAACCATTGGAACACAACTTCTTCCAAAAAAGAGTAACCCACCTCTAGGGATTCACCCTTATTTTAATTTGAAATGGTAATAATATAAAAAATATTTATCTCAATCGACTTATTCATAAAATAAATAATTATGTATTATAGTTTTGTGTGTTTATTTGCTCATGAGAATAATATAAAAAGTAAATAATTGAAATAAATTATTCATAAAACAATTACTTTGAATTTGTTGTATTTATGGTACAAACTTACATAAATGAATTCTAGATTTACATATAAACATGACAAACAAATAAATAAAATAAATATTATAGAAGAAATATTTGTGAGTTTAATTCTAATTTATATATTCATAAAATAAATATTTGTACCTTTTTGTTTTATGCCATAAGGCATTCTTATTTGAAAACAACTCATCTAGCTACTATCGTGTATCTATTTAGACCATTAGATCAAATGTTAGAGGATTCAAATGTTTTAGACCATTCATCTACTACTTCTTTCATTTAACCTAACTACTTAACTAATTTTGTAACCCCTACCAATCTCTCTTCCACATTACAAAGGGAGCCGACCAAACTACAAGATTTCAACCTGGCCATTCCTTTTGGGATTTCGGCATATTCTGGTTAGCTTGATGTTGAAAATTTCATAACTACTTTCTAAATGGCAGCGCGCCCCCAACAAGAAAAACGTGTATTCTGAGAATCTAGCAATTCCATTATTCACGGGATTACTTTCGTCACGCAACAAGGATTACTATTCATACCCTCTGGACCTTTAGAGATGTGTGCATGCCGTCAATGTTATCGCTAAAACCCTGGATACACCATCTACGCGGAAATTCAATGATGATTCGTCTCATGGCTTCAACTTCAGCGGGTAGGCATTGCCAAAAAGCATTTGGGAAGACAGCCATGGCGGAGTTCTGCGGTGACACAGTTCACCAACCCATAAGCATCAACCACTATGATGCTTCGCAGGTAATTACAATATTTTTAACATTTCAATGTGGTTTTTATTGTTTTTTTTCTCTGTGAAGTAAAATATTGATGTGTGCATATGAATAGAGATATGTAACAATGAAGATTCTTCATCCGTGAGCTCAAAGAAACAAAACATTAGTAATATTAGTAATTTTTGAATGGTTAAAATATTCTGATTTTAGTTTTGTAACTGATTTAATTTATCAATACAAACCAATATATATAATTACATTAGTAATTTTTGAATGGTTAAAATACTCTGGTTCTCATTTTGTTGCTTTTCGTTTTGCAACTGATTTAATTTATCAATGGTTCTGGTTTAATTTATCTATACAAACCTGTATATATAATTTTGACATTTTAACTAAAAAAATTACAAAATAAAAATAAAAAAATACATTGCAGATATTTTATTATTATTATTTATATAAATAAATGTCTTTCCAAAAGTTTTAAAATAACAATTAATTTATATAAATAATAATGTCGAGGAAGTTTAAGTTGTATTCGATATTTTTGAAATATTGATATAACACAAACAAAGTTAGCCACACCGGTCTTGAAATGTAAGGAGAATGGTGGGGTTCAATTATGATAGGTTATTTTGTAGTCCAGTAATTGGCCTCTCTCCACTTTCAGAGTCCGTAGGCGCAGATTCGGTGTAGTATGATTTCCCTTTGTCAATCTCTTTTGTTGACTAACTTCTTGTGTCTGATTATATTATTGGCTATCAGCAGATTCTCAGCAACCATATTTAATGTTTTCTCTCTCAACTTCCATTTGGTGCGGGTTACATTTTAATTTGGTGTTGAGGAAGGATTTGGTGATCTTTTCCTCTATCGTTCCTAGATTCTTGCTCTTCCATTTTCATTGCTCTTTTTCTCTATGGAGTAAAATATTGATGTGTGCATATGAATAGAGATATGTAACAATGAAGATTCTTCATGCGTGAGTTCATGAAACAAAACATTAGTAATTTTTGAATGGTTAAAATATTCTGGTTTTGATTTCAATTTTGTAATGGATTTAATTTATCAATACAAACCAATATATATAGTTACATTAGTAATTTTTGAATGGTTAAAATGAAACATTAGTAACATCAGTAATTTTTGAATGGTTAAAATATTTTGATTTTAATTTTGTAACGGATTTAATTTATCAATACAAACCAGTATATATCGTTACATTAGTAATTTTTGAATGGTTAAAATACTCTGGTTCTCATTTTGTTGCTTCTCGTTTTGCAACTGATTTAATATATCAATGGTTCAAAAATCACAAAATAAAAAAATAAAAATGAAAACATTGCAAATGATTTATTATTATTATTTATATAAATAAATGTCTTTCCAAAAGTTTTAAAATAACAATTAATTTATATAAATAATAATGTCGAGGAAGTTTAAGTTGTATTCAATATTTTTGAAATATTAATATAACACAAACAAAATTAGCCGCACCAGTCTTGAAATGTAAGGAGAATGGCCATATTTAATGTTTTCTCTCTCAACTTCCATTTGGTGTGGGTTACATTTTAATTTGGTGTTGAGGAAGGATTTGGTGATCTTTTTCTCTGTGGTTCCTAGACTCTTGCTCTTCCATTTTCATTGTATGATAAACAAAATGGTTGGCCAAACTGAATCGGATTAGATTGGTGTTCACAAATATTTAATTACGTTTTTAACCTTGTGGATCTGGGCTTGAATAATTTGAAAAGTTTAAAAATAATAAAATAATAATTTAAATTAACAAATTAAAAATAGTAATAACACAAAAATTTAATTTGAACCATAATAAAAGTATTTTAATTTTATATAGAGATATAAAATAATTAAAAGTAAATAAATAATAATTTATCTTTTTAGTATGAAAAACAAATGTAATTTCTTCACTATTTAATATGAAGATGACATGAAATAATATTATTGATATTACATGATGTGTAATTTATTTTACATATGATATTTAAAACAAAAATATATTAATAATATATATAGATATATATATTTTAAAAACATCAATAACAAAGAAAAGTTTAAAATAGGTTATAAATAAAACATTTCAATAAGCATGTTGATTAAGATATTTTTAATTCTTTCAATGTATTAGGGATATTTTTTATTCTTTCAATGTTTAATATGGATTTGATATCTAATATTTTAGAAAATATTAATAATAACAATAATTAAATGTATGTTTATGGGAAAAAATATGAGAGACATGTTTAACATTTTAATGTGGAAAAGATGAATTATAAATAAAATATTTCAATGTCAACTATATATATATATTAGAGAAGCCTAGATAAAATAGTTCAATGTTAACTACATATATCTTAGAGCAACCTAAATCCATCTTAAACTCCTAGAGAGATCAAATCTCTTTTCACTCTAAAACATGTTTGCATCTCAAGAGATTTATATGTTAAGAATCTCCATGATTGGGCCCAATAGTACATATGTACATATGTGATTAATGACAAAGATATCTCATATATGTATATATTCTTTCTTAATATAATAATAATAATAATAATAATAAATTTATAATTTACTTAATCTTTATAATTTTCTTTAACCTTAGCAACTAAAGATGTATTATGAAGTAAATGTTTTTATCCTTATCATGTTTACCAATCATTTAATGAGTTGTGCTTGAAAAATATAAGTGTGTACATGATATTGTACATGTTTAAATTGATGGTGAATGAGTGTAATATTAAGGTATTCCTTGCAAAAAAAGGTTAACTATTCAAATGGCCACCTAAATTAGCTAGCTAAAAGAAATGATAAAAAATCTCATATAATTTATTTACATATTTACGCCATAAGGTGTCTTTATTTGAAAACAAATTTCCTAACTATCTATCTGTCATAATCTGTACCATTGGATACTTTGTTAGACGATTGGATCATCATCAACCATCGATTCGAATTGTGGCAGTTGACGGTTGCGACAGTTGATAGGCAGTTGCGTCCATCCAGCTATAACGCAATACCCCCACCGAGTTTCAGACACAGCCACAACAATTTTTGAAGTCTTGAAAATTTGGCAAATACCAGCAGCAGACATTATGCATTCTGAACAAAGAGTAAGGGCTTCATTTTCGATATTCAAACCCCTGCAAGGTTGCAACCTTGATGATATTGTGGATTAAATGATTGTTGCGGCCTTCTCCATTGAGAAGTGTAGCAGAAGTAGATCGGATATTAGCATCTACATCGACCTCAGAAATATCGGCAAGAATTTGGTATGTTTTTCTTATTATCTCAACTACATTTGCTTTCACCAGACAATTTGATGAGATTTGTTAAATTTATTTTTTCAAAGAGAATATTTGTTAAATTTCTTAATCACAGGCAGCGGCTGTTGCTGAGAAAAAAGGCCAGGAAGATGCAAATCCCTAGTTAAATCTTCCAGAGGTAACCTGAAAATGCACAAAGAGAATAAGGTTTCAGTTCTTTAACATTTTCTAGTTATTTTGGATTCAAATCTATTTATTTGAGGGATTGATAATTTGTGTGTTGTAGGTTGCTTCATTCAAGAGGGATTTTCCTCGGCTATTCGGGAAAAAGCGTGTAGGAGACGTTACTGTGCGAGGGATTTAATCGGGAGGTAGAAAAATCATGCCTGATCCTGGATTTGCCTCTGGCTTTATTGGTGTCAGCCTTCAAATGGAAATCGACTAGATATTTCAGCACATCAATATTTCTCGTCACTGCAAGAAAGAGCTTGCCTCTTTAAAAGAAAAGTTACAAATGATGGAGCCTATCATCTTGCAGATTCAGCAACGCAGAAGGGAATTGAACATGGACAAAGACAAGGCTTTAGATGTTAAAAGATGGTTTAAAATGTTGGAGGAGCTTCTCAGAGAGGCATCAGAAGTGGCACGAAACTGCACAATACCATCATATAATATTATTCTTCGTTATAGAATGAGTAAAAAAATCACTGGTTTGATTTTAAATATCACCTGGCATCTAGAATCCTCTGATTTGGTTGTCATTGCCCAAATTTAGGAGCTAGTCACTAATATCGGGCAGATCACAACAACGGTGGAAGCTCACATGGCTTCAGCATCAACAAGTTCTACAATTCCTGCCCAAGCCAACACTCATGCTCCAACGAGCATCACAAGGACCAAATTGATCGACGAGCCCCTTATAGAGGGACAAGACAAAGCCCTTGCAGATCTGGACTTGTTGGTGATAGATGATCCAGAGGCCAAGAACATTGCAGTTCTTGGAAAGGGTGGATCAGGAAAAACTCTGCTTCTCAAAAACTCTTCAATGCCCAAAAGTTACACAATCATTTCAACTAGGGTTTATTACTTTGGCTCACTATCTCTCAAACTCCGTTCCTCACAGGTCTTAGGAATGAACTCCATGCACAAATATACATACAAAAGAATGTAAATTTGGGCGAAAATATGGACGAAGAAGATTTGAAAATATGGTTGAATGAAACATTGCAGCACAGTAGCAGTTTTGCATTTTTTCTAGATGATATATGGGGAGAGAACCCTGCAGAATTGTTGGAGGGGTTGGGCATACTCCGACCTGTAAGAAACCACTCCAATGCAAAAGTTATTGTGAGTTCCAAGAATCGGAGGGCACTATTAACAATGGGAGTTGCAGAGAAGCACACAATAGCAAAGGAGGACTTGATTGAAGATGAGAGCTAGAAGTTATTTATCTATCATGCATTTTCCTATTACAATGGGAATCCACCCTCCAACATCGATGAGGAAAAGGCAAAACTTGTCTGCCACAAGTGTGGAGGGCTTCCCCTTGCACTCAAAGTTGTGGGGAGGGCAATGGCAGGCAGTACTCATGACCATCAGTGCGAATGGGCTACACAGAGCCTACCAAAAGCGGAGAGCATCCATGATTGCCTAAGGTTAAGTTACGATGCACTCTGCAATGAGGATGTTCATATGCAATTCTGCTTTCTCTACATTTCTACAACCTTCTTAGAAGATCAAATTATTCACTCCGAGTGGGTGGTTCCTTTGTGGGTAGGAGAAATTTTACTTTCCAAGAACATTCTACAAGGTTGCTATCAAATTCTGTGCGACCCATTTGAGATGGCAAGGATTTATGTCGAACTTTTGGCAGATTATTGTTTGATTGAACCCACCAAGCGGGACATCGTTGGACATGTCTCTTTTTTCAAGATGCACGATGTGCTGCATGATATGGGAATCCGAATTGCAGAGGAAAAAGAAATTTTCTACTGTCGTGAGGGATCTGGTTTAACAGAGTTGAACGAAAATTAATGCTCTGCACGCACTCATATTTTCTTGACAGCTAACCAAGTGAGTTCACTTCCCCTGTCACTGAGAGCTCCAGAAGTCTGCTCATTAGTAATGTATGAAAATTTCAATTTAACCAAAATTCCAAACAAGGTTATTGGAAGTATGATCTCTCTTAAGGTTCTGGATTTGAGTTGTACCTCAGTGCAGTCAATTCCAGAGTGTGGGGTGTTTGAAACAGCTTGTATGCCTCAGGTTAAGAAACATGCCCATCAAGAGAATGCCTACATCTCTTATAAATCTTATGAACCTAGAGATCCTTGATCTTGGTTGTTCTAGCATTACAGAATTACCATCTAATCTTTATAAGTTGAGATCCATGAAGTTTCTATGCCTCGACCATTGTGAAGATTTATAGTACCTACCCTGCACTATCTCAAGGCTTACTTCCCATAATGAACTTCACATTTCTACTTCCCCTGGTTAGACATGTTAGAAATATCCACTGCATAGGATATCAAAATAACCTATAAATTATTTATATCGTACAATTAAACCTGTATAACTATTTACTATACTCAGACTTATCCGGAAGCCCCATTGCACAGGCATCAAAATAACCTTAAGTGACACCCTAATGACACAGAATTTCCAAACTCATCTCTGTAATAATAGTAAATACCTTTTTTCCAGAAAGAAACCACTATCCTATAATTGATGCCTAATTAATCTTTACAAGAACGATAGCGCAGTGTATTATCAGTTCCAATTTCCATATCATTACATGATTAGTTTACAAAAAGCAGCTTCTGAAAAGGGGCAAGTTGAAGGGAGTTTGTATATCTGTTAAGTACAACACATAACATAGATGAAACTGCAAAGAGAAGAAAAAGGACAGGAAAAAAATCTTTTATAGACAAAACAGTGAATGAAAAATTGTCTTCCAGCCTTCTAGTAGTCTACGGTGACATCCTGCATGTAGCCCAAATAGAGAAGACTAACAGCTTATAAGTTTTGTCAAATTGATAAAGTTCAAATCTTACGTTGGGCTACTCAGTAAGTGGCTGATACTAAACCGAAAGAGGATGTCATGTTCTCTATTGTGGGCACTACAAAAGAAGTAAAAAACCTTCTGAAAGGGTTGAGATGAGAATTTTACTTATGTGGCCCTGTTTTTCAGCAATATGAAACACATCATATCCGGTGTCATTTTTCTTTGCAAGATTTTTTGGATGTGAAAACTTCAAAAGCTCCTTCAACACATATATAATGGTGTCTCAGCAAGCTCATTGTCTTCATCTACCAAACATGATCGAATCTCCCCCATTTCAATATTAGTCTGAGGGTTCTGTACGCTGTTTTGGGAATTTAACCCATCTAAAAGCTTCTTCACAGCTTCTAAATCTCCCTTCTTGGCTGCCAAATATAGACAAGTATCATTATACCTACCAATAACCTATTTCACATACTGTCTGCTCCAATGCTTTACCAGAGTTGGACAACACTAAACTTGGTTGTGCCCTTGTAACATTGTCTTGGGAAGAATTTAACCCTTTTTCTACATCACCGCCCCTGTCAAATCACATTAAAAATGTTATCACCCAAAGGAAAATAGTCAATTAACAACACTAATGAATTTACATTTTGTAATTATTTTCCAGGAAAAAATAAGGCAGAAAATAAAGGTCAACAAGATTTCAAGTCAATTCAATTCATACTTGGTCCACTGATTTTCAACTTACCAGCCAAAAGATACAATGGACCAAAAACTCTATTAAATGGATGGATGAATGGTAATATAGAATGAAGTTGAGAGCATACACACTGAGGCATGTGATCCAAAATCTATCATTAACAAGAGGAAAATATTTATTATAAAGAAGTCATCAACTGATGTTTGAAAATGCCAAGCTATCTTTCCAATTCCAACCTTTGCAGCCAGAAAAACAGTGGAACATTATTTGAATATGTACAAACTCACATGACTCTAGAAGAGAGACTAGCTAGTTAACTGTTGCAAAGACAACAATTAGAGATAAGTTATGCTAATTTTAGGAATCATGTTTACAGGTATGTTTATCACAACTCTACTGATGGGTGGTCCTTCCCAGGCAAGTAATCATAATGATCACTCTCCACTTCCTGTGGCAAAAGAAATGTGCCAGAAGTTTTGAAGATATGCCCAAAGAAAGAATAACTAGAACAACAAATTTCGGATCTTGGATTCTACCCATTCGATGTTCATCTCATCTAATAAGAAAATATTACAAAAATTAAAATTAAGGTCCACATCTCCTGCACTTACCCTATTGGCATAGTTAGATATGGAGAAGGCTATTTTGATGCAACTATGGCTTAGCATATGCTCTTTGAAAGGATGACAATGGCATCCCTTTCAACAATTGAAGTTTCGGCTATTATTCCAAAAATAATGATCATAAGTAAATTAGTTGATGTTGTACCCACTGAGTATGCAAAGTGCCAAACACGAAGTCTTTCATCACTTTAGAAATAGTATGTATACAAACTTTCATACAGTGAATATGTAAATGTCTTTCTTGGCATTCTTATTACAGAGATTATTGAAATAGAAAATATTCTTGGAAAAGCTGTATAATACCCATAAAATGATTAATCTTTTTAGGAATCTTATGGAGTTTCTTTTGCAACATCTGGTGATGGTGCAATTGCTAGTTTAAATAATAAATTAATAATAATACTTTTAATGTTTATGTTTTCTTTTGAATGCAAGAATATGAATATATATTCATCTAATTTCAAAACATCTAGGGATGGTGCAATTGCTAGTTTGAATAATAAATGAATAATAATTCTTTTAATGCTTATGTTTTCTTTTGAATGCAAGAATATGAATATATATTCATCTAATTTCAGATGTACCAAACACATTGAGGGATCAAATCTCTCAAGATGCAAAAATTTATTTTACGTACAAAACTTAACGAAAAGTTTACACCTAAAAATATGTAATTCTTCTCATCCCTTAGTAAATTCAAAGTCAAATGAATCTATATTAATTTTGAACACAACATTTTTTATTTATTTATTTATATATATATATATATATATATATATATATATATATATATATATATTAAATGTTAAATATCAACCCATAATAAATATAAACATTATAAACATGATTACAACTTTTTCTCAACTCACATATGATATGTGTGTTAATGGTATTTTTTTTTTAACTTTTAAAAAGATGATTGGGAATTTTTTAAAATATTATTAAAATAAATATATCAAAATTATTAGCATTTTTAATAAAGTAGTAATTAAAAAAAAAATTACAAGAAATTAAGACATAAAAAAGTAGGGAAAATAAAAAAATACACCTAATACTTTAATGAGTACTAAAGTTAATAACTATTAGAAGCTGGGCTCCACATACTTGTTTTTAATAATTTGACTCTAGTATTATTATTTAAAATGTCCTTAAACGAGGAAAATGTTTCTGGAGAAAGTGGATGATTAGAGGATTGTAAACACAATTTCTCTGAAAATATATAAATAAATTTAAGCCTTTTGTAAATATTTTTTTACAACTGGAAATATCATCCTAAAATAGTTCTTAGGTATATAGAAATATTTTTAGAACGTTAAAATTATACAACAATAATATTTTAATTTTTTTATTATTATTTTAATCACATTTAGCCCAAAAATATATCCAAATTATCTCAAAAATTAAACTATAACCAAGGGTTGAAGAAAGATCTTTAAGTAGACTGCAGACTAAAGGAATGTTAGATTGCAAAGAGAAACTGAGTTTGAGAATACTTAGAGAAGATTGCTCTCTTATTAGGTTTCCAATGAGAGAAGAGTTGTTGGAATTTCTGATAATTCCAGAACAAATAATAGAGAGAATGGTACTCTCCTTCTAGGACAAAGAATAACTGGACAGAGATTGCAGAATACAACTTTTCTTTCTATTTCATTAACAGAACTAAAAACTATTAAAAAATGATAGATTTCTTCCTCCTCTGAGGGATTTACAAAACAGAATTGACTGCTACAGACGCAGTGCTCACACAAATTCTCTCTCTGTCTCTCAAAAAAAAAAATGCACAACACAGTGCTCTGTTATAGTTCACTGTATTTTTCTCTGCCTATGGGCTTACACAGCGATACAGCAAAAAAATACTCACATTCTTTCATTACAATACAACGCTTTTATATGGCCAACGTTATAAAACATAAGATAAAGAAATAAATTAATTACAAAGGAAAAACCTTATCGGAACATAAAAACTATCAAAGGCGTGATGTACGAGTGGGGTCCACATCGCAGTCAGAAATCGGCGATCGACGATCCAAAAGACTTGGCGGAATAACACATGCGATTGAGCAATTGCAATTGGCGCTAATCGCGTCGGCGGAAAACAGTTGAGCAGAATGGTTTAACAATAGACATTGCGATATTGCGAATGTGATTGGATCGTATCGCAAATATACAATGCGAATTCAGTTTGGGTGGAGGGCGATATAACACTTTTGATTGCAATTGCGCGATTGTGCCAATCGCATCGGCGGAATAAAAATGTGCTGAACGGTTTTGACAAAAGACTTTCGATGTTGCGATTGCGATTGGATCGCATCGCACCATCGGAACATAACATATGGCAAAACACTTTGCAATTTTCGATTGTGATTTGCGATTGCGATCGCATCACATCGCAACTCTTCAATCAGCGATAACAAATGCAGATGGCAAAACTTGCACTCTTTGCGATTGTGGTGGGACCACATCGCATCGCATCGCGATAATCCATATCAAAAATACACTCAAACACATCGCTGCGATTTTCGATTGCGGTCGGCTATGAAGTGGTGGGGACCACTATCATGTGTCTCATTCAAAAACTTAAAAGGACTTTTCTGTTTAAACAATATTTCTTCATACTTGGTTGTTGAGGGCTTAAAATCCTGATAAGACTATTTTAAATGAAACTCTGTTGTTTCGTTGTTGAACCACGAAAGCCATCATTTCTCTGCAAAAACGGCTACGCCCATAAAAAAATTAATTCTCCTTTGTAATGGTGGTTGCTGCCCATCAACTTAACTTCCATCCTGACAATTTTCTTCAATTCTCTTGAATACACAGTGCTGTGCACTCAACCTTTTTCTGCTGCTTTGTACTCTGTTTTCTTCCTGCACAGGGTACATAGATGACTTTAATATTTTCAACACTCCCCCTTAAAGTCAACTGCTGGGTTATCAGTCATACCCAAAAATTTTCTTAAAAAATTTTAAACTTTTCTGCCCCAATGGCTTTGTCAGAATATTTGCAAACTGCTCCTCTGTTCTACAATTTTCTAAAACAATTTCAACATTGTTCACCAATTCTCTGATGTAGTGAAACTTTGTATCTATGTGTTTCATTCGAATATTTGCAAATTGCTCCTCTGTTCTACAATTTTCTAAAACAATTTCAACATTGTTCACCAATTCTCTGATGTAGTGAAACTTTGTATCTATGTGTTTCATTCTTTTGTGAAACACAGAATTCTTTGATAATGCAATAGCTGAGCTATTGTCACAATAAATCACTGTGCCTTTTGCTTGCTCTTGGCATAAACTTCTCAACATCCTCCTCATCCATACTGCTTGACACATTGCTGTTGTAGTTGCCACATACTCTACCTCTGCTGTAGATAATGCTACAATAGGTTGTTTCTTAGAAGCCCATGAAATGGCTCCTGAACCCATGTGAAAAAAATAACCAAAAGTACTTTTCCGGTCATCTACACTTCTAGCCCAATCACTGT
The DNA here is from genome assembly GCA_034641835.2 of Pinus albicaulis. Classification (NCBI taxonomy): domain Eukaryota; kingdom Viridiplantae; phylum Streptophyta; class Pinopsida; order Pinales; family Pinaceae; genus Pinus; species Pinus albicaulis. The sequence continues at coordinate 887,940,160 of CM076583.1, read as the reverse complement.
CAGTGTAACCAATTAATTCTGAATTTTTTGAAGTAGTATACAAAATGCCATATCTCTTGGTTCCTTTAACATACCTCAGAATTCTCTTCGTTGCCTGCGAATGTGCTTCTTTTGGCCTCTCCATGAATCTGGAAATCAAACTAACAACATGCATTATATCAGGCCTAGTTGCAGTCAAATACATGAGGCTGCCAACTATGCTCTTGTACAAACTAGGATCAAAATCCTTGTTATTGTCCTCTTTGCTGAGTTTTAATCCCATCACTGTGGGAGTGATTGCTGCCTTGCAATCTTGCATGTTAAATCTCTCCAAAACTTCATTAACATACTTTTCTTGAGAAATAAAAATTTATTTTTCATTTTTCTTTACTTCTATTCCTAAGAAGTATTTCAGCAGACCCATATCTGTCATTTCAAATTCATCTTTCATGAACTTTTTAAAATTTTCAACAAGGTAATCATCATTACCTATAAAGATCACATCATCAACATATAAGACCACAATGAGCATCTTACCATATTTTTCTTTGATGTATAATGTGGGTTCTCCCTCACATTTTTCAAATCCATTTTCCAGTAGATAGGAATCTATCCTACTGTACCATGCTCTTGGTGCTTGCTTTAGCCCATAAAGAGCTTTCTTCAATCTGCACACTTTGTGCTCTTGGCCCTTTTTCTCAATGCCTAGGGGTTGTTCCACATAAACCTCTTCCATTAACACTCCATTTAGGAATGCTGACTTCACATCCATTTCGTAAACTTTCCACTTGTTTTGTGCTGCAATAGACAACACTGCTCTCACGGTTTCCATTCTTGCAACTGGTGCGAAAGTTTCCTCATAGTCTCTCCCATGCTGCTGCTTATATCCTTTAACAACAAGTATGGCCTTGTGTCTTTCTAGCTTACCTTCAACATTACTTTTGGTCTTGTAGACCCACTTAACTCCAATGACTTCTTTACCTTTTGGGAGTTCAACTAAATCCCATGTCTTGTTTCTCTCTATGGCATTAATCTCTTCATCCATAGCTTCTATCCATTTCCTATCTTTAATAGCTTCTTCAAAATGAATAGGATCATCAACATGACAATACAAAGCAAACAAAGAGTTCATACCTTCATTTTCTGCCTCTTGCTCATAAATCTCATTTAAATTTCTGAACTTCGTTCCTCTTTCATTTGGTGTAAAAGTGCTTGAAGTAGCACTCGAATCTCCTCCTTGTGGTGTGCTTGGAGAAGCACTTTCATTTCTCCTCAAGGGTGTCCCTTACTGTCCTTGTGTTGGTGCTGCATTTGAGGAATGTATTTCAACCATCTCTTCATCATCTTCATCATGAGACAAATAGTTTTTAACATTCACTGTTTTCTCTATGCTTCCATCCAAAGCTTCCTCTTCAATAAACTGAACATCTCTGCTCACAATAAACTTCTTGGTGGATGGGTTATACAACCTGTAAGCTTTGGATTCCTCGTTGTATCCAATAAAAATAAATTTCTCCCCATTTCTGTCCAACTTCTTCCTTAGTTGATCTAGAATGTGTGCATAAGCCACACAACCAAAAACTTTCATGTGGGTGACTCCTTGCTTTGTCCCACTCCATGGTTCTTCCGAAACTTTGTTCATTACTGCTTTTGTTGGGCACCTATTCAAGATGTACCCTGCACAATGTGTAGCTTCAGCCCAATAATCATTTGGAAAATTCTTTGCCTTTAGCATACTCCTTACCATATCCATGATTGTCCTATTCTTCCTTTCGGCAACTCCATTTTGCTGCGGAGTGTACCTTGTTGTAAATTGCGTGTGTATGCCATTTTCTCTGCGAAAACGTAGAAATTATTTAGAGATATATTCACCTCCTCTATCATTCATTAGAACTTTTATATGCAGCCCACTTTGGTTCTCCACAAATGCTTTGAAATTGCAGAATCTTTCAAACACTTCACTTTTATTTTTTTTAAAGTAAACCCAAGTTTTTCTTGTAAAATCATCTATAAAAGTTATCATATAGTGGTTTCTTGCAAGTGATGGTGTTTTCATCGGTCCACATAAATCTGAGTGGAAAATTTCTAAGGGTGCTTTTGCCCTTATGCTTTTCCCGAATGGAAAACTTTCTCTGTGTTGTTTACCCAAGATACAACCTTCACATAGGCTATCTAGTTTCTCAATCAATGGAAATCCTCTTACCATTCCTTTTCTATTTAACAAATTAAGACCTCCAAAGTTGAGATGTTCAAATCTCAAGTTCCATAACCAATTCTCATCTTTTTCTTCTCTTTGGAAAGCCTCTTGTGTCACTGCTGCCATTTCTTCTCCATTCTTCAAATCTGCTCTCATTCTAAGAGGGAACATTCTATTCCTTGTCATCTTCACTTCATTAATACATTGTTTGCTTGGTGGTTTATCCATGATGGTGCATACATCATCTTCAAAGAAAACATTGTACCACTTTTGAACAAGCTTTCCAATACTTAAGAGGTTACATTTCATTCTAGGAACATAATAAATATCTGTTATGGTTTTATTTTCTCCTTTCCTTGTTAAGACACCTACATCTCCTTTTCCCACAATAGAAACTTTACTATCTGTCCCTAATGTGACTTGTGACTTCACATTCTCATATAACATAGAAAACATGGCTATTTTTCCTATCATATGGTTACTACAACCTGAGTCTAGAAACCATAAATCTTCACACTTTTCCTCAGCCATATTACATGCTAAAAACAATTTATCTTGGCTGATATTTTCTCTAGTGAAATTTGCACTGGGTTTATTACCCATATCATGCTGCTTCTTCCTACATTCATTTTCATAATGCCCATATTTTTTACAATAATGACATTGGACATTGGATTTATCATACCTTTATCCATGAGCATGTTGCTATCCACTTTGCTAGCTGCTGCTTTGGCCTTGGTTCTGATTTTGATTGCTGCCCCTTCCTTGAGCATTTGCTGGACTGTTTCTTCCACCTCTGTTTTGGCTTTTGCCTCTTCCTCTCTTGTTTCCTCTGCCTTGACATTTGGGTCTTAAAGGCATGCTCCAAAGATGAGTTTTCATTTCTACTCAATATCTGTTCATGTGTCATCAGTGATGCATGAAGGTCATCAACTGAAAGTTTGTGAGATCCTTTGTCTCTTCTATGGTGGTAACAATAACATCAAACCTTAAGGGTAGGCTCCTCAAAAGTTTCTCCACAATCCTTCTTTCCTCAAGTGTCTCTCCATGAGACCTTATCCGTGTGACCATTCCAATCACATGTGTGAAGAATGAGTCTATGCTATCAGACTCCTTCATGCAGAGAGTCTCAAAATATCTCCTCAGCAATTGTAATTTTGTTGTCTTCACTTTCTACATGCCTTGATAGGATGTCTTGAGAGTTTCCCATTCTTCTTTGGATCTCTTAGATACTTCTATCCTTGGAAACACACTCTCATGTACTGCTTGATAAAAATAGAAGAGGGATTTTGAGTCCTTCTTCTTATTTATCTTCAATAAGTCCTTCTCTACTTGTATTAATGCATTAAACGCATTTTCATCTATTGGCTCTTCAAAACCATCCTCAACAAGTTTCCATAAGTCTTGAGAGACAAACAGGGCTCTCATGGTGATTTCCCAATAATCATATTTTTTCCCATTAAACTGTGGGAGCTGAGCATTACCAATACTCATGCTAGTGCTGGCTCCTGCCATTCTTGCACTCTGAACTATGCTTCAAATACTTGACTGTAAATTTATAAATTGACTGTCTTCAAACAGTAACACAAAAATTTGTCTTGAGAATATCTTGGATTCTTTTTTACTGAGCCTTCACTCTGCTGGAGAAGCTGCTGCAACAAAAATCCTTCCTTCAGCTTCTTTGACACCTTCAAAGAGCATGGACTAGCTCTGATACCATGTTGGAATTTCTGATAATTCCAGAACAAATAATAGAGAGAATGATACTCTCCTTCTAACACAGAAAATAATTGGACAGAGATTGCGGAATAAAACTTTTCTTTCTATTTCATTAACAGAACTAAAAACTATTACAAAATGATAGATTTCTTCCTCCTCTGAGGGATTTACAAAACAAAATTGACTGCTACAAACGCAGTGCTCACACAACTTCTCTCTCTGTCTCTCAAAAACAAAATGCACAACACAGTGCTCTGTTATGGTTCACTATATTTTTCTCTTCCCGCGGGCTTACACAGCGATACAACACAACAATACTCACATTCTTTCATTACAATACAATGCTTTTATATGGCCCACGTTATAAAACGTAAGATAAAGAAATAAATTAATTTAAAGGAAAAACATAGACTCATCCAAAATGGACATAGACTCATCCAAATCATTTATCGTGCGCTTTTTTCTCGGAGTATGGTTGGTGACATAGGCAACACCTCCGTAAAACATTCTTTCGTTGATCGAACATTAAGAGAGGCCCTTTTCTTATCTTTCTTCTACATTCATTGTCGTTGTTGAAAGCAGATCATGCGCATAGTGGATTAGTTAGTTTAATGGTGGGAAAATATGTGGAAATGATCCACCCAGCGGAGGCCCACCACTGCTTGTGTTGACTCAAATGATCCGTCCAGCGTGAATGTGAGAATCTCTTTCTACCAATTATTCAAGGACGACGACAATGGTCTGCTTCCTCATTTAAAATAAAAATTGAGGCCATTTGAAATAAAAAATTTCGTTGTTTCATATATTTTTTCGAAATATAATTAATAGTTAAATATTTACAAAAGAGTGCACATTGATTCGTGGAGGCCAAACCTATTTTTGTTGGAAATATTAATTATTTCAACATTCAAAGTAGTCTAAATTTAGAGTTTGACTTAATTAGTGTTAGTGTGATTTAAGTATGTTTAGTCTTATTTTAGGAAAAAATAAATATAGTCTTATTTTTCCATACAGGGAGACTTCAACACAGTCCGATGAAAGAGAGATTTTTCCATGCCAATAACTACTCAGAGACTTCAACGGAGTTTGAGGAGGGAGAGTTAAAGATAATGTAGTACTTCCATACGAAATTTCTCTGTGGCCATGCCTTTTCATGGCTCCCCTCTCTTGTTGTTGTACCTTTCTCCTTCTGCCTCGGCAATCTAACCCCTTCAACCATACTATCCATTCATTTGCATTCACCTTCTCTACAGCCCGTCACTTCGTTCCCCTACTCATATATTCTAACGACCCTCTCCTGCCTTCTGTTTGTTTCAATATGTGCCAATCAGACTTGCAGCCTCGACAACTTGCCTACTTCCACCTTGTAGCCTCAACGACTTTCCGACTTCCAGCTTGAAGGACTTATGATTACTTTGTCGAGTGAAAATAACGAGTAAGCTGCGACTTGTCTTCCTCTGCTAACACCTATTTTACAATGTTGGGACTTCTCTTCCTCTACCTCGCATATGTGATTTAATTCTTCATCTGAAGAAATTAAGGAAAATGTTTTATTTCCACTCACATAATATTTTCTATTATGCTTGTGACAAATCCTTCCAAATGTATGTTATTGATTTTTAGTTGTGTCACTTGTGTACAAGCATTAGCCAGTTTGGTCATTCACCAAAACTTCATTGAATCAAAATAGCACCTTCTTTTAACAAGACACCTGCATCGCCATGGAGACATCATTAACTCACAATGCTCTTTCTTCATTTTTCGCTGGTGCTGCCGACTTACAACCAACACTCCAGGTCATTGCACTTGCACAGATAAGTTCTGCTCGGACTGTGACACCTCGCTACCGCGTTTCCCTTTCCGATGGTGCTCACAAACATACCGTTCTACTCCCTTCTTCACATAGTGGCCTTGCACAAAACGGGGACTTGCAAATAGGTTCCATTGTTCTCCTCAAAAGAAGCTCATGCACATATGTGCATCAATCCATGTAATTTTCATACAAACCACCCTTCCCCCCCCCTCCTCCTCCCTTTTATGATTCTCCTCTTATGTCCCTTTTTTATTTCTTAGTCTCATTCCTAACGTTTTGCTTCCCCTCTTTGTTGATACAATGCTCCTTCTTCCAGGTCCCTTTGTGTCCTGGAGCTCTATATAGTCCAGCGTGTTGCACCATTGGTTGGCGACCCATCCCCTCTTATTCTCTCCTCTGAATAGATGCTCCAAGCCATATCGTCCTCCTCTTCTGCCTCTCCCTTTTCATCGCCACCCTCCCTTGAAAATCACACATTGTCCTCCCAAGAATCCACCCCAACATCTACAAATCCTCTCCCTTTTAAAGCACTCTCCCCTACCTGAAAATCTTGGTCCATCCAGGGCAGAGTGCCTTCAAAAACACCCCTTCGTGAATATAACAATGCACATGGCACTGGAAAATCACTAGGGTATGACCTTGTCGACCGCAACAGCGATCAAATCCATGTTTCTTCCTTCAATGACTTGGAAGAATCCCTACATGCTCTCATTCAATTTGGCCACATCTACAATGTTGTGAATGGCACCGTAAAGGTCCCCAACTCTTCCTATAACCATCTAAGACACCTGTTAAAAATCCTCCTCTTCTCTTCATCAATAGTGTGTCAACTATTTGATGATGACCTTACAATACCTTCTGATACCTTTCACTTCGTGCCGATCAATTCCCTCAAATTTTCACCTCCTAACTCAATCGTTGATGTCATAGGTATTATTGCCTCGCTCTCTCTTACCTCTATTGTTCGCAGACACGATGGCTCTGAAACTCCAAAAAACACTATATCTCTTTGCAACATGTCCGGGAGTAGCATCGATGTCACCTTATGGGGAGAACATTTCCATGTTGAAGGTCGCACACTCTCCGAACTTTGCATGGCTCGTGTCGTTTCCGTACTTGCAATCAGGAGGGAGAATCATCGAGTTTAATGGACAAACTATCGGCTTAATCCATGCCACTTCCCTACTTATAAATCCAGATATCATTGAAACACGGGAACTCAAACAATGGTTTGACGAAGAAGGCATAAAATCTTCCTTGCCCTCACTCAGCCGAAAATAAACTGGCATGAGAAAGAGGCCCCTCAATACAAAAACAATTTCCGACATTCTCTCAATGCTGCCTAGCGAAAAAACTCCATGGATTTGAGTCTGTGCTACTGCTACCTCAATTAACATGGATGGTTTCTATTTTCTTGCATGCCCCCTTACCATTGATGGGATGAAATGCATGAAAAAGGCTTTACGACAAGATGAGAACACCTGGTGATGTTCAAAATGTGAAGGCTCCTTCATCGAGTGCGACTATTGCTACATCCTCCGATTCCAGTTGCACGACCACACTAGCCACCTTGAAAACGTGGTCGCTTTCGACGAAGCTGTGACTGCACTTCTGGGAATCTCTACAAAGGACCTTTTCCTCCTCTCAACCGATCCTGGAGCTGTCCTGGACATATATAGCAAAATCAAAGGACAGAAATTCCTCTTCACACTATATTTGAAGAAAAACACCTTCAACGGTGTTCAACGGTTACGCCCAACTCTTATGCACGCAGAAGAACTCCCTTACGCTGATGCATCGACTATCCTCCTACAAATCTTGCAGCTTGCTCCTGGTCCCCCCCCCCCCCCCCAACACAGTTTTCCGCCGGCTTTAGCCGTGCATTTCCGCCTCTTGCCCATTTATCCCCCTCCTCTCGTTCCATACATCCTTTCTCCCTAACACCTTTATGTTGAAATGCCCATCCCCCCTCCCTCGACACACATCCTCCATTTCTTCCCATCGTTCCCCTTGCAATATTGTTGAACCTCGCTTGACATTCATCGTCGATTATGCATACAAATTTTGTAATCATTACTATATCTTTGTGGCCCCTTATTCTAGTTAAGTTGCGATGCGATCACAATCACATATCGCAAAGATCAATGGTGACCCGCGGGCACAAGCAACCCCGCTGTTTAGACCAAAGGGTTCCTCCATAGTTGACCTTGCCAGATGCCCTTTGACCGAGATAAGCAGATGACATCTACTGCGGGGCCACAATGCCGATGAACGAGCCGTACCCTGAGGTCCCTCCACAGTGACGTAAGCAAGTCGTCAAGTCAGCTCGGCGACAACTCATCTGCTGCGTTGCAAGCTCAGTGCTTTAGTGCTTCTCAAGTTAAATTTTTTAAGTTGCGATGCGATTGTGCCATCCCACATCGCAATCTAAATTTTTTAAGTTTTCCCGTATTGCAACCCGTTAAAATTTAAAATCACCGAAATGCGATTTGTGATGACGGCGCAAATGCGAGGTTCTTTCACAGCAGAAACCTATAAAATTTCAAGTCCGTATTTTTTGTGTTCTGTATGCAGTTTCGTGTAGAAGCAGAAGATTAGAGTGGAAGGACGATTTGGTTGTTATACGTCTGTTCCTGCATTGAATTGCATTAAATATTCAAGCTCCGCCATTTTGGATTAAAATTATGTAATTTCATATGTTTATTTGAGATTAATGAAAAGAAGAATTCAATTCCTCTCTTGTGTCCTCGCTCTTTGTCTGTGTGTAATTTTTATTTCCACAATATTGCATTCTCTGTGTTTTAAGGGGGAAACACATCACTCTGTTGTTTATTTTCATTTTCCAACATCATACACACGTTTTCTTTGTTGGAAATAACTCCCAACCACCACAATGAATTTACTGGCAACAACCCACACATTGAATTGAATTTTTTGTTGCAGGAAGGATGAGTCCAGGACCCAAATCCAAAGTTTTGTTTTTTGCTTTACGCAATTTCCAAAAAATTTCAGAGCAGAGTACCCGAGCCATTCTCTGCGTTAATTTCTTCACCCATCACATTACTTACTAGTTTCCCGCACTCGCAGCCTGCAAGTCTCAACACTTACCTTTTAACGCATTACCGCAATGTTATTTCCCCACTGATGCGATTTGGTGGGACCTACAACCCATACCCAAACTCCATACAAAGCTTCTATTTCTGCCTTACCTTATGCATTTTCCATTTCTCACTTACCATTTTTTACCACACCGTAACCCGCACATCGCATATCTTAATTATTACCCGTTATGATCCTCGCTGAACCTTGCAACGTTGCGATGCGATATCACATCGAACATCGCAATCGCAACGTTTTATGGTTTCCAATTAATCACCCACAGGCTATGTTATGTAAGTCACGATGCGATAGCGCCAGCGCACATCGCAATCACAAAAATTATGTTTTCCGTTAAAGTCCCACAAGTTATGTTATATGCATTGTGCTGCGATAGTGCTATCGCACATCGCAATCACAACATTTTAACTTTTCCCATAATGCATGCAATTTGTTTTGTTTATGGTGCGATGTGATTGTGCTAGCGCACATTGCAGTTCGCAAAGCTCAATGCATAGCGCCCTGGTTAAAGTTTGATATCACCGAAATTCCATAAGGGCATGGACGCAATGAGGTTTCAAAGCTGAAACCCACAGAATTTCAAGTCCGCCAATTTATGTGTTTTGTACGTTGTTTTTTGTATAAAAATTAGAACAGAGAAGAAGGGCATACACGGTTTTGTGTGTCGTTAATGTTGAAATGGGCTTTCATGACAAAAAAAATGATTTTTTGTTACCCATTCAGTTCTGCATTGAATTGCAGGCTTCAGCCATTTAGTATAAGATATGTAATTTCATATTTTCAGAGTGAGATGAATCAAATATAGAGAAGAGTTGAATACATTGAAAATTCCTCTCCTCTGCATTTGTTGTCTTCCTGTTTGTGAATTGTTATTTCCGCATTTATTTCATTCTCTGTGTTGAAAGGGGAACACATTCCTCTATGTTTTCTTTTATTCATAATTTCCAACATGCTTCTTGACATATGTTTCCTTATTTGCAACATATAGTCCAACCACACCAGAGAACAGTGTGCAAAGGGAACAATGACGATGGCACTACGCGCTTAACAAAGAAATAATTAATGCATGTCGTAACCTCCTCTTCACCAATCGTGAAGCAAACCTTCACTCTCAATCCAATGCAAACTAATCTCACATTACTTCCCAAAATAGCTTCCTTCCCCTACATTCCACCCAACCTTTCCCAATTCCCCTTCCATCTCCACCCGTTGACCAAACCTTTCCAAACCCTTCAAATCCTTCACCTCTCACTTGCCCTGTATATGCACCCCCCCATGTGCCTCCCTTTCCACCTTCCCAACAATTTCTCCACTTCCATATCCAACATGCACATATTTGCTTTCATGCAATAATCAATGCACTTTGTCCCATCGAAGTTTGCTCAAATTGTCATGAAGCTTACCCATCCATGAAAACAAAAACAAATAACAGAATCATTTCTTGCACCCATTGTGCCGACTAACGAAAAAACCCACCGTTTCTCCTCCACAAACAACATGGACCCATGTATCCAACCACATGTCCTCTCTCGTCTCACTCAAGTTGAAGAGATGCTCATTACTTGTGTCAACCCCGTTCTTCAAGTCACCCATGCACGTGGTGGTAACTCAAATATTCCATCCATACTATTAGCTTTCCTCAAGATATCACTAACATTGTCACCTCTCTTCCTCGCATGCTTTCATAACTAGACATCCTTCTTGTAAACAAAGCTAGTAATGACGAAACATCCTATGAATTTTTTGTTAGTAGATCACATGTTCATGCAGCTTTGAAATTAAAACTACAAAACGAACCATACTACAAAGATGTCGATATTAACCAACTTTCTATGTCTGCTCTTCCTGTTGCACCTACCAACATTTCCAACATGCTACGCCATATCAACACGACTTCCATCCCACTCTAGGAAGTCGTTTAAGAAAATCCTAATTGTGAATTTCCGCACCCATGCTCGTCTGACCTCCACTCATCCTCCTTTGTTTCAACTGTACCAAAATCTCATTCAAAAATCGATGAAATACTTGCCTACATAGAATCCTCCAATTCCACACCCACCCATTCACTTCAATGGCCCATCATTGGCCTCTCTCCAGTCAATGAATACAACACATACGACCTCTTCTCCATGGCCCTCCCCACCCTCTTCCCCATCAGATTTTCCATGATTAACCAACCAAGAATTGAAAAAGTGGATATGCAGGAATATGCTTTGCATCTAATCTGTTACCATGACAACCATTTTGGGCAACATCCTCGCTTTCGCTATTACATGTAAAACATGATCATGCACCATCGCAACCAAGCAACTGCTTCTATCTTCATTAAAAGGGACCTTTCAAATACCCTTATGCCAACAATCGCTGACCTTCGCCACCACCTTCAACAAATTCCACCTTCCACCAATCCAGACTAGATTATGTGTTTCAACTCATCCTTACGTGGTATTCTTTCATTCTGTACCAAGGCTAGAGTGGAGCTTGACGACATGATCATTCAACAAGGTACTCCTACCATATTCTTCACGCTAATTGCAGCTGATACCAAATGGCCTGACTTGCATAATTTCATGCCTTCCAACCCTCCATCCAATTCACATGATCAAACTCTATGTAGAATCCAAAACATTGTTGTAAACCCACACCGTGCATCTCAATACCTCCATTGCAGATTCACAATATTCCTGTAAGAGGTCCTACTTAAAGGATTCCTTATAAAGGATTACTGGAGCAGGTATGCATACTATTCCTTCTCCATATTTCCTTTTGTTACTTTCACTTCCACACATCCTTCTTACTTTTTCTCTCCTTTATTTCTAAGGTATGAATGGCAACATTGTGGCTCTGCACATATCCATGGTTTCTTATGGCTTCCAAATGCACCTGCTATGGACATTCGCAACTGGACCAGCGCTACAGATGTCCGTGTGGCCAAAGAATTTTTAGGAATTTTTCGATCCGTACATCACTTCTTTGAACCCTCGCCCCCTTCACAACCGGGCTTCTGGCATGAATCATTCATCTCTAGGAGACCCATGCCTCCTTGGGACACATGAAATTTTTTCATCCAATCAATTGCAAGACTATGAAAAACTTCTGAATTCCATTCAAAGACACATAACTTGCCACTCCTCTACATGTTTGCGCAAGAGAAATAATGCTATAACCTGCCACTATGGAGCACCATGGGAGGTTCACGGCACCTCCTCCTTTCACATTAATTCTACTGGCCAGAAATTGTACTCCCCTGCTAGAAATGATGACAAATTAAATGTGCACAACACTCATCTGCTTGCAATATGGAGGGCCAACATTGACATTCAACCAGTTATCTCATGCCATGATGTGTTGAACTACATTTCAAAGTATGCAACGAAATCAAAGGCAAAGTCCGAAAGCTACTACCAAATTCTCTCATGTCTCTCGCAATGTGCCCCCCCCCCCCTCGATGCTCCTACTGTAACTGTCGTCTGCAAATTCCTAACCAAAATGGTCATTGATCGGGATATTGATACACAAGAAACATGCCACATGCTACAAAAACTCCCACTAACAAAGTGCAGTCATTCTTTTGTCTCCCTTAATATAAAAAAACAAGTATTCAAACGTGTTTCACAAGAACTGGATGGTCATCTTCCATCAACACCTTTCATCGCCTCCTACATGCAAAGACCACCTACACTTGCGGGATTGCCTCTTATTGAAGTCGCATGCTCCTGGTCCTTCTCCTCCCGTCAGAAAACATCGTCATGGAAACACATATTCCCTCCCATGGTCATCTGTGTCCTTCCTCGTTACACCTCCATTCCATCGAAAGAATCGACAACCTATGTAGACTTCTGTTGGAGTGAACTCCTTCTGTAATTCCCTTTCCGCAGACTCCCTAATGACATTGGCACATCCGACGTGGCCATTTTTTCACCTTGGGAACAAAATAGACACACGTATTGGGCTTGGCATTTTTACCGCGCCCCGTCGGCCCCAGACCTTTCCGACTCTGGTTGTTCATCGCCTGATGATCCTCCCCATGCCCCCACCATAGACATGGATGGATGGAAATTTCTCTCTCAACTCCACCTAGTTAACAACATCTTCCTCAATGAGCTTGAAATGATTGGCCATCGTGACCTTGATGCAAACCATAACTAGGACCACTCTATCATCCCTTCACACTAGCAAGAAACAACCACCCGCTTCAGCGACTTGAACCACTCCTCCACAAGAATCCAACAACTCCCAACTCCATGCTCACAGTCCCTTTCCTCCTTGTCCCCAAGCCAAACCATTGCATTCGATATCATTTTATCCCACTTCTGCAACAACACCACCATGACATTTTTAAGAATGATAATCCAAGGCACTGCTAGATCCGACAAGTTGTTCCTAATTGAGTACCTAAAAAATGCCTTCCTTGACAACTCCACCAATGGAGAAAACCCCCTCCTCTTGCTCGCTCCAACTAGTGTTGCAACATTCCACATTAATGCTCTGACGATCCACTCTGCTCTTCGCATCCCTATATATTCTATGGAACCTTTAGAAGGTCAATCCCTCCTGAACCTTCAAGAACAACTTCAACATGTCAAATACATTCTAATTGACGAAATGAGTTTCATTGGTCCTAAATTGATTTCTAAAATCGATGATCTCTTGCGCGAGGCATTCCTTTCAAATAGAAACAACCCGTTTGGTGGATGTTCTATAATCTGTAAGGTCCCACCTTACCTACCATAATTATTATAGAGAAATATTATATTAAATCAAAATGCGATATTTTTTTTTTTTTTTTTATTTATTTATTTATTTTTATATATAGAAGTTATTGGTGTCCTTTACACTACTCCCTAAATTCTTCCAACTTATCTTCAAAGCTACAAAGTTCAAGGTTTATCAAGATCCAAAAAAAAAATACAACCATAATACTTGCTTCTCAAGACTAAAATCACCCTTAAAATATAAATGATTTAGTGGGATGAATAAATGTCAATCTTTATGAACCACAATTTACAATAAGCTAATTGTTAATTCTATTGTAATTAAATGTGTTCAAGAGTGACTAATAACATGCTTATGAATTAGTTTCTTAAAAGGATAATTTAAATTATATAGAGTTTGCATCCCATAATTAGGAATTCATATGTGAGCTGATATTTCAACAAATTACTTACTGCAATTTTGAATTTTCAGCAAGACCCTTTAACTCAATGAGTTATTATACTAGAAATACCTTGATTGCAAATCTGAAATTAGCTTAAGCTTTTTGTTTTATGGACAGTTTATAAACGTAATTAGATGCAGCCATTGAACATTATGAAAACTAATTTACAAGTATGAAATGTACATCCATTGAGGCATTTTGTCAAACACTTACAACCATTATCTCTTTAAGGTGTTTTCACAATAATTAGCTAACATGAATCCAAAGTTAGATGACTTCTTTTTGTAAGTTGTATCAATGATTGAACTTAAGATATTAATAGGCTATCAGCCATATTCATTGTTGAATCTACATCAATGAATATAAATATTTAAAAATTTCAAACATAGCTCACAATGTTTTAAGGTACATCCATTGAGGACTTTTGACAAATAGTTGGCAGTCATAAAACAAGTTGCCATAAGGTTATTTAAATTTTTAAATTATTAACCAATTATACTTTTAAAAACAATTTCCAAGTGGTTAGCCTATATCAGATTCATCACTATAAATTATCAGGCAGTTCCAATATAAAAAAAAAACCAAACAGCAAAACAAAACAGGCGTTTCTACATGCAACAGCAAATCTGCAAAACAGAGCAGATTTGAGAATTGATGTCCGAAACCTTGATTTTTGGAATCAAACTTGGGGTGAAATGGCCTATTGGTACGGATACCCCCTGAAGTGGAGCTGAATCGCAACAGGGAGGCCCAGAAATGCGATTCTTGAAAACAACAACTACCCAAGAATCCTAAAATCTCTTTTATGACTTCTGTCAAACACATGGTATGAAAATTATCTAGAGCTATAGAAAGAGGAGGAGAATAGAAATTAAGTCATTAAAACATTTTTATCCAATTCATAACAGCCTACTGGATTCATCCATTATGACTTTCTTTCAATCGACTCAACATTATACAAGAAAATACTTCAACAATCGTTACTAAATTTCCTCACATTTGGTGCAACACTTCATATACCTGTAAGTTTCAGAAAACAACCCAAACAAGCAAAAGCTTATAAACTAAAAAAATTGCATAATATAATTTGACCCACATACCTGATAGTGAATTTGTACACTCGAAGAGGCTGGATGTATGCTCCAGCTCCAAGAAGAGCATGCTCCAATGCCAATACCCTTACCAAATCATCATGAACCACTCGGTTTTCCTCCCAACCATATCCAAGAAGAACTTCTCCCCTTGGAACCCCCGAGCTGCAAAAGCTCACAACCAGTATCACAATACAACAGTAGAGAGAGAGAGATGCAAGGCAACTCAGGAAGGTAGTTTTCACTTCCTCTAAATACCACTCATGTTCAACCTCAATAGACACTTAGTAGATTAGTAAGGAATCAAGATTTGCTTTGGAAGAAATTGGATACTCTCCATATCTCTCACAACCTTCCTCAAGTCTCTTCCACCCTTGGCCTCATCCTCCTCCCAAGTGAAAATACACGAGACTCATATATAGGAGGAGAAACCAATTCTTGTCATAAAGGAGGAGTAATATGCATGCATTGTATTCCATTTAGAGGAGTGTAACTTATGCCATTAAGGAGAGGTATGCATGCCTTATTTAAGGAGAGTGTAACATATGCATTGAAGAGAGTGTAAGAGGAATATTTTATGACATATCTTTAATGAGTGTAAGAGGAATATTTTATGACATATCATTAATGAGTGTAAGAGGAATATTTTATGACATATCATTAATGAGTGTAAGAGGAATATGCCATTCCTAGATGAGTGCATAAAAGAGAGTGCAATGTAATATTTAAAATAGAGAGAGTTACTTAGAGCCATGATAGTCATGAAAGAGGTAGATGTGAATTGATTGAATGGATAAAATTAATTTGTAATTCCTTTTAAATAAAATATCATAGTCTCATAAAAGATAATGATAATACTAATAATATTGAGGATTAAGTAAATATTGAACTATTAGGATTGATTAAAGATAAGTTAAGTTAATTTCCTTCAACTGAGCTTGATTACTAATTTATGCAAGGAGATTTACTATTTTTGGAAAGTCATGCTTGAGATGCTAGACATGAATTTCTATTTTTAGAAAGTCATTCCAAAATTGCCAGATTGAGATTTATCCATGAGTGGTATTTTTCTTTCGGAGAATAGGGATTCCGCACCCCTATTTCATGCATCTCCGTGCCTTAGTAGATTGAGGACTCCACGCCCTGATCTACTCCAAAGATCTAAGATTCCATAACTTGATCTTTTTAAATATTTAGGACTCCACGCCCTAAATATTCAAGACTCCACGTCTTTATATTTCTTGGATTTAGGCCTCCACGCCCTAAATATACAAGACTCCACGTCTTTATATTTCTTGGATTTAGGACTCCACGCCCTAATTTCCATGCTTTCTCATCTACTGTGCTTTGAAACTCCACGTTTCTCCTTATGATACTGATTGTGAGCTTTTACCCATTTGATGGTTTGTTGGTAAGGCCTTGTTTGAAGACCTACATACATCACAACCTCATAGATCAAATGAATCATATGAATTTAAAAATGAAATTAACTTAACCACATTTTACCATGAATGGTGCATGACTTCCATAGTCATTTATCCTTGAAGATGATATGGTCCCCTACCACATCCTGCTCATTACAATGTTAGACATATATATAATCATGCAAGTCATGTATCATCCATAAAACATAATTTAACCATTTTTTTCTTTTTTTTTTTCTTTTTTTTTCCACATAACCATGAGCATCCATGGGTTTATGTGTCTCAATCCAGGTTCTCCATCCATGTCATACACCTGATACACAAGTCAGATGCAAAAAGAGAGACATATGCATACCATCATATAAAACACATAATCAAATATACCACACATAAGGGAAAATACAACTACATAAATTTTTTTTCCCAAACCAAGGGTCAATCTTCCATACATAAACCATGGATATAAAACATTGTTACCCAATATAGTGATCACTATGACATACATAAAGATAAAGAGGAAATACAATCATATATTTATAAAATGTTATTCCTCAATCTAGTGGTCAGTATTCCATATATATATAACTCATCAGAAATAACCCTAAATAGGAGTGACAAAATATACTAGGAAAAAAAATAGGACACTACATAATCCTTGTGGGGTACCTTGGCCAACTTCCACCTGTCAAAGACACACCAATGTATATAGGCAGTTCTCGTGGCACTGCACTATGGCAAAGCTTCGATACTGTGGTTACACTTTCAACAGTGTTTTGACAACAAGGAATAAGCCCTACTCAAATTTTCTTTCGCCAACTCCTCTCCAACCTTCGCAATGGAACACCCACTATTGATGATTGGAAGCTTCTTATGACACGTTAAAAAAAAAAACCTTCCTGAAGCCGAACTCTAGTCATTCTCCAATTCAATGCATCTCTATGCAACAAATGAGGCTATTTCCCTGCACAATAATTCCATGTTAAAAACACTAAACCAGTGAATTATGCATTTCTATGTTGCCCAAAGGAGACAACTCCCCACAAAGAAACTGGAAGATGATCAACTAGCTACAAAAATACTCCTTTATGTCAGACAACGTCTCATTTTCACCAAAAATTTATGGGTTGAGGCTGGCCTTGTTAATGGTTCACTCGGCACTGTTCATGCAATCGTATATGCACCAGGCTCTAAACCCCCCGAACTCCCATCATTTGTTGTTGTTGACTTTCTTCACTACAAGGGTCCACCATGGGATCCTTTAAATCCAAATTTTGTGACAATCCCCCCCATAACAAGGGGTTCGTGAACACAACTTCCGCTCCACATGGCATGGGGCTTAACAATCCATAAATTGTAAGGCATGACACTAGATAAGGCAACAATCGACATCAACAACATTGATCGACAAGGCCTAACTTTCACAACCGTATCAAGAGTTCGATCGTTGAATGATCTTTTAATCTCCCTCGTTTTCTCCTTCACACACTACTCACGGATGCAGGAGAACCCTTTCGTCATACGCAGGAAAAAATAAGAGACATACCTTGCCTCCAAATCTATTACTCAAACTCCTTGAAGACCTTCTCCTATTGGTACCTTCCCTTCAGTTGCATTCCACTTTTACATCTTCCATCTTCTCTCTCATCTTAACACCTTGCAGTTTTCCTGCTTAATTTACGTTTTGAATTTCCAATATAATTTCAATTCAAAATGGTTTCTAATGTTTCTTTGTTTTTGAGCTTTCTCGTATGAGTATTTATTTTTTACATGTTCACTTCCATGCTTTTCCTTTCCTTGCATAAAAATATGGATCGGAAATATATTTCACAGGTCCACAGATTTTGCCAGGAAATCAAATTTTTCCTTTGTACCGATTGCACCCGACGCTACTACTACTTCAAAGGATTGAAACTTTCATGCATCTCCTCATCCATGTACATGAAAGGGATGCACACAGACAACTTTGACCATACTATATTGACCACGTCCCAACTCTGCATGTCAATTGGTGTTGTCGTTGTTGCGCAACACCTTCTGTTTACAACTAGAGGTACCCCCTTCTGGGAAACCATTGACATGCACTCTACTAGACAGAATGCAAGATTTTTTTTGGGAAATACACCACATATTATTCTTCAAAAGGAAACAATACATCTTATTTTGTCAACTTTTACTTGCTATAAAGTAATGTATATAAAAAAATATTCCATGCTTCCATGCACAATCAGGCTACTATGTTGTCAGTTGTTCCTTCGCTTCTTTCCAAATGGGTTTTCTACTATATTCAACAATATCTCTTTTCAAGCTTCCTAATGTAAAAACAAAAAACAAAAAATTATACAGTACAAGTCCTTCTTCATACCCTTCCTCCTTGTTTCTTTTCCATATGCCTTTTCACTCTTTAACCTTTTCTTGAAATGTCTTCATTGCAAACAATAATATGAATCTATGTTGCATTCAAACATGTCACGGTTACATGCTACGCTGTTATGAATACTTTCCCGAGGTCCATACCATTTTTTTGCATTTTTTCCACAACCTATAAATGCAAGCACACTATATTTCATTTCCACTAGATTTTATTGTGCTCTTCTATAGGTTTCATTATTTTTTAAATGCAACAAAGTTCCAACAAATTGTAATAGAACAACCATGTCACATGAAGAAATTTTCAGTTTTATTCTTATTCTGACAAGGTCTGAATGTTATATAACATATATTTACATATCTTCCTCAGCTTCTACTCATCCACGTGGTAGACAGACTCACCACAAGGGCTGCTTGTTCATCTCACATAGTGATTAAGATTTTTTTATTCGATTAATTGGACTTATGTAATAGAATATGTTTAAATATTTAGATTGAATTATTCAATGAAAAATAACCTAGAAAACCTTTTAAAAATTTCTAAAAGTTCTGTTATTACTCTATTAATTTCTTAAGTTGTGGGATTTTGAGTTTTTAGTGAAAGAACACTAGAGGTGACCACAAAGCTACTTCAAACTCTGGGATCTAGCTCTCCTAGTGTTCAGAGAGGGCTCTCTCTTTAAGATTTATCTTTGTTTTGATTTATAATATTAGGCTAGTTATGAAATTACAATTTGGTTTTAGTTTAAAGGGTTTGGTGGGGAAAAATCACTTGGAGGTAAGATAGAGAGAAATCTACTTGTCCATTGGGCTATGGAGTCTAAATCAAGCTAGTAGCACTAGAAATCAAGGCTAAAAGGTACAAATATATTCAGGGCAAGATAGATAACCCTCAGAGATTTGGGAAAGTGGTTTTTTGTGAGGTGGTATGATCGGAATAAAGGGCACTTAAGGATCCTTTGATCCGGAAAATGGAAGTAGAAGGTAGAGGTCAAACGGGAGTGAGAGCAATTAAGAATTCTCAACACCGAAAATCAGAAGAAAACATTAAAATGGAAACTAGTTAAAGACAAGGAGCACTTGACTAATCCTGTAGTAATACTCTTAGTTACACATTTAGATAGAATAAACATATAATGAATTGCATGAAACTCAGAAAATGAAAAAATCAAAAGAAGGGAGTACTTCACTCATCATCTTATCACAGGGATCCTGAATTATGATGTCAGTCAACTTGTCTAGTCTGCTACTTTAAATTCAAACACACAACACCTGCAATGTTCAGCAAAAATATCTATAGTAAGTCCAGCAATTTTATTCCACACTGAATACTTCTAATGTTGAAGTATTTATACAAAATTTAATTACAAATATCCTAGGAACATTCTAGGAATATCTTTAGGAAAAATGAAATATCTTTACATAATAAAAGGGACAACTACTTAACAAATAGCAAGTTGTCCTCTTTTATCCAAAATAAATAGAACTACTTTATCTAATAAGGAGATTTTAACTGTCAAGGTGTCATGCTTGTTGGTTGCTAAAAAAATATCTGGCTTTTGACTTGCCTTCGCTGATACTCTTTCATCCAATACTCTTTACCTGATGACCTTTAACGCCGATACTCTTTCATCTAATTAGCTTAACTGATTTACTGCTGTAAATTTTTATTTTCACAGTAAAATCAACAAACTGTCTTTTTATTTTAATTGTTCATTTGACTGTTTTACCTCTTATCTTTACATCAAATCAATAAAGTTTGCCATTCTTCTTCCTTGGGAATTTTGACATTCCTTAACTTCCTGAAATTCTCATCAGCCTCTGTATATCTAGCAAAAGTGGGCTTGATGACAAAGAGATGTTTAATCTCATGCTGTATAAAGAAGAGATCTTCAAAATATTGGAGGACTTTCCCTGTGGGAGTGCCTTGTGCTAATGGCTTGTTAACTTGCTCTTTAGAAAATTATCTAATCTTTTTATCATAATCCTTCTGGGGCATAAGTTTTTCATTAAAAACATGGATGTCTGGCAGGCCCCTCTGTGTTAAGTTTATGTATTTTACCATAAATTTTGTTATGGAAATGTTCATTGTTTCACATTTTTCTTCAAGATTATTCATCAAGTTCTTCTTAGTTACAACATTTTTCATCTGTAAGATTGTTTTTGTCATGTCTGAGACTTTCAATTCTTCAAATTCCTCCTTGTTCTTGCTGTTCAATAATGTGATGAGTTTTAAAGCCTGAGCAGGCTTATCAGTCAACTCATATTTTTTCCTTTGTATCTCTGTCTGCGCTACCAACAACAAATCTCTCTACGCATATATAACCTGAATTGAAGGCAATTGATTGCGAATGGCTTCAATAATGTTATTCCATAGATGATTTTTTACATATGAAATATGCTCAGTGAAAGTTAGCTCTTTTTGCAAATTCTTGATATATTCTCCCAATCTGATTGCTTTCTATTCATGGGTTTTAGCATTTATCAAAGTTGTCTTATTTTTAGCTTCAACATTTTCAATCATCTTTTTTAGGCTGTTGATTTCATTTGTCTTTGAAGACATTTCTTCCATAGTTTTAACAATCTGGCTTGCTTCATCTCTTTGCTAAACATTTGTGGTAGAAGAGTCTGTAGCTGAAGTAGTGGCTGAAGTCACTGGCACTACAGTTTCCAGTGATCCCTTTGGTGCTAATTTCTCTCCTAAAGTAGAGGGCACTTCTGTAGTTACTACTGGAATAACTGTAGGAATTATAGGAGTCTCATGTTCTTTTACCGTCTCTTTTTCTTTGACAAGGTGGTCCATTTGGGTCTCCATCTCTTTGATTTGAGCAGTCAGTTTAAGAATGATATTCATCATTTCTTCTTTCTCACTCTGATCTTGAAGGATTTCCTTGGTTTGTGGATGTTCACTTTGAGGAAGCTTGATTTTTTTCCTCACAGCTGCTATGTCATCATTCTTTTTCTTTAACAATAGTTTTGCTTCTTGAATATTTGAGGGATAATATCCCACCTGTAAAACTAATTCCTCTAAGGCTTTAATCCTTAGATCCTTGGCATATAAAAATGCCCTGTATATCTTCATCTAATCCTGCATATTAATGATGGTTTTCTGTAGATTATTTGCACTCATTGCCTTGGTTTCTACTGTAGAATAAAGCATCTCTGAGCTTTTTCTGTGAAATTCAATTTGATCTAGCTCATGGACAGTTTCTGTATCAACCTCAAGGTCCACCCTCTTATAATCTTCTATTGTTTTAGGTGTGGAGGTATTAGGTTGTAGAAATGACATGATCATCTTGTTACTAGAATAATCAAAGGCTGACAATAGCCTATTTTTATTTCCAAGCTTCTGTTTGAGGAATTGAGAATATATCTCTGTTTTGATCTCCTCATTCTTCTGCTCTATCTGTTTGTATTTCTCCTTGATGTCCAAGTCCTTTTCCTTAGCTGATTTTGAGGAAGAGGCCTCCATGTTATGCTACTTCTTAATCATCTGTGTATCATTCTGATTGTATGTTGATTCATTTTCTATTTCCATAAGGGTTTCATTCATTATAGTTGTGGCTATATCATCATTGGTTACTGGAGAATTTGTCTCATCAACATCAATTGTTACTTTTTCCTTGACAACTGAAATGAGTTTAAGCCTCTTGTTATAGATTAGTTTTAATTTGGTTTCAGTTGTTGTCTCTGTTATCTAACTGCCTTCTTCCCTGCTTCTCTTTGCTTATGTCTATGGCTGTTTTACAAGTTCTAGAGCTTGTGTTGTGTCCATTTTACCTGTTGTCTCTGTATTACTTGCAGTACCTATCAGTGTACTTTCCAGCCATTCAACTTGGTTGGAAAATTTCTCAATCTCAGGATTAAGCTCATGTATGAAGGGTGTTAATTTTCATTTTACCCTTAGACTACTCAGGATCCCTTGAGGATCATAGTTCCATGGAAAACTTTCTTGAAATTTAAACTCTGTTAATCTCTTTGTGATTTCTTTTTCTGCATCTCTATGGTTTATGATAAAGGGACCAACCTGATTCTTCAACTTAAATTGAGTATTTTTTCTAGCATCCATGAAGTTAATAGAATCAAAATTGAGAATTTGTCTCAAATACTCTAGTGCGAAAATTCTTATGCTCATATATCTAGGCAACTTATAAGGTTATAAGTTGGATCCAAAAATTCTTAACTCTGTAAGCTTCTCATAGAGATACCAATCTCCCATTTTACTCTGTTCTGAAAGTTGCAGGATTATTTTCATTTCCTCACTGATTTAGGGATGCTTTGCTTTATCCAGAATGTTCATTGCTGGATGTAGAAAAATGTCTGAAAAATCTGTGTAGGTGAAATAACTACCCTCTTTCCTGAGCAAGGAAGTCCAGAAGATAATGGATAGAGGCTTACCGTCCAAGTCCATCTTTTGAAATGCAATAGGAAATTTATCAGCTTGAAAGAATAATAAAAAGTGAAACAGATAGGATGAGTATCTAAAAAATCCTTCAGTGGGTAATTTTATCAGCTGATGATGGATACTGTTCGCTATGAAACCAGAAAAGTCAAAGATGACTGATGGAGGTTGGCCTGGAGACAAGGTGGACAGGAAACCTAGAATGGACTCATCAGTATTGTTGAGCCTCAAAATTGTGCTTTCTTTCACCTCATTTTACCTCATTGTCCTTTGTCCATTGTCATCCTAGACCCAATTGATCAATGAATATAGTTAAAATTACTTCTAGGATGATTTACATGACTGACTTGTTAAATTTTGTGATTTTTGCCATTGTAAAGCATTTTGACCGGAACTAGCTGCAGAATGCAGACATTCCGTAGCTAACCGGCGATTCTGCAACTGCCTTCATGTTTGAGTATGTTCCAGGTGGCCTCTTGAGAAAAACCGCATATGGGCATGATCCACGTCATGTCTACATGGTTCGTTGCTCATCATGGAGGAAGAAACGAATTCTGGGTATGGTTTTGAACGTGGGAACACATTTAGGAAGGAAGACTTCTATTAGACTGTCTCAGTCCAGATGTCTTTTCCTCTTCACGCAGCCACTTCAAAGAGTCCTAACGTGATTCCGATAAGGAAAGACAGTGTTCCTGAATTTTTGCAAGTATTGTTATGTGCATTTGCTTTATAAACACTTGGGAGACCGAGAGCTATGTTAGAGATTTTATGTTAGATTTGATGCTAGATTTTGTTTAGACTCTGTGCTACATTTCTAAAGACGCAGAGTGTTATGTTCAAACTATTTCATCTTTAATGGAGCAGACCGTGTTGTTTTGAAAGCGTGATTTAATTCGGAGTTGAATTCCGTCAGGTGGTAGAGGGCCCCTGCCTCTTGCACGGATTTATTTTGCGTAAATTAGATAAGTATTCTAGCTGCCTTTACGTTTTTCATTTGAATTAATAGTTGTTTTAATTAGCTACTGTAGTTGTACTCATTCTAACTCTTCCACAAGAAGAAATTCTTCCAAAAGACTATAATGATGAATGGGGAAATGACTATAGTATTGTAGGATTAGGAGTTGAATTCATAGTTGTTTTTAATTAACTACTGTAGTTATATTCATTCTAACTCTTCCACAAGAAGAAATTCTTCCAACAGATTATAATGATGAATGATGAATGGCTATAGTACTGTAGAATTTAGTTGTAGTTTTTGTTGTTCACTATCACAGTTACACTTGTTCTAATCACTCTTCCACAAGAAGAAACTCTTCCAAGAAATTCTTAAGAAGTTCAAGACATGACCGTGATAATGAATGATTTAGTTGTGTGTTTGTACTAAGTATCATCTTTGTTCTTGCTCTTAAACGCTTGCCCAAGACATCATAATGACGAGTAGGATATGGATATGATATCTTAGTTTTTCATTTGCTTTCAGTCCTTTATATTTGCATTTGCATCCAATTACACAGTCAGAATTGTTCTAGCTCTTCCAAAAGAAGGAATTCTTCCAAAATATCACTAATGATGGACAAACAGATTGTGTAACTTCATAGAATAATGCATGATAGCATAGTTAGGATACTCCGGAGTTTAATTGCACTTAACTCATGTTCAGTTACTTTGTTTCGAGTTTGATGATGACTTATAGTTCAGCATTGTTCTAGATTAGTGGCATCTTAAGTTCATTCTTAGATTAACTCATTGCACTTGCACTTCATATTCAAATTGTCATCCATTGTACAATAGATTACTTCAGTTGTTAGGATTAACAAGACAACCTTCATTATTCACAAACCTCTTCTTGTTCTAAAATCCATAATTGATCTATAACCATATGAACAGAAGACAACATCATTTTAAGGCCTGAAGTACCTCTGCAATTTCCTCATCATTTTATAAACAAAGCTCTTCCTCAAAAGAATACTTTGAAAAGAAATCAATAACTCTTGAGTAAAGGTTTTGTGACATTCAATTAAATTGTAGAATAGAGATAGGAACTAGTTCTAGAATAAAAGATCTTATGATGATAACAATGTTTTCCTCTAAATATGTTTCAAATCTCTAATCAAGGACAAAATATTGTATCATTGTAAGTTAGTTGTTTCACTGTTTAGTTAGAGGATTTGCATATTTAGTGAACATTTCTCAAGTTTAGTTTGTGTTTTTAATCATTTGCTTAAAAGTCATTATCAAGCTTTGCTTTTATTTAGTCATAGTTTAGATTTAATTTTTCTTCAGTGTTTCCAATTGCATTTGTCATTTGACATTCCATCAATTAGGCTTAACTCTGTTTTAATCACCAGCTTCTTTCCACTAGCTTTCTAGGCATTTTTCCTGCAAACATAAAACTACCAAAAGACCAAAAACATCATAAATCATCACAAAAGAACAAAACCATCTCAAAACACTACACACAACGCATTAGGAAACAAGCACCTAGGTACATACAGTACACTTCACTTCAGCAGTTTACAAATCCTGATTGACAATTAAATGAGCTCAGTTTAGGACACTAGATTGAGACCAAACATTTTGGCGCCGTTGTCGGGGAAGTGAAAACTAGGTAACCTTTGTTTCTTAGCATCCAAAAAAAAATTTATGCGTAGGGAGAGAGATTCAAGGGGAAGATTTATAAGCAGCAGAGGCAGAAGTTTGATATCTAGAACACCACTTGTTTCATCTAGATCCAGAGCTAGTACACCTTCAACTCAAACCCATCTTCCATCCTTTATTGATCCTGGACTTCTAGAAGATCTAAGGTCACCTATTCCATTAGAGAAACCTTCCACTTCATCCACTGAACCTGCCATAGAAGAAGATCTAAAAACTCCTGTTAGGAACACAAACCTTTCTACTTCCACAAGAGAGTCAACCATGGCAGAAGAAGGAGGGGGAGGAGTTTTTAATGGAGAACACACATTATTTGGAGGTAGAGGCAGAGGTAGAGGAGAAGGAGGAAGAGGAGAAGGAGGTAGAGGTGCAGATGGAGGAAAAGGTAGAATAGGAAGCTCTTTTGGGTTCCCTATACTTGATGAAGAAACCAATACAACCATGAAAAAAATTTCACCCTCTGTCCTTCCAAACTTCTATGGACTTAAAACTGAAGATCCTGAAACTTTCTTATTCAAATTTGAAGTGTTGTGTAGGACTTATGACTACTTAAAAGATGCTCAAAAACTGAAATTATTTCCTTCAACTTTGAAGGGAGCAACATTGAAGTGGTTTATGAGTCTAATCAGTAGCTCTATTAGAACATGGGAAGACATGAAACAAGCATTTCTAGAGAGATACTTGGATTATTGTATGCCGGTTAATCATAAGGAAGAAGTGTTCAAGATGTTACAAAAAGAAGATGAAAATTTGGAAGATTTGTTGGAAAGATTTAATTACAACATCAAAAGGGCAAAAATGGAAAACCTAGATCAAGACACCTTAAAATCTCTTTTGTTGAAAACAATTAGGGATGAATGGTTGGATATCCTTAACATGATGGGAAAGGGGATATATCACAACTCACATTACCTGAAATATCTGAGTTATGTATCAACCTTTCAAGAGGGAAATCTAAAACTGTCAAAGGTCCAAGAGATCCTGCTCTTGCAAGGGCAAGTAAGTCTGCTTCTGGGACAGTAAGTAGATTAGAAATAGGACACATGCTTGATGATTTTAAATCTGACATCTTAGGGAGTCTTAGTGAACAAATAGACACCCTCAAGATACAAAAAAAGCAAAAGGCTGAATCTGATGCCTTGGCAATCTTTTGTCCCAAATGTAGAAAGAAACATGCCTTAAGAGAGTGTCCTTTGGATGTAAAAGTTGTAGAAACCTGTGTCATTTGTTCTGAGAAGCATGAGACCAAGAATTGTCCTTCTCTTCCTGGTCTCAAGGCTGTTTTTCAGGAAGAAACTCCTACAGATTCCACAGAGTCTCTTAATTTTGTATCTAGAAGACCTTGGCAGGTACCTCAGACACAAGGATTCCATGATCAAATGTATAATCAACCTCCACCTTGGAATTCTTGGCCGCAACCTTGGCCCCAATTTCAAAATCAATCTCAAGCTTGGGCACAAGGAACACAAAGTCCCTATGGAAGATACTCTCCATACTATCAGTATCCACCATCATATCCACCATATCCACATTTTTATCCTCAAAATCCTCAACAAAATTTTCTCAAAATATTCAACAAAATTTTCAACAAAATCCTCAACAACATCATCGTAAACCAACCACATGATCAATCAACTACTCCATCCACACATCCCTCCAAATCCATCAATTGCCAAATGTACCATACCAAACCCCAATAATAAGAATCCTCAGAATACATACATGATAGAAGGTCAACAATTTCCAACTTATTTAATTACTCCTCTAGACCTTAGTGATGTTCAACTTAGGTCTAGAAGGATACTTGAGAAGAGGAAACCTTCTGTGATCATACAAGAATAAGATAATTCTAAGGAAGACTCCCTACGGGTTAATAAAAGTCTTGAGGAAGATACATCCTTTCAAGATCAAAACATTGAAAAACTGAAACAAAAAGATCCAATAAATCCAACTCCAGTATTAGAGCAACCATCAACATCTACTTCTATACCTCCCTTCCCGGAAAGACTACAAATTGATAAAGGTGTAGAAAAACAAATCATGGTGCCTAATTATGATTTCTTAGATGAATTGAGAAATGTTTGCATTAAAATTCCATTATTGCAAGCCATCAAGAAAATCCCAATTTTAGCCAAAACAATAAAGGAAAGTTGAGGGGACAAGGATGAACAAGAAAAAGAATAAGAGAAACCAAGAAAATTCAACTGGGTAGGACAAATAGCAGACATTGATGATGGGCAAGATTACTATTCCAAAGTACCTTAACGCAGGCCCAGTTGTCAAAATTCACATCAATGGAATTGAAATTCAAAACACACTCATTGACTTAGGAGCAGCAATAAATATCATGAGTAGACAAATCATGATAATTCAATCTTCCTGATTCTCTTTTACACCCACACTGCTACACTTATGCATAGATCTCAGGATCAACGCATGGGTAATAGAAGACATTCCAGTTGTCCCGTACTTTTGTTATAGCATCATTTCTCACCTTGACATGATTCATGATTGCTTTATGGCTTTATGGGCACCCATTCCTACAGACTTGGACAAATTCACTTAAAAACAGTGGAAAATCTTCCATACGCGACTATGCCCGTGTTTTTCCGCGTGTATACGCGAGTACAGCTAGACTTTTCCGCGTATGCCATTTTAATGATTAAAAAATATATAAAAATCCTTTGATTATAATATTAGATAAGGTCAGAGTCTAATCAATTTCATATATGGCCAATCAAGCTCTAAGATTTCCATTTTTGAGGGAGTATAAAAGCCCCTCATGTGTATGGCCTAAGGGAGAGAGAAATTATTGATATTATACTCTGTTGGAATCCTCTATCCAAGTCTGAATTCCCATGCCTCCTGCACTTCCCAGTTCATTACATGAAACCCTTGTTTCCTGGAGATGCTCATCTCCCTATATGTCATCTCGTATGCACCAGTTCGGAAGGAATCTTAGCGAGGCAAGGGTGGGACGGATCCTAATTTACTGCCTCGAAGGCCTGAAGACTGTGGATCTCTCCACTTGTTCACTTTGCACGCATTTATTTAGCCAAAAAGTAAGATGCCTGTCCCCAAATAGAAATAAACGTGTTAGTATATGCTTTTATGTATGAGAATATTTGTTATACAAGCATTCATTATGATTTATTTAATGTTTTATATGAATCTCACTAACATATAGAGTAGATATATGCTGTACAACTTGTCCTTTGTGTTGGTTTCTTCTTGTATCTCAGGTTAAGGAGGAAGGACGGTTGCAGGGAGTTTGGACTCCACGTGGATCTACTTCAAACGTAGGACCAACGGGTAAACCTCTCATTCTGCTCTATTTGGTTTTTCTGAACGTGCATGGTTATGTGAGTCTCTGTTAAGTAATACGCCCCTGCTCTGTGGAGGTTGAATCCCAACCAACCTCTAGGGTGTTAATTCCCCGAAACAAAACTGGCGACTCCACTGGGGATCACATTTTTGTGATTCTCTTGTTGGGTTGTTTCAGCTGTTTGGTAGGTTGCCAACAGTTTTATCTGTCTTTTACAGTCCAGTTTATCTTCTTGCAGACAGTCTGAAGTCTTGGTGTCTTTCCCAGGCTTGTACTTTTTGTTTTTCATTATCTTTCTTTGTATACGCTCTTTTGTTTGCACACAGTCGCGTATACCCGCGAGTTTGTGTAGAAGGATCCGCGTATACGCGAGTTTCCCTCAACACAGACGTGTATACACGCTGGTTGCATAATTGCAAGGTCGCGTATACCTAGGAAGATTTTGAATTTTAGGGTTTATTGGCTTTTTGGTCCTTTATGGCTGTGGAGGCCTGTGTCTACAGTGTCTCTGTGTTTACTGGAGTGTGAAGGAAGTGGTTTCAAGTCTTGTTTCTCTTTCGTTTGTTCGAAAACTGATCTTTTTGGCGAAGTGTTCTTGTTGGTGCTGGCACTCCTGGATTGAGTTCCAAGATCGCTTTCTGAGCATTCTTGGCTGTTCTGCTTTATCAGAACAGAGAGCTTCTGCTCACTGACTCGCTCCTATCTTTGTGTTGTGCTTTGCATTGCGTTTTTTGCTTTGTTTTCGATTGGTTTTCTTGAGTTTCATAGGCTAGGGTTTTGTTGCAATTTTCGGAGAACTTTTCTTGTTTCTTTGGAGTCTTCTGTTGCAACGAGTTTCCACTATTTCTCTAGGCTAGTTGGCTGAGTTTTTGGTCTTCCATTGCTCTTATTGATCTTGCTATCATTAGCTTTATAAGGTTTGGGAGCATTGTTGAAGTTTATGCTTGAAATTCGGTCTCGTTTTGGCTTGGATTGTGATAGTTGTGCTTGGTCTTTTTGAACTCTTGCTTTATAAAATTAAAAAGCCCAAAAAACATTTGTTTTGCTTTTTGTTTTTGCATATCAAAAACTAAAAAAACATTGTTTCTTGTTTTTGTTTTTGTTGTTGCCTTTTCATTTTCGTTTGGTCATATCTTTTGGAGCTTTTGTGAAGTTTCTTGCTTCTAGTTTTCAGCTTGGTTTTGAGGAGAGGTTGTCATTTGATTTCTTCTTCTTCTTGTTGAGTATTTTGGTGTCTTATATTGAGAGTTCTTGTTTTCAAGAATTGGCTTTCTGGACAACAAAAGATGAGTTAAAACTGAAGGAGCCTTTTTGGGAAATTTCACCTTGTTTCAAGAGACTTTTGCATCCTAGAATTTACATGCTTGTAGTCATTTGCATTAGGGGCATTGAATCATTTAGTTAGCTTCTTAGTTTTTGTGAGTGTGAGTTTGTAATTCGAAAAGAAAAAAAATACAAATTTTTAGTCTCGTAGAACCTGTATAGAGATTACTTTTCATCGAAAGACAAAGAACTGCATGTGCATGTAGTCAGGTTTTTATTAATTTCTTTCGCGTCAAAACATCATTGGTTTCATCTCCATATCCTTGTGACTTAATACAACAGCCCTTAAAATAAGCGATTTAATCTAAAATCAACTAGCAAGTTTTATTAAGTGTTAATCACCAACTAGCTAGGTTGTAGGGCCTTGGAATAGGTGAGTGGAGAGTTAACTCTCCAAGGCCGCTCAAACAAACATAGAAGTTGATTAATTGAGTGAAATCCAACTCCGTGAGGTGGACTGGGAAAGCTCTCATCCGAGAGTCAAGCGCGAGGGGAAGTGAAGGTTGAGAAGAGGGATACCCCCCCTCCGATTAGCTGAATCTAACCTCAAGACCGTTCCGCCCAGCTTCTGATATGGATTGGTGTCCATAGTTGCCGTTCCTAGGTTCCACACAGGTGACTGCGGGGGGGAATACCCGTGGTACCTGAGGCAGACGTCGCATCACTTTCAGCAGTACTTCTGGGGGGTGCCCTTGCGAAGCTTGGGTGCTTGAGCCGACAAAGGCTGTCGTTAGGAGGTCGGCGTAACTGTTTCTGATACCTTCGCTAGTTGTTCTGGGCCCTAATCATCCCAGACTTCTTTCGGAAGGCCCTATACTTCGCTTTCCTGTATTTTGGTGTCCGGTCCTCATCACCCGGAGCGGAAATACTTGGAGGATGTTTGCTTGCTGTTTCTCAGGGATTTTATTTTAGTGAGTGCTCTTTGCTCCTAGCTTGCCTAGCTTTTCACTTTTTTGAGTCTAATATAATAAATCTATAAAAGTGGCTGATCAAGAGCCTCGACGTTCGAGGAGAATCCGGGGGTTATCTCCCGAAAGTGCAGAGCCTTCTTCGAGAAGGCGTAGGAGCGATTTAGCTGGTGGTTACCACCCTGTTGATTCTGACGCTGTGGAGAGAGATCCTCCACTAAGGTCTGAAGGTTTCGTTTCTGATTCCGGTGTCGGTCCCGAGAGGAGCGTTCCGCTCACCTCGCGAGTTCTTTTTCCTCAGGAAGAAGATTTTCAAGTTGAAGACATACCTGAGCCTTCTGCTACAGGTCCATCTCCTCTTCCTCCTGATTATCCGTTTGTTCTTCAGTACATCGGACCGGAGTCTGAGAGACCATCGGATCTTCCATATCATTCTTATCTTTCGATGGCCACGACTGGGAACGCGGCTTCTACCGTGAGTGCTGCAGGCATTCAGACCCCTGCTTCGGTCGAGGAAGGGGGCACTATTGCTTCATCTTCGACTGCTTTTAGCACTGCTATGTCTGGCTCTGGGTTCACCCAGGCATATGCTTCTCATTCTGGTCCCTTCTGTTCAGGGATGTCCATTAGTGGAAATCCCTCGTTTTCCTTTTTCGCCGGTGCAGCTGGATCCACGCCCATGTCTAACATGGCTAGTGGATCAGCTTCGTTTCAAGGTTTCCCCTTTGGGACTGGGCATATTCCCAGTTCCAATCCTTCTTTAGGGTTGTTTCCTTTTACGTCCCAGACCCAGAGTTTTAACCCTTGGTCTGGAGGGCAAAGTTCGACCACTTTTACAGGATGGAATCCCGTGTTTACAACGGCTGGGGCAGGGAATCAGTTCTTCGCGGGTCATCAAGGGAATGCTTCTTTCCCTTCATCGAGTGCTTTTCAGTCTTTTTCTCCTCTGTCTAATGCATGGAACCCCTACCAGGGGCTTTCCTCTTCAGTCAATACTTCAGCGGGGGGAACTAGTCTAGGTTTTGGTAACTCGGCGTGGGGAGGAGGTTCTTCTCCGTTTTCTACGAGTCCTTTCTGGCAGCCTGGTGCCTCATCAAATCCAGGCTATTCTTTTCAGAATGTTGGAAATCCATCCTATCAAGGATGGAATTCTCAGGCTCCGCCTCGATTACCATTTCTGGCAACGTTAAACTTGCCAGACTTGTCGAAGTTAACTAATGACCCGATTCGGTATAGTCCGGGGTGGCCGCCGGTTCCAACCAAAATTCCTTCAGACATTCCTAAGTTTGAAGGTAAGAATGGTGAAGATCCGGCAGACCACATCACCACTTTCCACTTATGGTGCTCGTCGAACTCTCTGATCGACGACTCGATTAGATTGAGATTATTTCAACGCACCCTAACTGGGAATGCAGCCAAATGGTATATTGAGCTCACTGGGGGCAGTTTCGCCACATTTGGAGAACTGGCTGTCACTTTTCTTAACCATTTTCAGTTGCCTGTCAGATATGAGGCTGGGACCGAACTCCTGGCTAATTTTAAGCAGGATGAGGCAACTCACATTTCTGATCACATTCAGGAATGGAGGAGAAGGAAGAGGCTTATCAAAGCCCATATTCCAAGTGAGTTCCTTCTCGAGTGGTTTTTGAAATCGCTTCAGTCAGACATTTCAAAGGATGTATCCATGTCAGGGGTATATTCCGAGGAGCAGGCCATCTTTAGGGCCCAGCAGTTAGAGTTGATCTATTCTCAGTCTGGGATGCTTTACAAGTATTCGCCCAATGCTCCTCGCTCCAAATTGGATCTATCGAAACCCAAACCTGGTCCGCATGGTGACGGACTTGTCGGATTGGTCAGTAGTAGTGCAGCCAGCCTGCTTTCTCAATTGCAGCAGTTGTCTTTACAATCTGCTCCTTCTGGTCAGGCTGTGCCTGCTGATTCATCACCTTCCCAGTCTTTGTCCATAAATGTTGTCCAATCTTCTGAGCCCAAAGGAAATCAACAATCCGATGGGAAGAAGAAGGGACGTAATAACAAGAAGAAGGGCAAGAATGGGAAGGGCAATGCAAATAAAACCAACGAGCGTGTTGGTGAAGGGCAAAAGGAGAAAAATAAAGTAAAGTTTCCGTGCAAGCTTTGTGCTGGAGACCATCTCACACACCTTTGCCCGAAAATTCAGGATGCTCAGCGCCTGTTATCTCAGCAGGGTTCTTCTAGTTCCCAGGCTGTGCTAACAAACTCTTTTCCCCAAGGGCAGCAATTGATTGTTGGCACGAACCAGAATCCTGGGGCTTCCTCTGGAAGTCCCTAGGAAGGGGAAATTCCATCGAATATCTTTATGATGAGTTCTCACGTGGATGTCGCTACGAGATCCCGTGATTATGGCGGAGAGGAATCTTCGAAAGCTAAGGAAGTTCCTGATGCTGCTGAGCCGCTTCACATCACGAAGCCAACTGTCGAGTCTATGCCTCGGATGCCAAAATCATCTTCTAAGCGGTCAACGATTAATCCGAACATGAGGGCTGCCCAGAACTACTCGATTGTAGAGGATCTGGTGCAAATTCCTTGTGCTATGTCAGCTTTAGAGGTACTCCAGTCTTGTCCGGCTCAGTGCAGTGCTTTGCTTGCTGCCATTGGGGCTATTGATCCAAAAAATTCTCTTCTGATTACTTTTGATATGAATAATTTTAAGAAGAGACTTCCTCAACATATGGCCTTCCATATTAAATCATCGTATCGGAAGACTAATATCTTTCGCACGGTTGTTGATGAGGGTGCTTCTACTTGCGTGATGTCTCTCGCATGCTGGAAGACACTAGGATCTCCCAAAGCTGTTCCATCTAGCACTATTCTTCCTGCATTCGATGGCCATTCTCATAGGCCCCATGGTATTGTCCCGGCTTTGCCCATCTGTGTTGGGGGCAAAACCGTTAACATAGAGGTTGAGGTAGTAGATGCGGCCTTGGACTACAACCTTCTGTTGGGGAGGAACTGGATATATGATATGGATGCCATTGCATCTTCACTATTTCGGATAGTATGTTTCCCCCACGAAGGGAGGATAGTTACGGTGGATCAACTGGACTGTCCTCCTGTAGACCTGGATGCGCCTCCTGACTCATCTGTCCCTAAGTTGGACAATACTAAGGCACCCATTGAGAATCTGTGAGTTGGAATGTATTCTTCCCTGATGGGATCTTTTGATCTTCCTCCTCCTAAGGTGTCTATCAATGCTATTTCATCCTCCAAGGCTCCCCTTCGAAGAGATTTCTTTCGAACTCATTATTTTTCGGACCCTTGGACCTTACCTTCCCCAACTGCCACTTTGGAGGAAGGGCAAGTGGGTGGAATGGCATTCCCGATTTCTGCAGCTGAGATTGCATATCAGTCTGTTGTTGACACTGCAGAGTCTGATCCAACTCCTCTTTCGCCGGAAGAGTTGGATGGTGATGTGGCTCCGGCTTGGACGCTTACTTCTTCTTCTGCCCAGGATTGTCTAGATACAACTCTTCCATCTGAAGAGGCTATCCTGGAAGCAATGACAGGTATAGAGAGACCGTGGGATGACTTGCATCATCGGTCTTACTTCCTACCTGACTTGAGCGAAGTCGAAGCTAGTTTTCCAAGTCCTCGGTCTCCTGGACCTGTTCACCCAGTCTTGAGCCCCTTAGCACCAGCACAGGTTTATGCTGAAGGGAACATGGCTGTGATCTCTCCGACTATCCCGGTGAACATCTCCAGGAATCCCAACGTTATCGAGAACGTTTTCATTGGAGCTGAGTGTTCCCATGAGGAGGTTCAAATCTATACCGAGCTCTTCAAAGAGTATAGGGGTGTTTTTGCTTGGTCTTATGAGGAAATGCCTGGCATAGACCCATCTATCGTCCAGCATGAGATCAAGACGTATGAAAACGCTAAGCCGGTCGGGCAAAAACTTCGTCCGGTTAATCCTAGGAAGGCAGCAGCTATCAAAGCTGAAGTTGAAAAGCTGCTTAAGGCGGGATTCATTTTCCCAGTTCCTCTGACTGAATGGGTTTCAAACCCCGTTCGTGTTGATAAAAAGCAAGGAACAATTCGAGTGTGCATCGATTTCAGAGACCTGAATAAGGCGTGTCCTAAAGATAATTACCCCACACCCTTCATTGATCAGATTATTGATGAGTGTGCCGGTAACGAAATTTTTTCCTTCATGGACGGTTTTTCTGGTTATAATCAAATTACTATCCGTCCAGAAGATCAACATAAGACCGCATTTATTTGTCCCTGGGGTACGTTTTCATATAAGAAAATGCCTTTTGGTCTTAAAAATGCTGGAGCTACCTTTCAGCGGGCCATGTCTTACGCCTTCCACGACATCAAGAAAATTATCGAGGCATACTTAGATGATCTAGGTGCTCATTCTCGAAAGAGGATGGATCATCCAGGTCACCTCCGGCAAATATTTGAAAGATGTCGTTTTTATAAAATTCGTTTGAATCCGAACAAGTGCGTTTTCGCGGTAACATCCGGTCGGCTGTTGGGATTTATCTTGTCTAGGGAAGGGATAAGGGTAGATCCCTTCAAGGTTGAGGCAATACTTCGGTTGCCTCCCCCGTCTTCAATCCGTCAGCTTCAAAGTCTCCAAGGGAAGTCTAATTTTCTTCGGAGGTTTATCGTTAACTATGCTGAGATTACAAAGGGATATATGAGACTGTTGAAGAAAGGAGTTCCTTTTCTTTGGGACGATTACGCTCAACGCTCATTCGATGCCTTGAAAAAGGCATTGACCTCTGCTCCTTTACTGAGTCCACCCGATTATAGCAGAGATTTTCTTTTGTATCTGGCTACAGCAGAATCTACCATTGGTATGGTTCTGGTTCAGGAGGATGATGCTCTTGTTGAGCATGTTATTTACTACCTTAGTCGAGGACTGGTAGGACTTGAACTTCGATACACCCCGATAGAAAAGTTAGCCTTAGCAGCAGTTCATGCTGTGCAGCGACTCCGGCATTACATTATTCTTCGCAAGACTTATGTCTTGGCAGGTGCCAATCCATTTCAGTTTGTCCTCAGCAGGCGAGTGATTGGGGGCAAATATAATAGATGGATTTTGATTTTACAAGAATTTTATCTCGAGTTCATGTCTGCCAAATCCAAGAAGTCATTAGTCTTTGCGGAATTGATCTCCGAGTTGCCTTGTGGAGAGGAGATGATCTATGATGAGTCCTTTCCGGATGAACACTTGTTTCTAATCTCTCCACAAGATCCTTGGTATGGGGATATCATTGTATATCTCCAGACTGCGAAGTTTCCCTCTTCTTTTTCGAAAGATGAGCGTCGTAAGCTGCGTCACTTAGCTAAAAGTTATCTGATTATTGGTGATGCTTCGTACCGTCGAGGGGTTGATTCAATCCTAAGACGCTGCTTAACTTTCGAAGAAGCTGAGGCTGTGCTCAATGATTCTCACGGTGGAGCTTGTGGGGGTCATTTATCGGGGCTTGCTACAGCCCAAAAGATTTTGCGTGCTGGCTACTTCTGGCCCTCGATTTTCAAAGATTGTATTGAATCGGTAAAGAAGTGTCATCCTTGTCAAGTGTATACTCGAAAAATGCGCGCTCATCCAGCTCCGCTTTTTCCAGTCGTTACTGTCGGACCCTTTACAAAGTGGGGTATGGATTATACTACTTGTAACCCACCTTCGGCAAAAGGTCACAAGTACATTATCGTAGCGGTAGACTACTTTACGAAGTGGGTCGAAGCTATGCCTACTTTTGGGAACGATGGTGAGACTGCAGCTCTTTTCTTCTTCAACCAAGTTATCGCTCGTTTCGGTATACCTAGAGAGATTGTCACTGACCATGGCAGTCACTTTCAAAATAGTATGATGGCTGAGTTGGCTCTTAAATTGGGTTTTCGGCAAGAGCATTCATCTCCGTATTATCCTCAGGCCAATGGCCAAGTGGAAGCCGTGAATAAGTCCTTGAAGACAATTCTTCAACGGACGATTGATAAACATAGATCCAACTGGCACATTATGCTATATCCTGCACTCTGGGCATACAGGACGTCAGTTAAAACTGCAACTGGCTTTACTCCGTTTCAGTTAGTCCACGGGGTGGAATCCGTATTTCCCATTGAATGCGAGATTCCTTCCCTTAAATTAGTTGTTGAGCTTCTTCCTGACACTTCTAGTCTGGCAGAGCGGCTTCTTCATCTGGAACATCTTGATGAGCAGCGTCGAGATGCCGCCACGTTGAATGAAGCGCATAAAAACCGAGTCAAAGTTCAGTACGATAAGGCAGTTAAGCCTAGGGTCTTTTCCGAAGGCGACCTTGTTTTGGTCTATGCCCAAGAAAAAGATGCCTTGGGGGCAGGAAAGTTTAAGTCGATGTGGTATGGCCCCTATATCGTCAAGAAGGTCCTTAAGAAAGGAGCGTACACCTTGGTTGACTTCGAAGGGAACGAGTTGCCGGAGCCCCGAAATGGGCTCTATTTGAAGAAGTATTATGCCTAGGCTTTGGCCTGGCATTTTGCTTTGTATATAGTAGTTTTTTGTTTTGTACATATCTGTTTGATTTTCGATTTTTGATGAGATGGTGATGTTTTTGATCTGCTTTGGCAGGTTGTGTTGATGTCATGAGTCATTTTGGTTTCGGCGATGGTGCTAGTAGACACACCCGGAACTTAGCTTCCGCGGCTTGGGTTCTTCACTATCCTTCCGGTCAGCTGTTGGTATCAAGAGGGGTCTGCATTGGTCCTGCTTCCAATAATGTAGCAGAATACACTGCAGTCATTCATCTACTCTCGGAGGCAATATCTTTGGGTGTTGATTCGTTGGTAGTTTTCTTGGACTCCCAGCTGGTGGTGTCGCAGTTGAACAACACTTATCGGGTACGAGATCCTTTTTATTACGATTGTTCTTGAGGGTACGTTTGTTACAAAGGTCATTTCAATTTTTAACGTTCATTCATATTCCTCGAGCTGACAATTGGTTTGCTGACTCATTGGCTAATCAAGCTTTAGATTGGCATATTAATCATTCAATACAATAATTTCTAATCATCAAAAACATCATACATTTGATACATTTATCACATCACATCAAATATCGCTGTATATATATCATCGGTATGTCAAAAAAATTTACAAAATTTGGATCCATAAATGCCGTACAAAACTTGGGCTTATGCCCCATCATGTTCAGTCTCAAAAAATATACAGTCATCTAATATATAAAATCTGTCTACTCCTGAGGACCCTGCCCGGAAGTTGTGTTCCTATAGAACATCACTTCAGTGGCCACACGGCGGAATAGTCTAACCCAGTCCCGGGGTACTCCTACAACCCGTCTCTGGACGGCTTCTGGCAAGTCCTCCACAGCAGCAAGAGGGATTTGGCGGGTCAGTCCCTCCAAGTTTCTCTGCACGACCTGGAGTGTCCTGTCAGAATCCGCTGTCTCCGCCTCACCTCTACGGCGCTTGTGACGTGCTAGGCCCTCAGGACGAACTGGTCCAACATCTGAAACATGATCATTTTTTGTCAGTCATTATGAATCCAATCCAAAAACATGTTTGTTTTTCATTTTCATACATATCTGAAAAATCCAAAAAAAAAAATTCATATAAGTCAAAAAAATTTGCAAAACTTACCGACTGCTCCCCATGCTGCACCGGGTGGAAGTACTAGATCTGGATCTCCTCGGAAATCCATCCCGGCATAGGGATAGTCGTCCACTGCGATGATCTGTTCTCTCCACCACAAGAAGAACTCATCGTCCCAGGTGGTTCGGGGTACCTCGCTGCCCCCCAGTCTCTTCATCATGTCTGCCCAACGGGCGATTCTTGGGTCCCGAGGGCTGCTGATAGTTGAGATGACTTTGGGTCTCAAAGCTGGAACTCTCTCGAAGAATAATGTAGTCAAAATGGTTCCATAGCCAAATTGTTTTGTTTTTGTTTGGCGAATGGAGGTCAGTTGTTGTTTCATGTTCTGTAGCAGGGCAGTGCACCAATCATACACATGAATTAAGCACTCTACAGCTATGCTCATGTGCGTCCTGGACGCCTGATGTAGTGAGGCAGATCCTGCCACTCTGCCGATGGTGAACAGGAGGATCTTTATGTGCAAATCCCTGATATCTCTAATTGCAATCTTTGTTCCTACCTTCTTGGAATTATCTACGCAATATATTTGGACATAGTCTTCCACGGTCAACCCTCCCAGGGGCTTTCCGTGCAAGTCCACTGGGTCTCCCCTCCTGGAGAGTCCAGTGATGAAATATATATCTTCCACTTCTATGCGTAGTGGCATCTGATCAATTATGAAACAATCCTGATCTGGTTCCCAGTAATTTACGAGCATTTCAAGCAATCGCACATTACTTTTCATATTGGGCATTTTAAAGAATTTGAACAATCCACAATTTCGGAGGACATTTTGTGCTGCGCGATCCTGCATGACCTCTTGGTCTATTGCGCTATGCTCACGTTCCCTCCATGAGATGGTCATCCTGAGAAATTTCATCAAAATTTGCATTAGAAACACTTTTTTGGGTTACGGACTTGCGCATACGCGACTTTTCCTGTGCACAGTCGCGTGTATACGCGGCTTGCCTTCATTGAACCCGCGTATGCGCAGATACGCATTTTTTAAGAAGGGTTTCTAGGAAAAAATTCACTTAATTTTAATTTTCAAACGGACAAAATGAATAAACAGGATGATTAAGGAGCCTACCTGAAGTTTCGCTGAATTCCGACGGTCGGTTGTTCCTGATTTGACGAAACAAGTTTTTAGCTCCAGAGCACTTTTTCCAAATCAGCAAATACAAATGAACCAAATGAGAGGTAATTGGTCTATTTATGGCTAAAAAAATTGAAAATTTTTGCAAAAATTCCATATGCTCATTTTTCGATCTATCTTATGCTGTATAACTCGATTGCTTGGAAGTGCCTAGTTTGGTATGTTTCAGGTACATTTTGGCAATTTTGAGATTTTTCCCGGTTTTTGATCCATGTTTTCCGACTCTTCACGGCAGGTATATGATCTTCACTGGCATATAGGTTAGGGAATCACTTTCTGTTGCATCTTGCATTCTAGCCTCCATACTGATCACTTGCCTTAGGGTCGATCCCATCAGGTCATGAGCATTACACCCATTTCACTCGCCGATTTTTAATCATGACTTGATGGTAGAGCCTTCCTTTACATGGGCTTCCTAGTTAGTTCCTCGCTATCACTTGTTGCCCATGCTGCTTTTTATGTAGGCTCGAGAGTCCTCTTTAGCCCCGCCATGTCTTTTGTGTTGAAGCTTCATTCTTCTTCTTCATCACTTATCATTTTTCTGGCTTATACCCTAGAGGCTCCCTGGTGTCGTTAAGTTGTATTACTGCATTGCATATTGGCTACTTGTTTATCCTGGCCTTTAGCCGGCTTCATTTGGACTCAATGTTTAAGCCAACTTTTTGACCTTGACTTTCTGTACAAGTTAACCATTGCATGCACTTAGCTATCACGACTTGACACCTTTGTACCCATGGATGGAACGTTCCTCTGAGTATCACTGACCAGTTTTCGCCACCTTGCATTGAGCATAGGATTGTTCCAAACCCCGGAACTAGTGCATCTACTTTCTTGATACTCGTTCTATCCATTGTACCATAGCATTCTTTTATTCTTTTTCAGGCTTATTATGAAAAAGACAAAAAAATCAAATATAACAAAAAGAGAGGGAACGGGATGTATCTTCGTTATTTTGATGGCAGTACAGAGTCAGTTTGTCGCCCTTGAACAAAGCACATATACTTATATATTTTTCCTTCATTTGGGATGGTTCTAGTTTTGACCTAGGTTCAGCCTTTACCATGTTTCACTTGTCAGTTCTTCCCCGGTTGGTTATCTCTTCCAATCATATGGAGAGTTTGTTTTGCCTCCTACAAGACAGACTTATACAGTGTCACTTTTTACTGCCATGGTCATCACAGAGTCGTGCTTTTGTTCAAGGGAAGTCTAGCCTGAGTCGGCCATTCTGCGGTGTCTCTTGACTCATTATTCAGTCGGCCTTCCCGGTCTTGTCAGTCTCATGTTCTATCACATCAGATGTTTTGGTCTTCTGCTCGTGCTGGTTTGAGAAGGTCTCCATTGACTTCTTGCCGGCGGGTTTGTCTCTTATCGACTACGACACATTGCTCTGAGAGAAAACCTAGAGCTGCACCTTGGGCCTATTTCCATCATTGATAGGTGACCTCGTGCTCAGCATTTGATCATCATCATGGGTCTTTGACTGAGTGGTTTCCCCTGTGTTCGACGTCAGCACACATTATCACACTGGGGATTCGTGCAGTACCTGGATTTCCATTTGACCCTATCGGTGGATTTCTCGCCTCTGTGTCAGCTTTCATTATTGGTTGGTTCAGAGGGTTTCTTCCGTGCGCTAGCTTCATCTTGTGCACGTCGGAAACGTACTTCGGTTTTGGTTCCATCACTCTACTTCGTCCGATTCCTTCCAAACCTTGGCCTGCGGGTTACACTCGCGCTGGACTGATGTGGGATGCCTTAATGCCTTCCTTCCAGCAGATCTTTTCCCATCGACTCCGACTCATTGCTCTGGGAATAAGGTCTAGAGTCTTTTTGTCAGTACTTTAGGGTTTGCAGTCATCAGTGGCAGACTCTTCGCTATCGACAATGGGGATTCATCATTGCCTCCTGATTGGTAGATTCTTTCAAGTGTTCGACTTCAACTCATTCATTCACACTTGTCAGATTGTACTGGGGCACCTTGACACTCATTATCATTATCGGTGGGTTGTCTCGCGTTGGTTAACGAGAAACATCATTGCCCGGTAATCCAACGATTTCTCACATGGTCGACTTCAGCTCATTTATTCCCAGTGTGTAGAATTGTGCCATTGTGATCGGTGAAGACCTTGGGTTTCACAAGATTTCTGGCTCAATTGGCTGACACGATCCTTTCGCTTCCATCGTTGCCGTCCACCTTGTTATGCTGCGCTTTCCAGCACGCAGAAAGATCTTATGTCGATCCCCCGAGTCGCAGATTGTACCGCTTGATCCACCTCTATGATCCTGCAGACGGAGATTCAGTTACTTGATCAGACATCCAGTTGCACTATCTTTGATCAGCTTTCTATATGTGATACTTGGACATTGATACAGACTTGTATTTCCGGGCCCTGCTCAGATTATTCACTATGTACTTTCAGTTCAGTTATACTTGTATACATGTTGGATCTATTCAGTACTTTCTATATATATGATGTATTTTTGACTGAGCATGGGTATGCCCGCCTCAGCATGTGTTGACTCTCTGGTTTCTTTCATTGGTTTTAGCAGGCTGAAATCTGGTGAAGTCCTCTCTTGTCCTTGCGAAGTTCTTTCTATGTGCATAATACATTTCAGCCATCATGTACCCCTTCTGACCTCATATATTAGGGGGCATCTGTTATAGCATCATTTCTCACCTTGACATGATTCATGATTGCTTTATGGCTTTATGGGCACCCATTCCTACAGACTTGGACACATTCACTTAAAAACAGTGTAAAATCCTCCATACGCGACTATGCCCATGTTTTTCCGCGTGTATACGCGAGTACAGCTAGACTTTTCCGCGTATGCCATTTTAATGATTAAAAAATATATAAAAATCCCTAATTTCGCGCTGGGTTGATGGTTACTCAGGTAGTTCAACCACCCCAGCCCGTGGCCAACTGTTTCCAACTGCTGAAACTACTTGGAGGACTATAAAAAGACCTCATATGTATGGCCTAAGGGAGAGAGAGAATTATTATTATTATACTCTGTTGGTTCCCTATCCAAGTCTGATTCCCCGTGCCTCCTGCACTTTCCCAGTTCATTTCAGGAAACCCTTGTTTCCTTGAGATACACATCCCTTTATATGTTATCTCATGTGCACTCATTTGGAAGGAGTCTTAGCGAGGCAAGGGCTGGACGGATCCGGACGACGGTCTGCGAAGGCCTTGGAAGGATCAGGTGATCTCTCCACTTGATTACTTTTGTACGTACTATTTATAATACAGAAGTATCATGCTGTTCCCGAAATAAACGTGTTAGTATATGCTTTTATGTATGAGAATATTTGTTATACAAGCATTCATTATGATTTATTTAATGTTTTATATGAATCTCACTAACATATAGAGTAGATATATGTTGTACAACTTGTCCTTTGTGTTGGTTTCTTCTTGTATCTCAGGTTAAGGAGGAAGGACGGTTGCAGGGAGTTTGGACTCCACGTGGATCTACTTCAAACGTAGGACCAACGGGTAAACCTCTCATTCTGCTCTATTTGGTTTTTCTGAACGTGCATGGTTATGTGAGTCTCTGTTAAGTA
This sequence comes from Pinus albicaulis, assembly GCA_034641835.2. NCBI lineage: Eukaryota > Viridiplantae > Streptophyta > Pinopsida > Pinales > Pinaceae > Pinus > Pinus albicaulis. The sequence goes on along the minus strand of CM076583.1, from coordinate 887,896,339 downwards.
GTACGCCCCTGCTCTGTGGAGGTTGAATCCCAACCAACCTCTAGGGTGTTAATTCCCCGAAACACTCTTGGGAATACCCTGTGGATTTCATGATCCTAACTCCCAAGAATAATCTAGGAGGCCATCATGTTATATTAGGAAGACCTTGGTTGGCCACAGCTGATGCTTTTATTAGTTGTAGGTCTGGTGATATGTATATTTCTGATGGTAGTTCAACAAATAAATTCACTTTATATCCTCCAGCTAGGACAATTACAGATCTAGATGACACTCAATGGATAGAGGATGAAGAATATTTACAACCACTCTTCACAATTTCAGAAATTAGTGAAGATAATCGAATTCTGAATACTCTAGAAAACTTTGAATCTTCTCCAGAACATAAACATGAATCATTTCAGGAGAGATCCAATATTGAATTTCTGTCATCTAGGCAGATGTCTCTTCATTCTATGGACAAATTTGGCAGCTCTACAAGTGAAATTTTTCCAGGCAAAACTTTAAATATAAATAAGAACCTAGAAAAATCTCAACAAGAAGAGTTAGTCAAAGTATTACAGAGACATTCTTCTGCATATGCATGGGAATACACTGACATGAAAGGGATAAGCCCCAAGACTTGTACTCATCACATCTATATAGAGGCAAACTGCAAACCAATCAGACAGCCTCAAAGACGGATGAATCCAAATCTTAGGGAAATTGTCAAGGAAGAATTGCAAAAATTGTTAAATGTTAATTTCATCTATCCTATTTCAGATAGTCAGTGGGTTTCTCCTTTGGTAATTGTGCCAAAGAAAAATGGAAAATGGAGGGTGTGTGTTGACTACCGAGAACTGAATAAAGCTACTCTTAAAGACCATTTTCCTTTACCTTTCATAGATCAAGTATTAGATACATTAGCCGGCAAAAAGTACTTTTCATTCCTAGATGGGTTTAGTGGTTACAATCAAATCCAAGTAGCACTTGAAGACCAAGATAAAACCACATTTACTTGTCCTTGGGGTACCTATGCCTACCGAGTATTGCCATTTGGATTATGCAATGCACCCGCAACATTCCAAAGGGCGGTATTAGGAATTTTTTCTGATCTAATACATGACTGTGTAGAGGTGTATATGGATGATTTCACAGTTTATGGGGACACATTTGAAGAGGCTTTAGAAAACTTGGAAAAAGTCTTAAAAAGATGTCAAGAAGCAAACCTTTCACTTAGTCATGAAAAATGTTTTATGATGTTTACCGAAGGTATTGTTTTAGGGCACCACATTTCAGGGGATGGGATTAGAGTTGATGAGGCAAAAGTTGAAGTCATTTCTAACCTATCCATTCCAAGTTGTCAAAGAGATGTTAGAAGTTTTCTAGGATTTACAGGGTACTATCGAAGATTTATAGAAAACTTCACCAAAATAGCATCTCCACTCTTCAAATTACTCACCAAAGATTGTGAATTTAAGTGGACTTCTGATTGCCAGTTAGCTTTTGAAACCCCGAAAACCAAAATTTCTGAAGCACCTATATTAAGGGGACCTAACTGGAAGTTACCTTTTCATATCTCGACAGATGCTTCCGATACAGCTCTAGGAGCAGTATTGGGGCAGAAATATTTGATTCCCTATGCCATCTATTATACCAGTAAAAATTTGACTCCTGCAGAGTTAAACTATACTGTAACTGAAAAAGAGTTTTTAGCTGTTGTTCATGCCATAAACAAATTTAGACACTATATAACAGGCTATGAAACTTTTGTTCACACTGATCATTCTGCAATTAGATATTTAATGAACAAATCAATCACTGATGGCAGAGTTATAAGATGGTTTTTACTATTGCAAGAATTCAATATTACTATTCTAGATAGGCCTGGAAAACAAAACACTGTGGCTGATTTCCTGTCTAGAATCCAAAATATCAAAGATGACACTCTGGTTGAAGATCAATTTCCTGATGAATATCTTTTTGCAATCTCTACTCAAACTCCATGGTTTGCTGATATTGCTAATTATTTAGTTTCATGAAAATTTCCTTCAATTATGAATGCAAGGGATAAAAGAAAAATCATTAATGATAGTGCAAGATATTCATGGGTCGCTAATGAGTTGTACAAGACAGGTCCAGATTTGATCATTAGAAGGTGTGTTCGTGAAGATGAGATGCCTGAGATTCTCAAGGCATGTCATGATGAACCTTGTGGCAGACACTTTGCAGATAAGAGGACAGCTTATAAGATCCTTAATTTAGGATATTATTGGCCATCCTTGTTTAAAGATGCTAAAGAGTATGTCAAAAGGTGTGACAGTTGCCAAAGGGTAGGGAAACCTTCTCCTTCAGGTGAGATGCCATTACAACCTCAGGTACACATTGAACCTTTTGAAAAATGGGCTTTGGATTTTGTAGGACCTATTAGTCCTCCATAAAGACAAAAGAAATATATATTAGTTTGCACTGATTATGTTACTAAGTGGGTAGAAGCTAAACCATTACTTGTTGCTAATGAAGCATCTGTAGTTACTTTTCCTTTTTAGGATATTTTTACTCGTTTTGGTGTCCCAAGGGAAATTGTTACAGATCAAGGAGCTCAATTTACATCAAGGCTAGTGGAGCAAATGATGGAGAGGTACAAAATCAGGCATAGAAAATCTACTCCTTATCATCCACAAGCAAATGGTCAAGTGGAATCTACTAATAAGGTCATTGAAGGAATCCTAACAAAGACTGCTCATTTACATAGAAGAGATTGGGTAGATAGGCTTCCTGAAGCCTTGTGGGCCTATAGAACTACATGGAGAAACACAACAGGCCATACTCCTTATGAGCTTGTTTATGGAAAGCAAGTTTTATTTCCCATAGAGTTCCAAATTCAAACCTTCAAGATGGCAGTTCAGCTAGGACTTGATCTAACGGAGGCACAAAAGCATAGACTGGAGCAAATTAATGAATTGGATGAGATTAGACAAGATGCAGTTCAGAAAAAAAGTCTAGTCCAATAGCAAAGGGCTAGATGGAATGACAAGTACATCAAGGAGAAGAAATTCAAAGAGGGAGACTGGGCTCTCTTGTTTGATTCAAAATTCAAGGATTTTCAAGGGAAATTTCAGACACATTGGCTTGGGCCATATGAAATTGTTCGAATTTTTGATAATGGGGCAGTAAAAATCAGAACTATAGATGAAGAAGAGATCACTTTTCTTGTGAATGGTCATAGACTGAAGCTATACCACAAGCCACTCTCAAGAGAAGAGTTTGTCAAGAAGTTCCAAGAAAGCAATGATGTGAAGTTAATGAAGAAGAGTATCTCTTCTTCATCAACTTGATTAAATTTTCTGAAGCATTTCTTTGAAAAAAAATAAAAAATAAATAAATAAATAAATAAAGGTATAAAAATGAAAACCAATCATTGATTGGCATGTTTATACAGAAAAGATAGGGTGAAAATCAGAGTCTCTCTGACACTTTAACTTTTCCCATATTTGTTTTTACAAGCAGCTGTTACAAAAATCATAAGTTTAGTTCCATAGTGCTTATGATTCATTTCATTTCATTTCACTCCATCCACTTATTCATCCATACTCCATTTCATTCCACCATTCATATTTCACTCCATTCCACATTTCATTCATCTCATTTCATCCTCCATCCATCTCATTTTCATGTCAAAATACAAAATTTGATGTCTTGTTGTAAGTGAATAAAACATGTCATGAATTGCAGTACATTTCTTATGTTCTTTCACTCATAAACTGAATCCATTCCATTTCATCATCCACTTCATACATATCATAATCCATCATTCATCTCCATTCATACCATATAACATTTCACCCATGTTCCAAAAACACTCCATTTTTATGATCAAAGTGCTGTACAGAAACATTCTACAGCTCAGTAAACATTCTGCAGCTGATCAGCCTTTCTGCAGCCAGACAGTCTTTCTGCAGCTACAAACCCTGAAGGCATCAATCAGCAGACATTAGAATTGCAACAAAGTGACCCAGTGTATCCATGAATCAAAAGCATCAAGAAAAATATGAAGACTCCTCCAAAGGTGAACAAGAAGACAAAGGCTACAAAAATCAAATGAAAGGCAGAGGTAACAAGTTTAAATTATAATGGCATTTCATAAAAGTTTAGCATAGTTTTAGTTATGGATTGTTCGAAAAGGTTGTTTTAATTATTTTTGTTGATCAATACCAATAAACCCTCCACAGACTTTGGATTAAAATCTTCCATTTCAAATTTCATATCCGATATCATTTAAGAGGTTAAAATGGCCGAGGTGTTTGAATTCTCCACGTCTCTTAACCAAATCATTCAATGATGATTCCCTCTGCCGTCGTAAAATCCTCCGCCGTCTCTTCAATCATTAATACATTCCCTCCACCTCACTCCACTACTTCATTCCGTGACCACTGCCATCACTCCATTCTGTAGCCAACATTTCATTCCGAAGACAGAGATATTATTATCACCGAGAGCAGAGCCAAAGGATATCAGTTTGAATAGCATTGAGCATTGTAAACTCAGAGCAGAGCAAAAGGGTAAATTTGGAAGCATAGCAGCGTGAGAATTTGAATCCATTTGATTCCGTGGGCAGACAAAATATCACTGTGGACAGAGTTTGAGCATTTTCACTATAAACACAGAAGTGTAGCAGTGTGGAGTTTGAAGTCTTTTGTCACTAGAAGACAGAGGTATTGCAGTGTTGAATTCGAAACCATTTGCTACCAAGAGCCAGAGGTATTGCAGTGAAGAAGTTGAAGCCAGTTGTCACTGTCAAACAAAGACATATCAGTCCAAAGTTCAATTGTCAACAGAGGCATATCAGCCCGAGGTTTTGAAGCTGTTACCACTATTAATCAGAGGTATGTTATTATGAAGTTTGAAGCTATTTCTATTCAGAACTTAAAGCCATTTCAATCCGAAGGTGAAAGTCATTGTTTTTGTGGGTAGAAGAGTGTTAATTTGAACATTGAAGAAACAATCATGGGTTTCATTGTAAGGACTGAACCAGTGGGTTCAAAATATTTAGAAGGCTACCCTCAATGCAAAGAAATGTTACAACAAATAGGATGGCTTCAATTTTTGGAGAAATTTAATGGCTTCCACAAGGAAGTCACTAAATCATTTGCAAGATCATTTCAAGGAACCGAAGTTGAAGTGGGAGATGTCAAATTTACTGTCACTGAAGTTTTCATTGTAGAGGCTACAGGGTTGCTCAGAACTGGAGAGAGATGGTTTAAAAATAGAGAATTCCACAATGACTCCTGGAAACAAATTTTAAAATCACCAAGTATGGATGTCAGTGTATTTAAGAAAGGAATTCCCAGTTCTGCATTGAAAAACAAATGGAGAAACATACTACTTCTTCTGCAAAAATTTATTACATGTGAGGGTAGATATGGAACATTTTATGTCTACCACATTAGACTAATGATACATTTTCTGGGGGAAGACTTAAACCTACCATATTTCTTGCTTCAAAGTCTGAAGAAGATGGCTTCCTGTGTTCAAAGAAGGGTTCAATTTTTAGAGACAACCCTATATCATCATGGTTTGGTCAAAATTCTGATTGAACATCATCTAGCTAAAACAAATGATACATGGGACGATTTCTTAATAAGAAATCATTTTGAAGAAGCAAAAGAACTATCACCTGAACCACAGCCTACAAAGAGAAGTAGGAAATGGAGGGCTTCAAAAGTTGAAATTGACAAACCAGTCCAAGAGAGCAGTGAGGAAATCATTTTAGAGAAGTTGACCCAAATCAAGAGGCAACTTAAGGAAGGAAAGGTAATCAAGAAATCTGCCATGGAGAAAGGAGAAGGATCTTCTCAACCTAGGAGAAGCCACAGATTAAAGGGAAAACTAAAGAAAACTCAAATCAAACAAACAGGGGTGATTGATATAGAAGATGAGGAAACATCCATGGAAGAAGATGTTGAAGAGGAATTTTATGAAGGAACCCCTGAAATTGACCCTGCTCAACAAGAAATATATGACTATGTGGAAACTTTAGAGAGGAGAGCTTCAGAAAGCAGAGAGAGAATCCCCAGTCCTCCACTGTCTGAAATAGATATATTAAGAAGGGATAGGTATGAGTTGGAATTACTGAATAGACACATCAAAAATGAGAATGAAATTCTCAAGGATCAAGTCAAGCTCAAAACTGAAATGAACTCAACCTTATCCCCGCATATAGACAAAGTGGAGAGGACCAATGAGAAGTTGAAGATAAGGAACAAAAAGCTAATCAGGGCACTCACCAACCTAAGGTTCAAACTTGTTATCAGAAAACCCAGAAGATCTCGAGCTTCCAGACAAAGGAGAAGGAGAGGATTAGATGTCCTTGCAGAAGCCTCTAAGTTCATAGGATAATTTGCATGAGGACATGCAAAGAGACAACAGTGGGGGTATGTTGAGCCTCAAAATTGTGCTTTCCTTCACTTCATTTTACCTCATTTTCCCTTGTCCATTGCTATCTTAGACCCAATTGATCAATGAATATAGTTAAAATTACTTCTAGAATGATTTACATGACTGACTTGTTAAATTTTGTGATTTTTTCCATTGTAAAGCATTTTGACCAGAACTAGCTGCAGAATGCAGACATTCCGTAGCTAACCGGCGATCCTGCAGATGCCTTCATGTTTGAGTATGTTCCAGGTGGCCTCTTGAGAAAAACCGAATATGGGCATGATCCACGTCATGTCTACATGGTTCGTTGCTCATCATGGAGGAAGAAACAAATTCTGGGTATGGTTTTGAATGTGGGAACACATTTAGGAAGGAAGACTTCTATTAGGACTGTCTCAGTCCAGATGTCTTTTCCTCTTCACGCAGCCACTTCAAAGAGTCCTAACGTGATTCTGATAAGGAAAGACAGTGTTCCTGAATTATTGCAAGTTTTGTTATATGCATTTGCTTTATAAACACTTGGGAGACCGAGAGCTATGTTAGAGATTTTATGTTAGATTTGATGCTAGATTTTGTTTAGACTCTGTGCTACATTTCTGAAGATGCAGAGTGTTATGTTCAAACTATTTCATCTTTAATGGAGCAGACCGTGTTGTTTTGAAAGCGTGATTTAATTCGGAGTTGAATTCCGTCAGGTGGTAGAGGGCCCCTGCCTCTTGCACGGATTTATTTTGCGTAAATTAGATAAGTCTTCTAGCTGCCTTTACGTTTTGCATTTGAATTAATATTTGTTTTAATTAGCTACTGTAGTCGTACTCATTCTAACTCTTCCACAAGAAGACGTTCTTCCAAAAGACTATAATGATGAATGGGGAAATGACTATAGTATTGTAGGATTAGGAGTTGAATTCATAGTTTTTTTTAATCAGCTACTGTAGTTATATTCATTCTAACTCTTCCACAAGAAGAAATTCTTCCAAAATATTATAATGATGAATGATGAATGGCTATAGTACTGTAGGATTTAGTTGTAGTTTTTGTTGTTCACTATCACAGTTACACTTGTTCTAATCACTCTTCCACAAGAATAAACTCTTCCAAGAAATTCTTAAGAAGTTCAAGACATGACCGTGATAATGAATGATTTAGTTGTGTGTTTGTACTAAGTATCATCTCTGTTCTTGCTCTTAAACGCTTGCCAAAGACATCATAATGACGAGTAGGATATGGATATGATATCTTAGTTTTTCATTTGCTTTCAGTCCTTTATATTTGCATTTGCATCCAATTACACAGTCAGAATTGTTCTAGCTCTTCCAAAAGAAGGAATTCTTCCAAAATATCACTAATGATGGACAAACAGATTGTGTAACTTCATAGAATAATGCATGATAGCATAGTTAGGATACTCCGGAGTTTAATTGCACTTAACTCATGTTCAGTTACTTTGTTTTGAGTTTGATGATGACTTATAGTTCAGCATTGTTCTAGATTAGTGGCATCTTAAGTTCATTCTTAGATTAACTCATTGCACTTGCACTTCATATTCAAATTGTCATCCATTGCACAATAGATTACTTCAGTTGTTAGGATTAATAAGACAGCCTTCATTATTCACAAACTTCTTCTTGTTCTAAAATCCATAATTGATCTATAACCATATGAACAGAAGACAACATCATTTTAAGGCCTGAAGTACCTCTGCAATTTCCTCATCATTTTATAAACAAAGCTCTTCCTCAAAAGAATACTTTGAAAAGAAATCAATAACTCTTGAGTAAAGGTTTTGTGACATTCAATTAAATTGTAGAATAGAGATAGGAACTAGTTCTAGAATAAAAGATCTTATGATGATAACAATGTTTTCCTCTAAATATGTTTCAAATCTCTAATCAAGGACAAAATATTGTATCATTGTAAGTTAGTTGTTTCACTGTTTAGTTAGAGGATTTGCATATTTAGTGAACATTTCTCAAGTTTAGTTTGTGTTTTTAATCATTTGCTTAAAAGTCATTATCAAGCTTTGCTTTTATTTAGTCATAGTTTAGATTTAATTTTGCTTCAGTGTTTCCAATTGCATTTGTCATTTGACATTCCATCAATTAGGCTTAACTCTGTTTTAATCACCAGCTTCTTTCCACTAGCTTTCTAGGCATTTTTCCTGCAAACATAAAACTACCAAAAGACCAAAAACATCATAAATCATCACAAAAGAACAAAACCATCTCAAAACACTACACACAACGCATTAGGAAACAAGCACCTAGGTACATACAGTACACTTCACTTCAGCAGTTTACAAATCCTGGTTGACAATTAAATGAGCTCAGTTTAGGAGACTAGATTGAGACCAAACAAGTATGTCCATCTGTAAAGCATCCAAATATAAAGGAGAGCATAGAGATAATATGTCTAGACCCTTCAGGGAATTTAGAAGTGGAATAAGGAGGGTTTATTTTAGGAATGTCAACATGGGAAGGCTTAAAGTTTTGAAATATCATGAACTTCCTAGGGAAGTCTAGGCCTAAGTACAATTGGGTCAACACTTCTATAGATAGGGGGATTGATTGAGGCTCAAATTGTAATTGAAGCATTTGGTTTATTGACTTTGCTGTGATGGTGAAAAGGATTTCTCTATCAGCATTTACTATGGCCCTTTGATCTGGTTCATAATATTTTTGACATAATCTGATAAGATCTTGGCCGGGGTGGGTCAATGGAACTATATATTTAGGAAAATGAGTCTCCCAAATAGGTATCTCATCCTTGTCCAAGTACTTTTCATAACACCAATTGTGTATATCCAAGAGGTTGAATTCTACAATAGGATCAAAAATTTTGTAGTGAACATTAGTCAAAGGGAGGCTTTCTACAACAACTACAGGTGGTTGGAGGGGATTCACTGTTGCAGCAGATTTGGCAGTGATGACTGAAGTAGGTTTAGGGGCTTTGGATCCTTCAGATTTAAGTGTTTTGGATCTAACAAGTTTTCTTGTGCTCTGTTTCTTAGTCATTTTGGATAACTACTACAATATTAGACTGTTTGCAGGAGTTCTTATATCAAACAGAGAGGAAATTTGAGCAGTTTTTAGGCTAAGGATGGATTCTTTTAGGCTTTTTTGCTCTATTAGATTTATCTAAAGATGTAAAACTGGCTTAAACAGAAAACAGGGGTTTTCTTAGTGGATTAAATGGAAAAAAGGGATTTTTAGTGTATTTTCAATAGTTTTAGCCCTTTAGGTGCTTTGAATTTGGTTTTCACGCTTTTGAAACTGGGAATTTGGCTACAGAAAGGCTCACAGTAGAAAATAGAGTTTTCTGGAAAAATTTGGCCAGGGTTTGGCCTCTTTTTAGGTGTTTTTAGGCAAAATAGTCCGATAAAATTTCCTAATTACAGACCTGGCTTAATTACTGAATGGTTTAGAATTGAATTTGAAGGCTTAAATTTATTGGAAAATACCTTAAGATGCAGGTATTCGGCGGTTGAAATGATTTTGAGAGGATCTCGGTTGATTTTGAGATCTTTCATGGCTTTACTGGAGCGGCAAATAACTTTACTGGTCTTCAATGGGGAATTTCGGGTCAATTTGGAGTTTTTGTGGATAATCGGAAATTACAGGCATTAACACAATTGGGAGAGGTCTTTTGGAGTTTTAAATAGATGAATAAACATTCTAATTAACCTTTATCGAAGGTTTTATGCTTTGGTCTATTCATGTTTTCTTGCATTGAATGTAGGATTAATTTATGGCGGGCGGCGGCTTCAATTTAAACAGCGAAACCAACAGTGGTCATCGCGTCCATTTAAGGTGGTAAGAGGTTTTAACGCAAACGAAAGCGATCCAATAGAATACTGACATGTCGCGGGGGGTGGAATGGGAAAAACAACCCATTTCACATCCATTTTGTATTTGCGTGGACGATTAGTTTTCCCACGCGATATTGATCTTGCACCATCAGATCTAAGGTAAGGGAGCGAAGGGTCAAGATTTGTTTGAGAGATGCGGGTAATCAATGATGGGACCGGGATAATGTTAAGCAGGTGTTTTAAAGTTCAAAACTTTTATACAACATGACTTTAACCAAGGTTTCGATATGGTGGCGGATATAAGAATGGTTGAAGGAATATAATGGGGGTTAAATGTATATACGGCATGGTTTTTATATGACGGGTTATCAATATAAAGTATGAGGCTTTATATATCATGGCAAATATGGATAGGGGCGGGGTTTAATGTTTACTTAAAATAAACCTTAGCTTATTTTATTTAAACATTGGATTTAGAAATATGCAGGGAGGAATGACATTGTTTGCATAAGGCGGAGTTTTGCATGGTCACGCTTCCAACCTTTTTAACCTTTATAAAATGATAAAATATCATCCAAAAACTTAGGCTAAAATGCTGATGAGCAGGGTAATGTATTTCATTTCAAAATACATAGGATATGTTCAAATAAAACTCATTGACGCAACTTTTATTTTATTTATATAGTATTAAACCTGTTGAATGGTTTAATAACCATAGGGGGTGGGATATTTCTTTAAAGGTAGTTTTAGACTAAAGGGCGCTTTATTTGGGTTTTATTTTGACATGTGGATAATAACTTTGATCCAAAATCTTTGTAATAGTGGGTTTTTAGGGGTATTTAGATATAGGGAATTAGATAAATAGGATAAGGTTTTATTTAAGGATTTAATAAACTAAATTAAAAGTTAATATGAAAAGGGGAATGGAATGCACACAAAATACACAATATGACTAAGTAAAGTGAATAAGTAAAGCAAAGCTTGTCTTTTCATCATTTCACCAATTTACTTAGGATAACCATTTTTGAGGGTTTTTGTATGTTTCTGAGTGAAGGAAGTTAATTAGATGGGGTTTTATGTTTCATTAAGTAAGAATGAGTATTTACTTATGAAAATGAGTGAAAATTTATAAATAAGGGATAAATAATGATAAATGGGGATTTAACATAAGATTTTAACATTTTCAACTAACTAGTCATCGAGCCTTGGGTCCGGTCCCAACAAAAGTCAGAGAAATGCTTTGAGCATGTTTAACTGATAGTCTAAAACACTAAATACTTACAGAGAATGTGAAATTAGTGATTTTTTGCCCGGTGATGAATATTACATGCTTTCTTCCACTTCTTTCTACCTACCCAACATTACCCTAACATTTTTTCTTCCCTTTGGCAGGTGCATTTAAGCTTGCAACCTTGAAACATTTTTTCTTTTGAAAGCATAAACTATCTAATTATACCTTATTTCATCCGAGGACTCAGATTAAATTGTTGAGCTCCTCATTATTCTCTACCTATCCACTGATTTGTCAGGATTAAACTGTCTGACAAGTCTTTATTCACTATCTAAAACATGGGAATTGAAAATATGACAAGTCAAGTTTAAGTAGTTTAACTCATCATGGATTATGGAATTTATTGACACTCTGCCATAATCATTTGTAAAAAGTAAAAAGTAGTGGCATTTGGACTTTCACACTTTCATGTCTTATTTTCATCTTTTTCTTTTGGGGTATATATATTTTTAAGTCCTTTGATCTTTCTTTTAGGACTTTTTACCCTTTTTTTTATTTTTATTTATTTTTATTTTTTTATTTTTTCAAAATTTGGGAAACCAGCTTGCAGAAAGCAAGGTATGTACATATTTTACAAGACTATCAAAAGTCAATTCAAAATTATGAATCCTATATTTATAGGACCCTAATAGAGGCTTCAAATAGGGATGGCATTTCCTGGTGAAATTTCAAGAACTCTAATACTAGTAGCCTTCACTTTTGACCATGATGATCCAGTAATTGTCTTTTGTTTTCTACAATAGTTCCATCCAAATATTTGATAAAGAAAGCATTGTTACCCCTATATCCATAAATTACATAAGGTCCTTTCCACAAAAAGTCAAACTTTCCATGCTTGCCTTTGTATTCTCTCCTAGAATCCCATTTTAACACTTGGTCTCCAATGTAAAAGTCATCTTCTTTACTTCTTTTATCAAAATATTTCTTGATTTTATCCTGAATGACTTGTGATTTCTCATAGACTTCTTCCCTTGCTTGTTGTAGATGAATAGTTTGATTAATTCTTCTTTGCATATCATTGATTTCCACTTGTGATTCTTGAATAATCTTCATTACTGGAACACCTAAGGATGATGGAAAAATTGCATCCATCCCATATACAATCTGGTAAGGGGAATTCCCAATGGATTTTTTGGTAGTAAGTCAATCTTCCCATAAGGCATAGACTAACTTTTTATTCCAAGTCTTTTTGTTATCTTCAAGTAATTGTTTAATGATATTTATTCGAGGATTCAGCTAGGCCATTACCCTAAGGGTAATATGCAGTAGAGTGACCCAGGGTAATATGATATTTATGAAAAATGTAAATCATATTTTTAGACTTAAATGTTGCTGCATTATCAGTAATTATTTTCTGAGGGCATTCAAATCTTGACAAAATGTTGCTTTCTATGAAAGAAATTATGATTGTATCAGTGGCTTGTCTAGTAGGAATGGCTTCAATCCACTTTGTAAAGTAATCAGTAGTAGTCAAAATCCACCTATGTTGGCCAGAGGATGGGGGGTGAATTTATCCAATGAAGTCCAAGCCCCATTGTTGAAATGGTATCTCAGTTGAAATAGCCTTCAAGGGTAAAGGTAACAATTTCTTCTTGCCTTCAAAGACTTGACATTTATGACATGAAGTAATAATTTTTTTAACATCAGCAAATAAGGTAGGCCAGTAAAAACCAGCTCTAAGGATCTTATCTGCAGTAATTTTCCAATATAAATGTCCTCCACAGTCACATGCATGAAATTCTTCAAGTATTTTGTCATCTTCTGCTTTCAGTAAACAATTTAATAATATCCCACTTCGTTCTTTCCAAAAAAGCACATTATCTAAAATATAAATTTCATTACTTTAAGTTTAAGAAATCTAGCTTTAGTCCTAGATAATCCAGGAGGAGCTTGTAAGTTTGTAAGTACAAAGTTAATATCTGAGTACCAAGGTGAATCTAACAAGGCTTCACTGATCATTGGAGTCGCCATCTCTTCCTGGTCATCAATCTAAGCAATAAAATTTATGTCTAATGCATTGCTGTTAGATTCAGCCATTAATATGGCTAATCCTTGTCCTTTAATGAGTTTTTTTGGTTTGATTTCTATGTCATATTCTAGGATAGTGGCAATCCACTTACCTCTTCTTCCATCAGGGCCATCCTGATTAAGAATGTCTTTAACTACAGAATTAGGGACATAGGCAATTATGTGGGAATAGAGAATGTAAACTCTGAAATCTTTTATAGCCTTAACCAAGGCTAAGGCTTGTTTCTCCATTATGTTATATTTCAGAGGTGCATCTCTAAGGTTATTACTGAAAAAAGCTATAGGATGTTCAAAGCCTTGATCATTCTTCTGCAGTAAAACTGCAGCAATGGTATGCTCTGATGCAAAATAAAAAATTATAAAGTCTTTTTTGAAATCTGGACTGATTAAGAATGGTGTTTTAGTTAAAGCCTGTTTTATGGATTCAAATGATTGTTTGGCTTCAACATTCCATTTTATAATTGAGTCCTTTTTTAGCATGTTTTTCAGTTCTCTAATGATTTCAGCTAATTTTGAAATAAATCTTCTCAAAAATTTAATTTTACCTAAGAAATCTTGTAATTTTTTTATATTTCTAGGTGGATGAATGTTCAAAATTGCTTCTATCCTAGCAGTATCAATTCTAATTCCTTCTTTTGAAATTATATGTCCTAGTAACTTACCTTCCTCTAATCCAAAGAGAGTTTTCTTGGGATTTAAAGAGATGCCAAATTTTCTACATGTAATAAAGACCTGTCTCAAATGATCCAAGTGTTCATTATCTGATTTGGAAAATACAGTAATGTCATCTAGATAAATTACCAAGAAGTCATGAATCTCCTTTGCAAAGGCTATGTCCATAGCTCTCTGAAAGGTTGCTCCTACATTCATCAGACCAAAGGGCATTTTCACATACATGAAAGTGCCCCAAGGAGTGGTGAAAGTTGTTTTAGCCTGATCTTCCTTTTGGTCTAGGATCTGGTTCTATCCTGAAAAACCATCTAACAAAGAAATTCTAGAGGAGCCAACTACCCTTTGTAATATATGATCCATCTTTGGTAAAGGGTAATTATCCTTTAAAGACACTTTGTTAAGATTTCTAAAGTCGACACATAACCTAATTTCTCCAGTTTTATTTCTTGTTGGAAATAGGTTTGAAACCCAGTCAGAATATCTAATTGGTGCAATAATATGAGCATCATACATGCTTTTTACTTCCTTTTCTATCAAAGTTAATAGAACAGGATTAATTCTCCTTAATTTTTGTTTAAATGGTTTTTTATCATATTTTATGGGAATTTTGTGTTGGATTATGTTTGTGTCATAAGCTTTGAGATCTTCATAGCTCCAAGCAAACACATCTTGATATTCCTTTAAAAGATCAATGTATTTTTCCTTTTCTTGTGGAGGTAAAGATTTAGACAGTTTAATCATTTTTGGTTTTAATTCTGTCCCAATGTTACATTCCTCAATTTCAGACCTAACTGGTTCCATTTTTGGCTTTTTAGGCACATCACTGGAATCAAAAAGGTCTTCCAAAGGAGTTAAACCTTTAGGAAAAAAATTATCTTTTAGATCTAACTTGTCAATTTCTTCTTCATGATTTCCTCAATATCTACCTTCTCTAAGCTATATATGCCAGATTGAGTAAATAAAGTAGGTTTATCAAACTTATGTACATTTACGTTATCTATTTCACAATCAAAATATGAATCTATTTTACAGTCTGTATCTATTTTACAATTTTGAAATTCTTCCTCATTATTTAAGAAATGGTAAATCTGTTCATCCTGAGAGAAAATCTGCCAATACTTGAGGTTTTCTGGGATAATTGGTCTATGTTTAACCTCAGCAGTGTACCTATGAGTTGGTTGGAATGGTAAGTTACATGTACTAGCAAAAGTTGCCATACATTGTGCTTGAATATTTTGTTTTCTGGGTATAGCAGCAAACTTGCATTCCAATAAATCATCAGTAAATCTATCACTGTATCTCTGTATATGGCTAGTCTAGGATTATAAACAGAATAATCTCCATTTATTTTCTTTATGATTAATTCTGAATCTCCCAAGATTAGTATTCTTTTTCCTCCTAAGTTTCTGATGATCTTTGAGGCCTAGAATGAGTGCCTCATGCTCAGCCATAGTGTTGGTGCATTTGAAGTTGAGTCTGAAGGCATGTCCTTTTGAGTGATTAGTCTCCATTTTTGTACTCCATACTCCTGCTTCTGCTCCTAATTTGTTTACAGAGCCATCAAATTCTAAGTGCCAAACGGACTCATGAAAGATGTTATCATTATTTGGTGTTGGCTTTTTATCAATAAGTTTACTTTGGATTTCATTATTATCATAGTTACACAAAATAAAAGAGTCAAGTTCAGTTGGTGTGGAATAAATAGGATATTTTATGGATCTTTCAGCACTACTGACCATGAACTTCATTAATGTTTCCCTATAAAGTTTTTTAGGTTGACCAAACATTGATATGGTAGCATAACTCATGTCTAGTTGTAGAGATCCCTGTGACTTTTCTCCCCATGAGCGAGAAAGAAGCATACCATATTTTGGTGGGATATCAGCTACTACAATGTCCATTAATATAATTTTACTAGGGTACTGAACTAAAGTAACACATAAGTCTTTAATTAATCCTAAGCACTTAAATTTGCTAGAGTCAAATGAAAACAAATCTTTATAAGGCCTGGTTATTTCAAGATTAATATTTTCCATTATGGCTTTGGGCATTAAATTATGGGAAACTCCTGAATTTAACATAGCGTTATGTAAAATTAGATCATGAATGGTAAGACTGATATAAAAAGGAGGGACTGATCCATCTAAAATATTTTCATTCACTTCAGGGCCAAAAATTAACTCAGGTTGATCATCATTCAAATTAATTGAATCTTCAACATCATTCATACTTAGTGTTTCAGTTATGGTTGATTTTTATGAGTCATTTTTTACCAATTCTGTAAAAGGAATGGGTGTTTTTAACTTAGCAATTTCATTCTGAATATTAAATGAGGGTTGATATTTACTAATTTGAACTAATTCATCTTTATTAAATGTATTCTGAGTTGGTTTTTCCTGAGTTTCTACAGTTGTATTTCTGTCTTCAGTTGTTTTGATATTCTCTGTCTGAGTTTCTTGAGTTTTGTTGCTTTTAAATTTCTTTTCGGGGATAGTTTGTGTTGCAGCAGGAATTTGATCAGACTTAGAATTATCAGTAGGTGTTCTTGAATTATCATTTTTTGGATCTACTGATTTAGGATCAGCAGAAGGCTTTTTAGGATCATAATTTGCTGATTTTACTGAATTAGAAGCTTTAGCAGTATTAGCTTTCTGTACATCTTTGGAATATTGAGCTACTTCATCAATAATATCAACAATTTTGGGACTTGTTGATTTTTTAGGACTAGAAGGATTGGAATTTTTCTTAATTTCCCTTGGGAGAATTTGCAAAACTTTTGTTTTTGGTGATTCTATGTTTTTCTTATTTTGATTTTGGGAATTTTTTTTGGTAGAAGACTCATTGTTTTTCTTGTGTCTAAGGTTATATTGACTATGTATTTCATTTATGGCAAATTCATGACCCTGTTTATAGTCAAAGGATTCACTGGACTTTAATTTGATTTGTTGAAGCTCAAATAGTTCCTGATCTTCCTGAGTGAGGAAAATGGTATTGTTTTCATCTATTCCCATTATATTATTGATGTCATCCTCATCTTCATCATTATTCTGAGAACTTTCAGCATAGTTCTCCTGAAATGGGGGCCTAATTTTTTGGTCTGGAGCTGCTTCTTTAGCTTTTCCAGAATTATTGTTTTTTTCTGAAATTGGGATTTCTAATCTGAGGTTGATTATCCCATTGAGGTTTTCTTTCTATATTATCTAATCTATCTACCACCCTTTCTAAATTTTTAGCAATTAAATCTATTTTAACATCTGAGTTTGAACTTTCTTCTTTAATTGTAACTCTTCTTTCATTTCTAAGTCTGGATTTCCTAGCTAAAATATTGATTTCTACACTCACAACATCTAATTTCATCTATTCTAAGGTTTGGGCATCTCTTTATCTTAATTGATAGGCCATATATGTATCAAATTCATCAGGGAATTTGAGCAGAACAGAGTAAGGTGTAGGTCTAATATTTGCAGGTATTGTATTGTAGACACTATTATATCTATTGCAGTAGTCTTGGACAGATTCAGTAGGAGATATTTTCATGGCATAAAACTCAGAAAAAATTTGAAAGGGGTTCTTTTTCTTTTCCGATTTATTTAAAAATATTCTATGAAATACAGCTAAATCGGTTACACTACCAGCAGCTAAATTTTTGAACCATTTTTTAACTTCTCCTACCAAACTCTGGGAAAATAACCTCATCTAGACATTTGACTCATCAATTTCATGAATTTCACAGAAATCTGTCATTTTAGTTACATGTTGTTGAGTAGTATATTGTGAAATTCCATCAACCAGTGGTACATTGTTTTGATAATCTTGAGGCATGTCATGGAGGTTTTTGGGTAAGACAAGGGGAGCGTACCTAGCAACCATGGCTTGAAGCTTTGCTGAGCTGGGAGGTACAATAGTAGTGATAGTTGCAGTGCTGGATATGGTAGCTGATGAACTGAAAACTGTAGTTGAAGAGCTAGGAAATGAAGCTGGTATGTAAATGGAATTGCTTGGAAATAAAGATGTGTGCTTATAAAATATGAATGTAAATTAGTGGATGCAGTGGATGGAGTGGATGAAGGAAATAATATCCTAGGCTGCAAAGGCAATCTAGGAATGAAATGATCTGTAGATGAAATTGAAGTGGTATCTATAAATGAAGTAACAACATATAAATATGAATCTGCTGTTGGTATTATTTTTGTATGCAATTGAGAAACTGGAGGTTTTATGTAAGACAACAAATGAGCTAATTCAATAGCTTTATTAATATCTTTAATCAATGAAACATTAATATTTTCAACTGTATTTTGATATTCAGATTTATTTGATTTTGTTCCTACCGAAATATTTTTCTGTTTTGCATTTAGAAATGAAATAAAAACAGGATCTATAACAGTATTTATCAAATCAGTTTTTAGTTTTAAACAATGAATATTCAAACTTCAGATCAAAGCCAATATCATTTAGACTCACTAACTCTTTAGGTAAAGAATTGGCTTTTCTTAATGGTACTTGAGTTTCTAAATTGATAGTTTGTTTTTTCTTTTTACCAATCTGATCTGGGTTATCTACTATAACTGCAGGTTTAGGATTCGGGTTAGACCTGGTATAGTAGGTTTTCCTAGAAGCCAGAATGACTATTTTTATGCCCACAACCTATAAAAGTAATCTTAAAGTAAAAATAATAATTTAAAGATTTTCCTTTAAGACTAAATTTAAGACTGGAGATTGGTTAGTTCCCAATATGGTCGCCAGTATGTTATCACTCTAGTAATTTCTTAAGTTGTGGGATTTTGAGTTTTTATTCAAGGAACACTAGAGGTAACCACAAACCTACTTCAAACTCTAGGATCTAGCCTTCCTAGGGTTCAAAGAGGGATCTCTCTTTAAGATTTATCTTTGTTTTGATTTATAATATTAGGCTAGTTATGAAAGTACAATTTGGTTTTGGTTTAAAGGGTTTGGTGGGGAAAAATCACTTGGAGGTAAGATAGAGAGAAATCTACTTGTCCATTGGGCTATGGAGTCTAAATCAAGCTAGTAGCACTAGAAATAAAGGCTAAAAGGTAAAAATATATTCAAGGCAAGATAGATAACCCTCATAGATTTGGGAAAGTGGTTTTTTGTGAGGTGGTATGATAGGGATAAAGGCCACTTAAGGATACTTTGATCTGAAAAATGGAAGTAGAAGGCATAGGTCAAACAGGAGTGAGAGAAATTAAGAATTATCAACACTAGAAATTAGAAGAAAACATTAAAATGGAAACTAGTTAAAGACAGGGAGCACTTGACTAATCCTGTAGTAATACTCCTAGATACACATTTATATAGAATAAACATATAATGAATTGCATGTAACTCAGAAAATGAAACGATGACAAGAAGGGAGTACTTCACTCATCATCTTATCACATGGATCCTGAATTATGATGTCAGTCAGCTTGTCCAGTCTGCTACTTTGAATTCAAACACACAATGCCTCCAATGTTCAGCAAAAATATCTATAGTAAGTCCAGCAATTTTATTCCACACTGAATACTTCTAATGTTGAAGTATTTATACAAAATGTAATTACAAATATCCTAGGAGAATTCTAGGAATATATTTAGGAAAAGGGAAATATATTTACATAATAAAAGGGATAGTTGCTTAACAAAAAGCAAGCTATCCTCTTTTATCCAAAACAAATAGAACTGCTTTATATAATAAGGAGCTTTTAACTGTCAAGGTGTCATGCTTGTTAGCTGCTAAAAAAAATATTTGGCTTCTGACTTGCCTTCGTTGATACTCTTTCATCCGATACTCTTTACCTGATGACCTTTAACACTGATACTCTTTCATCTGATTAGCTTAACTGATTTACTGCTGTGAATTTTTCTTTTAACAGTAAAATCAGCAAACTGTCTTTTTATTTTAATAGTTCATTTCACTATTTTACCTCTTATCTTTACATCAAATCAGTAAAAGTTTTCCCTTCTTCTTCCTTGGGAATTTTGACATTCCTTAACTTCCTGAAATTCTCATCAGCCTCTGTATATCTAGAAAAAGTGGGCTTGATGACAAAGAGATGTTTAATCTCATGTTGTAAAAACAAAAGATCTTCAAAATACTGAAGGAGGACTTTCCCTCTGGGAGTGCCTTGTGCTAATGGCTTGTTAACTTGCTCTTTAGCAATTCTCTGATACTTTTATCATAATCCTTCTGGGGCATAATTTTTTCATTAAAAACATGGATGTTTGGTAGGCCCCTCTGTCTTAATTTTGTGTATTTTACCATAAATTTTGTTATGAAAATGTTCATTGTTTCACATTTTTCTTCAAGATTATTCATCAGGTTCTTCTTAGTTACAAACTTTTTTATCTGTAAGATTGTTTCTATCCTGTCTGAGACTTTCAATTCTTCAAGTTCCTCCCTGTTCTTGATGTTCAAGAATGTGATGAGTTGTAAAGTCTGAGCAGCTTTATCAGTCAACTCATCTTTTGTCCTTTGTATCTCTATCTATGCTGCCAACAACAAATCTCTCTTCTCATATATAACCTAAATTGAAGACCATTGATTGTGAATGGCTTCAATAATGTTATTCCAGAGATGATTTTTTACATATGAAATCTGCTCAGTGAAAGTTAGCTCTTTTTGCAAATTCTTGATCAATTCTCCCAATCTGATTGCTTCCTGTTCATGGGTTTTAGCATTTATCAGCGTTGTCTTATTTGTAGCTTCAATATTTTCAATCATATTTTTTAGGCTGTTGATTTCATTTTTCTTTGAAGACATTTCTTTCATAGCTTTAACAATCTAGCTTGCTTCATCTTTTTGTTGAACATTTGTGGTAG
The DNA here is from genome assembly GCA_034641835.2 of Pinus albicaulis. Classification (NCBI taxonomy): domain Eukaryota; kingdom Viridiplantae; phylum Streptophyta; class Pinopsida; order Pinales; family Pinaceae; genus Pinus; species Pinus albicaulis. Next base: position 887,875,302 of record CM076583.1, on the reverse strand, counting down.
AAGAGTTTGTAGCTGAAGTAGTGGCTAAAGTCACTGGCACTGCAGTTTCCAGTGAGCCCTTTGGTGCTAATTTCTCTCCTAAAGTAGAGGGAACTACTATAGTTATTACTGGAATAACTGTAGGAATTATAGGAGTCTCATGTTCTTTTACAGTCTCTTTTTCTTTGACAAGGTGCTCCATTTGGGTCTTCATCTCTTTGATTTGAGCAGTCAGTTTAAGAATGAGCTTCATCATTTCTTCTTTCTCACTCTAATCTCTAAGGATTTCCTTGGTTTGTGGATGTTCATTTTGAGGAAACTTGAGTTGTTTCCTCAAAGCTGCTATGTCATCATTCGTTTTCTGTATCAATAGTTCTGCTGCTTGAATATTTGAGGGATCATATCCCACCTGTAAAACTAATTCCTCTAAGGCTTTAATCCTTAGATCCTTGGCATATAAAGATGCCTTGTCTATATTCATCTAATCCTGCATATTAATGATGGTGTTATGTAGCTTATTTTCACTCAATGCCTTGGTTGCTACTGTAGAATAAAGCATCTCTGAGCTTTGTCTGTGAAATTCAATTTGATCTAGCTCATGGACAGTTTTTGTATCAACCTCAAGGTCGACCTTGTTATAATCTGTTGTTGTTTTAGGTGTGGAGGTAGTAGGTTGTAGAAATGACATGATCATCTTATTACTAGAATAATCAAAGGCTGACAATAGCCTATTTTGATTTCCAGACTTCTGTTTGAAGAATTGAGAATATATCTCTGTTTTGATCTCCTCATTCTTCTGCTTTATCTGTTTGTATTTCTCCTTGATGTCCAAGTCCTTTTCCTCGGCTAATTGTGAGGAAGAGGCCTCCATTTTATGCTGCTTATTAATCATCTTTGTATCATTCTAATTGGTCGTTGAGTCCTTTTCTATTTCCATAAGGGTTTCATTGATTATAGTTGTGGCTATATCATCGTTGGTTACTGGAGCATCCGTCTCATCAACATCAGTTGTTACTTTTTCCTTGTCAACTAAACCGAGTTTAAGCCTCTTGTTATAGATTATTTTGAATTTGGTTTCAGTTGTTTTCTTTGTTGTATAACCTCTTTCTTCCCTGCTTCTCTTTGCTGATGTCTCTGGTTGTTTTACAAGTTCTAGAGCTTGTGTTGTGTTCATTTTACCTATTGTCTTTGTATTACTTGTTGTATCTATCAGTGTATTTTCCAGCCATTCAACTTGGTTGGAAAATTTCTCAATCTAAGGCTTAAGCTCATGTATGAAGGGTGTTAATTTTCATTTTACCCTTAGACTGCTCAGGATCCCTTGAGGATCATAGATCCATGGAAAAATTTCTTGAAATTTAAACTCTGCTAATCTCTTTGTCATTTCTTTTTCTGCATCTCTGTGGTTTATGATAAAGGGACCAACCTAATTCTTTATCTTAAATTGAGTATTTTTTCTAGCAGCCATGAAGTTAATAGAATCAGAATTGAGAATTTGTCTCAAATACTCTATTGCAAAAATTTGCATGCTCATATATCTAGGAAACTTATAAGGTAATAAGTTGGATCCAAAAATTATTAACTCTGTATGCTTCTCATAGAGATACCAATCTCCCATTTTACTCTGTTCTGAAAGTTACAGGATTCCTTTCATTTCCTCACTGATTCTAGGTTGCTCTGCTTTATCCAGAATGTTCATTGCTGGATGTAGAAAAAGGTCTGAAAAATCTAGTTATGTGAAGTCACTGCCCTCTTTCCTGAGCAAGGAATTCCAGAAGATAATGGATAGAGGCTTACCCTCTAATTCCATCTTTTGTAATGCAATAGGAAATTTATCAGCTTGAAAGAATAAGAAAAAGTGAAACAGATAGGATGAGTATCTAAAAACTCCTTCAGTGGGTAATTTTATCAGGTGATGATGGATACTATTGGCTATGAAACCAGCAAAGTCAAAGATGACTGATGGAGGTTGGCTTGGAGACAAGGTGGACAGGAAACATAGAATGGACTCATCAGTATGTCCATCTGTAAAGTATCCAAGTATAAAGGAGAGCATAGAGATAATATGTCTAGACCCTTCAGGGAATTTAGTAGTGGAATAAGGAGGGTTTATTTTAGGAATGTCAACATGGGAAGGCATAAAGTTTTGAAATATCATGAACTTCCTAGGGAATTCTAGGCCTAAGTACAACTGGGTCAAAACTTCTATAGACAGGGGGACTGATTGAGGCTTAAACTATAATTGAAGCATTTGGTTTATTGACTCTGTTGTGATGGTGAAAAGGATTTCTCTATCAGCATTGACTATGGCCCTTTGATCTGGTTCATAATATTTTTGACATAATCTGATAAGATCTTGGCTAGGGTGGGTCAATGGAACTATATATTTAGGCAAATGAGTCTCCCAAATAGGTATCTCATCCTTTTCCACGTACTTTTCATAACACCAATTGTGTATATCCAAGAGGTTGAATTCTACAACAGGATCAACAATTTTGTAGTGAACATTAGTCAAAGGGAGGCTTTCTACAACAACTACAGGTGGTTGGAGGGGATTCATTGTTGCAGCAGATTTGGCAGTGATGACTGGGGTAGGTTTAGGGGCTTTGTATCCTTCAGATTTAAGTGTTTTGGATCTAACATGTTTGCTTGTGCTCTGTTTCTTAGTCATTTTGGATAACTACTACAAGATTAAATTGTTTGTAGGAGTTGTTATATCAAACAAAGAGGAAATTTGAGCAGTTTTTAGGCTAAGGATGGATTCTTTTAGGCTTTTTTGCTTAATTAGATTTACCTAAAGATGTAAAACTAGCTTAAACAGAAAATAAGGGTTTTCTAAGTGGATTAAATGGAAAAAAGGGATTTTTAGGGTGTTTTCAACAGTTTTAACCCTTTAGGTGCTTTGAATTTGGTTTTCATGCTTTGGAAACTGGGAATTTGGATATAGAAAGGCTCACAGTAGAAAATAGGGTTTTCTGGAAAAACTTGGCCAGGATTTGGCCTCTTTTTAGGAGTTTTTAGGAAAAATAGTCCGATAAAAATTCTTAATTGCAGACCTGGTTTAATTACTCAATGGTTTAGAATTGAATTTGCAAGCTTCAATTTTTCAGAAATACCTTAAGATGCAGGTATTCGGCGGTTGAAACAATTTTGAGAGGATCTTGGTCGATTTTGAGGTCTTTCACGGCTTTACTGGAACGACAAATAACTTTACTGGTCTTAAATGGGGAATTTAGGGTCAATTTGGAGTTTCTGTGGATAATCAGAAATTACAAGCTTTAACACAGTTGGGAGAGCTCTTTCAGAGTTTGAAATAGATGAATAAATGTTATAATTAACCTTTATCGAAGGTTTTATGCTTTGGTATATTCATGTTTTCCTGCATTGAATGCAAGATTAATTTATGGCGGGCGGCGGTTTCAATTTAAACAACAAAACCAACAGTGGTTATCGCGTCCATTTAAGGTGGTAAGTGTTTTTTACGCAAACGAACACGATCCAATAGAATACTGACATGTCGCGGGGGGAGGAATGGGCGAAACAACCCATTTCGCGTCCATTTTGTATTTGGGTGGACGATTAGTTTTCCCGCGTGATATTGATCTTCTGCCATGGGATCTGACGTAAGGGAGCGGAGGGTCAGGATTTGTATGAGAGCTGCAGGAAATAAGAGGTGGGACCGGGATAATGTTAAGCGGGTGTTTTAAAGTTCAAAACTTTTATACAACATGAATTTAACCAAGGTTTCGATATGGTGGCGGATATAAGAATGGTTAAAGGAATATAATGGAGGTTAAATGTATATGCGGCATGATGCTTATATGACGGGTTATCAATATAAAGTATGATGCTTTATATATCATGGCAAATATGGATAGGGGTGGGGTTTAATGTTTACTTAAAATAAACCTTAGCTTATTTTATTTAAACATTGGATTTAGAAATATGTAGGGAGGAATGACATTGTTTGCATAAGGCGGAGTTTTTCATGGTGGCGCTTCCAAGATTTTTAACCTTTATAAAATGTTAAAATATCATCCAAAAACTTAGGCTAAAATGTTGATGAGCGGGGTAATGTATTTCATTTCAAAATACATAGGATATGTTCAAATAAAACTAATTGGTGCAACTTTTATTTTATTTATATAGTATTAAACCTGTTGAATGGTTTAATAACCATAGGGGGCGGTATATTTCTTTAAAGGTAGTTTTAGACCAAAAGGCGCTTTATTTGGGTTTTATTTTGACATGTGGATAATAAATTTGGTCCAAAATCTTTGTAATAGTGGGTTTTTAGGGGTATTTAGATATAGGGAATTAGATAAATAGGATAAGGTTTTATTTAAGGATTTAATAAACTAAGCTAAAAGTTAATATGAAAAGGGGAATGGAATGCACACAAAATACACAATATGAATAAGTAAAGTGAATAAGTAAAGCAAAGCTTGTCTTTTCATCATTTCACCAATTTACTTAGGATAAAGAATTTTTGAGGGTTTTGTATGTTTCTGAGTGAAGGAAGTTAATTAGGTGGGGTTTTATGTTTCATTAAGTAAGAATGAGTCTTTACTTATGAAAATGAGTTAAAATGTATGAATAAGGGATAAATAATGATAAATGGGGATTTAACATAAGATTTTAACATTTTCAACTAACCAGTCATCGAGCCTTAGGTCCGGTCCCAACAAAATTCAGAGAAATGCTCTAAAACACTAAATACTTACAGGGAATGGGAAATTAGTGATTTTTTCCCAATGATGAATATTACATGCTTTCTTCTACTTATTTCTACCTACCCAACATTACCCTAACATTTTTTCTTCCCTTCGGGAGGTGTGTTTAAGCTCGCAACCTTGAAACATTTTTTCTTTTGAAAGCATAAACCTACTAATTATACCTTATTTCATCTAAGGACTCAGATTAAATTGTTGAGATCCTCATTATTCTCTACCTATCCACTGATTTGTCAGGATTAAACTGTCTGACAAGTCTCTATTCACTATCTAAAACATGGAAATTGAAAATATGACAAGTCAAGTTTAAACAGTTTAACTCATCATGGATTATGGCATTTATTGACACTCTGCCATAATCATTTGCAAAAATTAAAAAGTAGTGGAATTTGGACTTGCACACTTTCATGTCTTATTTTCATGTTTTTCTTTTGGGGTATATATATTTTTAAGTCCTTTGATCTTTCTTTTAGGACTTTTTACCCTTTTTTTATTTTTATTTTATTTTTTTATTTTTTTCAAAATATTGAAAAACAGCTTGCAGAAAGCAAGGTATGTACATATTTTACAAGACTATCAAAATTCAATTCAAAATTATGAATCCTATATTTATATGACCCTAACAAGTTCAACAAAATACATTTAACATTATCAAGATGCTGACAATTTGTAAATGAAAGGGCCTTACATCAACAAACTGTTAAGTAAATCATTCTTTGTTTTGATAATAACTTCAGTAGGAATTATAAGATTATTGAAACACAATTAATCTTACCTAAATATCTTGATAACAATTAAACATATGAAGAGACAAAATGGATGAAAACTGGAAAAACTCATAGAGAAAACAAAGCTATATGAAATAAGTTCAGAATCCTTCTTGTATTATCGATGATCAAAAGACTTGTATAGTTTCTGTTTACAAAAATTCGCTCATCCAATGCTACAACCCTTAATAACTTTAATTGAGAGTTATTTATAATAATTAATAAAGTTTACAAATATATTAATTGATTTACAATAATAGGATAAGAAAAATAAATTAAGGAGACAAATATATGGAGTGTCTCTGCTTTTCTAGAGGTTGTTGATGATTCAGCCCCTATTGGTGAAAACTGTTGCTGACTGGACCCCTTTTGATGGGAGGTGTTTCTGATTGGATCCTCAAAAATCTGATGTTCTGGCAAGCTCCAAAATTCATCTTTTACTCAATGGTTTCACATAATTCATCCCACTGATCTTCACTTGGGATTTCTACATTCATCATTTTCCTTAAGATTTCATCTACTTCAGTATATCTATCAAAACTTGCTCTTTGAATGAATAGAAGTTTGATTTGATGTTGAATGATCAAATAAAACTACAGAGCTTCAAGAAAAGCTTCATCTGTAATCCGATCTTTGATATTTGCAAACTTTGACTTGTCTATTGCAATGGTGTATAACTTTGTGCAGTAATATTCTAACTTGACCAACTTATCATCTATTCCTACTAGACCCGGCAATCCTTTACGATTTAAAACATTAAATTTAGTATGAAACCTTTGAAAAATAACATTTAAGATTCACACTTGGTCTACAACTGGTTTATCAAGTTTCTTTTCTGCAAAACCTTCTTTATCTCCAAAATGGTTGCAGTCCTCTCTAAGATATTGGTTGCTTCCAACTCCTCCTTGTTATTTGAATTAAAAACCTTTATCATGTCAGAAGCTTCACTTGGCTTGTCTTTAATTTGATCCTTTTGCTCTTGATTTTTTGTTCTGAATTTGTTGATGAGTTCCTGCTGCTCGAAGATTATCTTTATAGATGGCCATATTCTAGTAATGGACTTGTTGATTTCTTCCCAGATACTCTGCTTGGCTTCTCGAAGAGTTGTTTCCATAAAAGATTCACTTTTCAGTTCTTTGATTTTAAGTCCTAGCTGATGAGTATTTTGCATCTCTTCTACATACAATGTATCATTTTTAATCTTCTGAGACTCAAGGAATTGAAATATTTGCTGCAATTTCTCATGTGCTTGCTTCTGAATGGCCAACTCTTGTGCCAATTTTGTTGCATCAATTGTAGACAAAGTTGTTGAAAGTTATGTACCTGCAGAAAAAGTTTGAATTGCTAAAGTAGGATTATTATTCACTTGGAGCGTTGATTTCTCTTTCAGAAATTCTTCAATGTGTTCTTCCATCTTTCTAATCTGCAAATTTTGATAAATAATCAACCTAAGAATTTCCTCTTTGTCACATTCATTCTATGTCATCTCTTTAGTATGTGGGTCTTCAGTTGAGGGTATCTTGAGTTGTTTTCGTAGAACAGCAATGTTTACATTTTCCTTCTTGATAATTTCCTCAGCTGCCTTGCAGTCCTTAAGATCATATCCCACTTTCACTATGAGTTCTTCCAATCTCTTCACCCTGCTGTCTTTAGATAATGAAGACAATTTTTCAAGCTTCAACTGGGGTTCCATATTTGACAGTGCTACTTTCAATTTGGAAAGAGACATAGCGGTTGTATTCATTGTTGAAAATAGCATTTCTCCTAGCTTCCTGTGCATGCCCATCTGGTCAATTAGATGTATCTTTTTTATATCAAATGAGAAGACAATCTTCTTATACTCAACATGTGTCTTTGGAAATGGCACCATTGCTTGTAGAAAGGCCACATGTATCCTTCCTTTCTCACTGTCAAAGTCAGTGAGAAGTCTATGTTGTGATGTAGATGTCTATTTCCAGAATTGGTTGTAAACATCTAATTTTAGTGCTTCATTCTTATGCTTGATGTCTAGAAATTTTGAAAATATATTTTTCTCTTCAGAAGACCTGGTATCTGAATGCTGGATGATTTCGAGTGGCTCTCTTGTAGGTGATGATGATGGAGGAGTCTGAGGAACATTGGTGGATGTGGAGACTTCAGTATCTCCCAAATCTATGATCTCTGGTATTTTTTCCTCTGAAACCAAGGTGAAAGTGATATTTGCCTTCTTGTGTTGTAAGATTAATCCTTTCATGATTTCCTTGGAATGTGGTGTCTCTTATCTGATCCTATTTTTATGCTTACTATCAAGCACTGGTGTTTGTAAATTTGAAGTGGACATGACTTTTTCATCTGCTTCATGTAGAGTACCTTCTACCCATTCATCCTAGTTCTTGTATTTCTCTACTTCTGCTCTGGAAATATGTGTGTAAGAAGTTGTCTTGATTTCAACCCTTAGAGAAGAAATAATGCCATGGGAGTCATATGACTAGGTAAAACTTGATTGAAAGCCCATCTTCTTTAATAGTGCATCTACATCAGCACCAGCTGCTCTGGTATTGCAGATGAATTATCCAACATTGGCCTTGATTTTAAATTGTGATTTCCTCTTTCCTGAAACAAAAAGCAGTTAATCCATATTCAACATTTGTCTTATGTACTCTAAGGAGAAAATTATCATAGGCACATATCTTGGAAGTTTATACGGTGGAAGTTCATAGCCATACACCCTGATTTATGTGTAATTTTTATACAGATACCAATCACCTATCTTTTATTGTTCACTGAGGTGAAGAATTATTTTAATGTCTTCTCCAATTCTAGCCTCTTGTTGAGTGGTAGGGATTTGCCTTACTGGATGAATGAATGAATCTATGAATTGTGAGAAGGAAGTGGTTGTTGATGAAGCTCTGACCAATTCTGTCTAGTGAATCACTGATTGATTCACTCTTTGTGAATCTTGTCTGTTGAAGTGAATAGGCAACATTTCTGCCTGCTGAAACAAAATGATATGAATAATCACAAAAAAGTAATTAAATGCTCCTTGTGTGGTCAAGTTCATGAATTTTTCATGTATAATATCAGCTAAGAAATGGCTATAATTGTACATAAACAGTGGTGATTTGTCAAGACTGAAGATAGATAAGAAACCTAGGATGGGTTCATCAACGGTTTCATCATTTGGATATCCTAACAGATAAGAAAGAAGGGAGATACAACATTTGGAAGCTATAGGAAAAATGGAAGATGCATATGGGGGATTTCTCTTTGGTAATTCTGCATCTTCAGGTAAGAAAATATCAAATATCTCAGCTCTCCGAGGGAAAGATAATTTATGATAAAGGTCCATGAGGGAAGCAGGAGAGAAATAGGATAAGGCATCATAAGGAGGGATGAGAAGCATCTGGTTGATATTTTTAAGGGATATGGTGATCAAAATGTTTCCATTCTCAGCCAACACTGACCTAGTTATAGGGTCATACTGCTTCTGACACCGGGCAATTAAATTCGGAAATGGGTGAGTTTGAGTAAATGCACACAGAGGCAACATAGATTCCCAAAACCTGATAGGGTTTTTGTTATCCATGTGCTTCTATTTTAGCCACACATGAAGTTCATAGAAATCAAATTCACAGTGGCAGTCTGTGATTTTGAAATAAGCGCCAGCTAAGGGTATGAGGTCGAGATTGATTACCCGAGTTGCAGGAATGTCTTCTGCAATGGATTTGGAAGCTTCAGGAATGACCTCAGTAGTTGAATGAGTGACCTCGGAGACAACTTCTGCAACACTGTCGATATTTGATATTTCTTCTGTCACTCTTTTCTTACCTTTACCTTTAGGAGTCGTTTGTTTCTTTGTTTTGGCCTTAGGTTCCATGCTTAACTAATACATACTAGTACAAGAATTTGAAGCTTGGGTTAAAGAAACGATGACAGGGTTTCAGGAATATGAAGGGCGTTTGCTGTTAGTAATTTTATAGACTGCATTTTGGCTTTAACGATCATGGCTAACAGTCCAAGGAAGTTTAATTGCGTAACGGTCCAATTAACGGTTTAGGAGCGGATCTATTTCCCAACGGGAGGATTAACGGTATAATGGATCACTGGGGAGTAACGGACAAGTGACGTGGAGGGAGAGGATTGATTGGTCGACAACAGATATGGCGTAGGAACAAACGGTCGTTAACAGATGAAAACTGGAGGTGGATTTCAGGGGTGGTACCTCTTAGTTTCTGCTTTAAGGCAGAGGGGGTGCAAAGTGATATTGTGATGCCACGTATCAGAAAAGGGCAGCCATTAATACCGAAGTTTTGACCCCCCCCCCCCCCCCGGTCCCATTAACAAGAAATTGTCGGGGGGGGGGGGGGGCGCTGCGAAGTTGATCTTTGCCGTAGACCTGGCGTCAAATCATACCAGCACTTTATCTCCATTGATTTAATTGCTTTTTCATTTAGTGACCTTATAATAAAATCATATGTGCATATATATATATATATATATATATATATATATATATATATAAATTTAATAAATGAACATCAAACCTTTTTTCAAAGGTTTTAATGTACATAAATTAAAAATTTACATTTTGAAAATCTAGCGCACTTAAACAAGTGGCTATTTTTCATTTTAAACACTAAAGCATTAGGATTTTTTTTATTTCGTTCTTCCCTAACATTTTTTCTTTTTCCTCCTTTATTTACAGAAAACCACTCTATCATTTTTTCTAACATGGATGTAATAAAATATATTTTTACTAACATTTTTAAAAAAAAATCTTTTACATCCATGTTCTAACTTACGATTTAATTTTTTATTTTTTAAACTACCATGCTAACTTATCAAAATAAGATAATATTACAACAAGACACAATTGGACGGCGAGGATCAAATCACACAATTGAAGTTTTTAGATTAAATAGAAGAGATCACATCGCAAGGTAAATGATATAACTTGCGATGCAATGGAGGACGAGCAGTGAGGACTGTTACATGTGGCCGCAGATCAACGATGGATGGAAAATCAAAAGTTTGCACATCGTAGATTTTACCGGATAGCGTTAAGACACTAGCACATTTGCCCCAAATTCCGACGGAAAAAATGTCGCTTTTGCGACACATAGGCAGCCCAAGAGCGATGTTTTTCGGTCCACAAAAATGTGGTTTCTCCTCACATCGGACTTCCGACACTTGACTTAAATGCCAGTATAGCGATGATATCTCTGAAATTTTATATTTTTGTCACACTTCTGACATTTAATGAATCGTCATGTTTTCGACGAGCACAAGCATCGCTAGTCCGACGGCTTAAGTCAAGTGTCGAAAGTCCGACATGAGGAGAAAAAATGTTTTGGTGCATCGAAAAACGTCACTCTTGGGACACCTATGTGTCGCTAGAACGATGGGCACAAGTGTCGCAAGACCGACGAAACCAAAAGTTTTAAAAAAAGGTAGACGTCGCAAGAACGACGATTATAATTCATCAGAAGACCAACGAAACCAAAAATATATAAAAAAAAAGAAAAAGTAAACATTGCTAGAACGACGGGAACAAGTGTCGGAAGACCGATGAAACAAAAACTTTTAAAAAAAGTAAACGTCGCTAGTGGAACGTCGGAATACCGATGGCAACAAATACACATGTAAAAAAAATGTTGTAGACCAATTTCACGCGAGAATTCTCTTTGGTTCTCAGATTAATGGTTGGTTCTGTTATCACTTTGTTCTTTTTTGGCTGAGTTTGGCTTATTAACATGAGTTGGTTGTTAGCACATAAGTCACTCCTTGTCTCTGTCAATGTGGAATTGATTTTGAATATCTGGGAAAGGCTGTATTAGGTACTTAATTATTGAGTTGAAAGCTCCATACTCTTCTCTCTTGTTGCAGATTTCATCATTCTGAATCTTGACTATATGAGTATTGGGGGAATTTATGAGCATTGTGTTGGTTCTCATCAAATGTATTTGGGTGCAGGTTTGTAGCTCTGTAGCATCATAAAGAGTCATTTTTCCCTTCATCTTGCTTAAGTGGTCTAAACACCATGTTTGACTGTGATTTACAAGAGCTTAGGAGGATTCTTAGGACACATGAAGAAATGACTCAAAGAAACAATAAATTCATTTTCTCTTTTACCTCTAAATTGCATAAATATAAAGTAGCAGTGTATCTCACAAATGGCAGCTATTATGAGTACTCTGGTACAGGTTGAACAACAACTTGCCATTCTAGAGGCAGAGTGCAATTTTATAAAAAAAATCCAATTGAGATTTTGAACAAAGATGCATAGTATATGGCTTCTAATCAATGGCCATCTGGTTGAGGGGAAGCCAAGGGCAAGGACACAGTGATCTGCCTTCTTAAAGATAAGGAAATTGGACAACAGAAGTCAGCTCAGTACACATTACCCTCAGTAGAAGACGCCATAAGTTACCACACCTTATCCTAGTTTATGTTTTACAATTTTATCAATATCTTAGCTATATTTTATAGATTATACAGTGGCAGTAAGAACGGGGAGTTTTTACACTAGATGTATGTAAACTATGTATGTTGTTTTGGACCTATGCAAACAACGTGAATTGTGAATTGTATGTTGATGAATTGTGAATGCAGTTTTAAGGTTGTTTGGGCAAAAATTTCTGTTTCAAGATCAAATATTGGTTTATTTTCATTGATGACTCCATCATCTAGCCTTATGGTTAAACCTCCCTTAATTTTGGATGGAAATTTTGAGATGGCTAGATTTCTGAACTAGAAGCACAAAGAGGGCTTAGTTTGATGAAGTGACATGGAAAAAACTAGGATTTGTTAGGCATATATGGGTTTACTCCAATATTAAAAAAAATCAACGAGTTAGAACCAAACTTGTAGGTTAAATCTAACTTGGCTTGTAAAAAAGAGGCAAGTTAATCTGGCAGAGAGTCAAACTCACTGCCCACAAGTGGGACTCAGCAGCTATGAGTTTAACTTGGGAGTAATCAAAGGTAAAACTCTGGCCCACATGTACTTGCTGAATTTTTGACAGGTCAATGAATCTAAATTGCAATCCCGTCAAAAAAATCAGTGTGCCCTATTTATATTAACCCAAACAGTAAAAATAAACTCAGTGGTCCCTACTTGTATTAGCCAAATTTCAAGTTTTTGCAGATTCGAAGTCAAACTCTTAACCTCTGGCCTCATCAAGTGTTTCACTGAACCAAGTATTTACACTAGTTTGATCTTCAAGGACTATCCACATGGATTTTAAGACCTGGGAAGGAGCAGGACTACTCAAAATCAAACAACGTGAAAAATCTAAGAAATGGGTTTAGGTGTAAAATATGATCATCTTCAGGATTTCAAGACATAAGTTAATCCAACTGGGAGGACTCAATCTAGGATATATAGCCCACAGAATCCTATAGGACAATAAAATTATGATATTCAAGGTCATTTGGAAAATCCAACATTAAGCAGATGTATGACTTCACATGATAAAAGCCTTATATAATCATATATCCTAAATATAACATCACCATTGAAACAAGGTATGCACTAGTAGAGATGATAACAGTACACTATATGGCTTCCTCTACTATTAACTAAAATTAAATATCTAATCTATCTTTAACCAGCTATTGCATTACCCTCCAACAATATACACTAGAATATAGAGGGTTTGCATTTGAGCAAGACAAGCATGCAATTAGGACTAAGGAGCCAAAAACAACCCCATAGCAACCAACTACAATTGTTTCCTTTTGAAAACTAATGTCTCCTTGGAGCCCCTTCTATCCAAGAGAAAGAATATAAAGTGGCAGTGACCCACTTCCTAAGAAAAACACTTGAACGAATACTCTTGATTCTCTAAAATTACTACTCTCGGCCTTGTGGTGGAATATTTGATCTTGAAACAGAAATTTTTGCCCAAACAACCTTAAAATTGCATTCACAACATTTAATATAAGGTAATCCCAAAACTCTCTCTAAGAATTCTAGAAACATTATCCTGTATGTCTAGAACTCATTTTCAATTTACAAAATACCTTCGTACATCAAAAATACATCTAGGATTTTTGTGTTTGCCCAAAACAACATCAGTGGTTTTCCACCATTTTCCAGAAAAGTTTACACCATTTCTTGACAACTTTTTGAAACCTCTGGATATAATTGGTATTCAGCAATTATTTTCCTTTTTTTAGTTCAAAAAAAAAAAGAAAAACTCTAGTCCCACTATGCTTGTAGAAATTCCTTGGGTGAATTGATTAAGTTCTATGACAAAAGAACCAAGACCTTCAAAATATTTGATATGGAAATGATTCTATCAAGTCTAATCCTTTAGGTAATCTGGGATGTATTTAATCACAAAAAGAAGTTAGAGGCATCAACCTTTATACCCAAATTCTAGTTCTTCGATATTTTCTATCACAATCAAGAGAATGAGAAAACGCATCTAAGATTGTACCAGCAACTGCTTAAAACAAAAATATTAGCTTCTCATAAGGGACTTCTCTTAGTCATGCACACACATAACAAATATTCTCTCTCAATTCCTTTGCAGACTATTAGCTAAAACAAAAAATTATGAACCCATGATTCTTTTAATAAATCAGACCAGAAAAACTTCAAAAATCAAGTTTAATGCTTCTATTATAAACAATTTATTGAGATTCAAGAAGGGGAAAGGTGAGTCTTCTCAAGGTGCTGCAATATAGCATCAGAAATGAATTTTTAGAGCTTGGTACAACTGCACAGACTACAGAACAATGGCACAGTCGAAAAATCTGAACTGTACATGTATGGCTTTGGTTGCTTGAGTGCCAAGAAAGACTATTTTTTCTATTTTCTTGTCCAAAAGTTGTAACAATTCCGTGATGAAGATATTGTAACGTATGTCAGTCCGCCCTATAAAATAAATCCTAGGGATTGGACAGACATCATGTGTGTATGTAGCAGCTAGCAAAGAACATACTTCCAAGGAAAATTTTAAGATGAAAAATAGAGATTAAAATACTTTTATGCCAAATTCCTGGAGCTAGAATTGGCTTTTAAAATGGAAATTATGTTATCTTCACACTTTCTCTAAAACTTCCAATGACTAAAATTCTGTATAACACAGCTCTCATGCAAGACTCATGAAAAATTTAGACAATCAACCAAATATCAAAATCGAAAACATTCTACAGGTTTGCAACCAACCTTTACGTACTTTTCATCCCTCTTAAAGGCACATCCTTCTTATTTTCCTCTTCCACATTATCATCCACTGATGCAGGTCTCTTCTTTATTTTCTTCTTTTTCGTTGATTCCAAAGTCACATGCCCTTCATGCAATTTTTCTTGCTTGCGTTTGCTCAGTTCTGAAAAAAAAAAAAAAAAACAACAACAAAAATATATAAATACAGCTAAACTTCCACCAACTAAAATTCTATACAAGGCAGCTCTCATGCAAGACTCATGAGAAATTTAGAAAATCAATCAAATATCAAAATCAGAAACATTCTACAGGTTTGCAACCAACCTTTATATACTTTTCATCCCTCTTAAAGGCACATCCTCCTTATTTTCCTCTTCCACATTATCATCTTCCACATTATCATCCACTGATGTAGGTTTCTTCTTTATTTTCTTCTTTTTCCTTGATTCCAAAGCCACATGCCCTTCATGCAATTTTTCTTGCTTGCATTTTCTCAGTTCTGAAAAAAAAAAAAACAACAACAACAACAATATATAAATACAGCTAAAGACCATGTCAATATAGTAGAACTCTTTCCATAAATTTCCTTTGTACTACATATTGCTACAAAACCCGCAATCATAATATAAGATACACTTTATGATTTGTGCTCACAAGCTTATTTTCATTTACCAAGGTCATATAAATAACAAATGCAATAGTTTAACAGTAGCAAATTAATGTAACTTTCCACAAACAATCCTATTTTATGAGAGACTTTAGCTATAGAGGCAAAATTCCTGACCTAAAAATGATGTTACTGAACTTCAATTTGAATCTTCAAGGTGAGAAAGAAAAGGAATGAACTCATTATGTTAGCTTGCTAAAACACGATGCCATTAATCTACCAGACCATAAGGTTTCAATCAAATGGTTGAAGAATAAGGGCTTGTAGGAATATACAGCTAAGCTTTGTTAATCAAAAAAGAAAAGATGGAAGGATCTTAGGAGAAGAAAGAGAATGGCAATGGATGGCAGCATGGAAGATGGTGAGACCCCTGAAAACCAGAATTTTTATTTCATTAGCTTTGGCTAATAAAATATTAACATCGGACAATGAACAAAAGAGGAATGAGCATGGACCAGATCGATGCATGTTCTGCAAATGTGATGAGGAACCTGTGAATAATTTACCTGCGACATGCACATTTTCAAGATCTGTCTAGAATGAAGCACTGAAAATTTCAAATGGAAGAAACTAATGCAAACAACCGACTCTAGTGGAGTGTTTTTTCTCATTGACTATGGATAAATCAGAGGGAGCTTTCAGGGAACTACCCTATTATGTTATCTGGGGATTTAGCTTGCAAGAAACAATGTGACATGTCAAGGTATTTATATGACTACAGCTCCAGTAACCTATAAAATCAGATTTATCTACATCCTCTTCATAGGGGTTTGTCAAGTCCCAGCTATATGTTGGAGCAAGGGCTCTTCTATCTTTTTTGAGTCCTCATTATTTGCTTCAGAAATATGCTGCTTGACAATGTACCAAAAATCAAGTTGAGATTTATGCATTGTGTATCCTTTTGAAAACAGCAGTGGAAAAAATTTGAAGCAACTGTAGGCATTTGGAGACTCCAGGATATTGATGGATTGGGCTAACAAAAAAAGAAGAATAAATAAAAAAATTTGTGAAGGTAAAAGTAATTTTGAAGGAAAAACAAATTACAAATATATAGAGAATTTAGTACAAGATATGACCAATGATTTAAGGGAGCTATATCAGTACCAGAGGGCAGGACCTCAATTGAGCAAGGGTTCAGAAAAGGGGCCAAAACTCATCCTCAAAAATACCACTTTATTAATTCAGAAGCTATAACAAAATAATCTGTTATAGTTTGAAGTTGCAGATACGAATGATATTTTTTTGAATATGTAAATAAAAGGCTTTTGCTAAGAAGACCTCGGAAGACTTTATAAAAGTTTTAATAGGATAGTAATACTGTAATAAACATTCTTGTTTTTTTGTCAAAAAACAGTAAATCTTCTTTTGAGCCTTCTAAGGTAGTATGACGTATATTCTGATTTCAAACTTCAAATATTGAATATAAGGTTTTCTTGGATGTAAAATAAATGTGGAATTAAGATAAATGAGATAAAAACGAAGATGAAGACTTTAATCTGACAAGAAGAAAAGGTGAAAATTGTGAAAAGAAAAAGAACACAAAATGGAGTTGAATAGCATCAAAGGAGGTAATAAAGACATAAGAGTCAGACTGTATTTATAAGAAAAAATTAAAATCCAACCAAGTGAGAAGAGGAAGCTAGAACCCTGGAATTCTCTTTTTTATAGGAGAACAACACAGTAGTATAATAGCCCCAGATGAAAGAATTAGAAAACTGTGGATGGATTGTCTTAATGAGAAAAAGGAAAAAGGAAAGATTGAAGGAAGTAAAAAAGAACAAACGACAATCAACACTTCGCCACAAGATAAAACTGTAATGTATGGTTTCTACACCACGACCACACACATCCCATCAGATATCATGGTTCATTTGGCCATACACGACCTAACCTAGCATGACACTCAGGACCTCCTCTTCATCTTAACGATGGCTCACAATGTACTGCGGTACCCCATTTTGAATCCCTTATTATGGACTAGATGTGCAATTGTGGTTTCCCATTTGATGTCCACCTTATATTACTTGTCCATAATAACGTCCATTTGATGTCTACCATTATATTACTTTGCCAGGTTCCCTGTTATATTACAACATTGTCATCTAAGACACTGTTATAGGGGTATGAGCCATAGAGTGTCACTGGCATATAAATCACTTCCATATGCATCTGACTCTGTTATACAATATTACTACTAGTTCATAGGTCACTATCATTATCATCCATAGAGGACTCTACCATATATATGGACTTCCATATCAATGTCGTTGGCATATACAGGTTAAGATTATATGAACACAGTCATGCCTTATAGATATATAGTTCACAGTCATGTAGGCTCACTATCATAAGGATTATAACTGCCCAAACTTCACTGTTAAATATCACAGTCAACAATTTTCACTGCCACTTCCATTGTAAATAGAAAATTCTAGCTAGTAAGGTCACTATTCAAATGCATCGTATTTATGTCATAGATCAGGGTTTCAGTGAGAGAACTTCAAGCCTACAATCCACTGCAATTGCTAGCAACTTTACGTGCAATTGTGGCAAATAATGGACCAAGTAACACCAAAGATGAAAAGTCTTGGTTAAATTTCTAAATGTAGAATCTGCTTACCAAGCCATGGGGTCTAGGAATCGCTACAAACAACCAAGCAGAATCGTGCGTGCTTCTGCGAGGTGTCCTTTTGTCTACGAAAAAAAACATTCAAGATCACATTATCAATGGTGACCCTACCATTCTTTTGTGCCACCTCATCAATGGCTCTCCTTTGTCTAAAATCAAACTCCAAGCTATTGTAAAAAGGATCTATCATATGCTTGGAAGCCTTCACTCCAAATTATTTCCTGTCCATGGGAACAACAACAAGAAGGTGAACCACCTTGCCAACGAGGGGGTCCATCTAGAAAAAGGAAACCTTAAAGTGGATGGGGTTCTAAGCTTATCATATATTATCATGAGTGCCAAGAAAGACTATTTTTTATATTTTATTGTCCAAAAGTTGTATCCATCACATGCCATATACCATGGAATCCAAGATTCCCTTGGATGAAATAAATATTACTTTGAGCTCTGATAATGTGCCTATTTTGACCTCACATCGAGTGTCTGATCACGATCATAGTGGTTGTAAGACTATTGGCACTAGATTTTTTAGAACAAGACACATGGAAGAAACTTCAACAAAAAGTTTTTCAAGTTTAGATATGTTGTCACAACCAACAATATGATGTTGATAAGTTTATGTTTTGTTTCTAATGCCTTTTGTGGTTGTTGGTATAAAAGATAATGCTAATGAAAAAACACAGGGGAAGAGGATACTGATAACAAATTGTATTTATTGTGGTCTATAATTAGCTTACAGTATTTCTGTGGCAATTGAATGTCCAAAGATATATGCTTTCATTAGGTAAACAATTTTGGATACATAATGTGCGTAATAGTTAAAGATAGCCCACTAATTGCAATGCTAAGAAAATAATATATCTCAAGCATTAAAAAAGATACCAACACTTAAAGGACTGCAATCTAGTAAAAGGCAAAGCGTTGAGCAGATTGCAAGGCTCACAAACATGTTGCAAAAATGGACTCTACAAAAGTAAATGAGAAGAATTACAGGAAAATTCCCTAAAGGCTTTTGAATACCATATAAGACAATTAAGATGTAAATAAAATACAAATAAATGTGACACAACCAAGGAAATGATAGATGTATGATGTATCTTCTTTAAAAGGGAGAGGTCCAAGAGAATTATTGAACCCCTTAGCAGAATGAACCATATCCACTACCAGACAATAATATTCCCATTATGGGTGCTCAATGCACAGTCTAACATTAAGGTTTCAGTAGCAGTTTTGTTGTTAGATGTTTCAGTAGCAGTGTTGGGAGTTGGTTGTGGACTTTTGCAGAGGTAAAGGATAAAGGATGGAATCATATTTTGTCTGCTTGCTATTGTCTATTATAATCTATATCCTATCCCTCCAGACCAACAGTGACCACTGATATCTGTGTGAGAAAATATTGTACCTCAGATTACCAGTCGGAAACAAATGGTAGGTAGGATGTATACATAACAAACACCAGAAGAACCATACAACAAATTCCAATAAATTTTTCATCCCTGATATTCCATGGAATCCTTCTCATGAGATGTATTACCAACAAGGGAAGAGTGATGTCCAATGGTATACAAAACAAATTGGCATGATCATATGAGATTGATGTTGTTATTCTAGATTCAATGTAAATCAATTATATAGGTGTTAGCACTACACCTAATAGTTGTGACACAGTTGTAGGTGGGGGAAATGAGTGTATTTTTGTGGAGTATGTTAATCAATTGGTTGAGGATATACCCTAATCTATTGTGGAGAATACAACTACCATCCATCACATGCCATATATCATGGAATACATGGAATCCATCACAAACAAATCCTTGAGCCAAATGCAAGAAATATTAATGAGCCAAAACAGACGTAAATCATTCCAAAATATCTCTCATTTGATTTAAAATTCCACCACAAGGCCGAGAGTAGTAATTTCAGAGAATCAAGAGTATTCATTCAAGTGCTGGTCTTAGGAAGTGGGTCACTACTGTTAGCCACCTATAAATTTTTTCAAGCAACAGGTGGCTAAATATGTTTTGAGCCTTCAAGAGAAACATTTCCCTTGAAAATATTTCATCCTTGAAGCCTCCATGTATTTTTTTCCTCTGAAGAAATCCTCACTGCTGTTTACATTGAAAAGCCTACTATTCTGTGAAGGAAACTGCTGTCAAAGAGGCCTCCATTTTCTTCCTTTTCATTCCTTCAAAACCTCCATTTTCACCTCCTTTTTCCCCTTCAAAATTCCTCCAAAATCCCTCACTAACCCTCCAAATCTTCCTAAATCCCCTTTTAAACCATTTACTGCCCTTTATTTGGTTTAAAAATCCCTTTTTTCCTCTACCAGAACCAGCAATTTGGCTTAAAAAACCCTCTTTTTAGGCCTAAAACACCCCTTTTAACACTTTAGGGCTTAAGCCCCTTTCGGCTTAGCCCCTAGCCCTTTCTTCCCCATATAACCTGCGCCCAAGAGTAGGCGCTAAAGCCTCAGGCGCTAATCACAATCGGAGCTTTCCGTGAGTGTTTTTTCTTTTGTTTCTTCAAAACTTCCGATGCGATGGACTTTGTTCTGTCAACTTCCGCTGTGATCTCCACCGTCAATCGTTTAGAGATCCAATGGTCAGCGCTAATTGCATCGTGCCCCATAACCCCTCTTCTTTACCCTGCCGATCGAATATTGACTGTTGATCTTAGTCCAAGATCCGACGGCCAGCGTGCGATCGCAAATTGGCAATCACAACTTTGTTTTTCACGTTCCATTGTTTCCTCCAATGTTGATCTGCTGATTAGATCTGGACCGTTGAATCCACAAGAACCAACGGCCCATATTTAATCGTGCTCCGCTCATTTTCCCCCATCATTTCCTCTCCGATCAAATCTCAACCGTTGATCTTCCCGCTGATCCAACTGTCCGCGCTAAATCGCAAATCGCAAACCCAAAAGACCCTGGTGTTTTGGCCTACTGTTTTTCTCTGATGCGATTAAATCCTGGCCATCCATCCTGCCAGATCTGATGGTCCAGATTTCATCGTGCCCGCCTCCTCCTTTCTCCATTCTACTGTTTTGTCGATCGCCAATTTAATCCTAGTCGTTCATTCCTATAGATCTGACGGCTCTCCTTCTCCCCGCTCATTTACTTGCCCCTTTGCCTTCCCACTCCCTATTTTAATCCTAACCGTCCATTCTATAGATCTGACAGCCGGGATCTAATCCGCCTTTGACCTCATCCCACCTAATCACCAGTGCATCTTTCCATATCGCGTTGCCACCTTCACCATCAGATATTCTGCCCCTCCATCCAATGGCTGAGAACGCATATCGCGCAAATTCTACGTCCAGGATTTAACGTTTTAAAATTATGCAATATAGGCGGTTTTGAGAATCCACGTGGCGATTTCTAATAGGATAATGTTCCAAAGGTGAAAAATACTTACCACCTCCGACCCTGTGCGAAAACCACTGCCAGTTTTCCGCTTATCACCCTTCACAATTCTTTTTCCTTTTTTAATCATAGCCGTCCATTGATCCAATCTAACGGCCTCCATTACATCATGTTCCATCCACATTTATTTCATCAGACCCTCCCAAAGGACTGCATCGGAAGATCTCCTCCGTTGATTTCTTTAGCGATCCGACGGTCCACATTCATTCTCCCTCCGCCTCCGAGTCCCACTACCAAAGGCCCCTGATTTCATCTATTTTACTCCTTTTCCTTTGTATTCGCCCAACATTAGACTTTTGCGTTTTAGCACTAAATTTTTTCCTCCGCCTAATTTAGTCTTAACAGACTTCCCCAGTGAATCTTGATTGGTTTCAGCTGGAAGAATTGGGATACTGGGGATTTAGAGTTAGCCCTATCCACTAGGGTCCTTTTCCAACAGTTGGCCTTTCTAAGATCCCTTCGATTTAGTTTCAAAAGCATTAAAGGTTCAAAGTCTTTCTCTAATCTTAGGCCTTACTCTGTGTTTCATCTTAAATGTTTTCTACTATTCTGAAAGTAGTTATGAGGACTGTTGGACTGTTTTGCTTAAGAGTATGCTGAAAGCAGGTCCGGATTTAAATGACATCTGACTTGATCTTAAACTACTCTGTGTATTTATGAGAGTTTCCTTTGAAGTATGTCAACAGCAAGCCTGGATTTAAATGATATCTAACCTGATCTTAGGTTGCCCTTTGGTCTCTTTCGTTCACCCATTCTTAATGTACCATCCCACCATCTATCTAAAAAGATCCTTTGGTATAGATAACTTGCCCTATGGAAACCCTTGGATGGTTGTTGTGTAAATTAAACCCTTTCATGACTCCATAGCCCAATGGATTGACACTTTCTTGATTTATCTTCCCATGCTGAAACATCCTTCTATTTAGTTCCCTTTTCACATAGCCTTCTCAATTAATGGTCTCCAACCAATCCAACCAAACAAAAAAAACAAAAAACCTTGTGCTTCATACCTAGCTTAATACCTCATTTTGAACCTTAAAGATATATCATCCTTTACATATATAGAGAGATCCCTCTCTGGATCCAGGAGGGCGAGATCCTAGGATCCCAAAGTGGTTTCATTCAAGTGCTTGTCTTAGGAAGTGGGTCACTGCTGTTAGCCACCTATAATTTTTTTTGGAGAATACAACTACCATCCATCACATGCCATATATCATGGAATCCATCACAAACAAATCCTTGAGCCAAATGCAAGAAATATTAATGAGCCAAAACAGACATAAATCATTCCAAAATATCTCTCATTTGATTTAAAATTCCACCACAAGGCCGAGAGTAGTAATTTCATAGAATCAAGAGTATTCATTCAAGTGCTTGTCTTAGGAAGTGGGTCACTGCTGTTAGCCACCTATAATTTTTTGTGGAGAATACAACTATGATCCATCACATGCCATATATCATGGAATCCATGGAATCCATCACAAACAAATCCTTGAGCCAAATGCAAGAAATATTAATGAGCCAAAACAGACGTAAATCATTCCAAAATATCTCTCATTTGATTTAAAATTCCACCACAAGGCCAAGAGTAGTAATTTCAGAGAATCAAGAGTATTCATTCAAGTGCTTGTCTTAGGAAGTGGGTCACTGTTGTTAGCCACCTATAAATTTTTTTCAAGAAAACAGGTGGCTAAATATGTTCTGAGCCTTCAAGAGAAACATTTCCATTGAAAATATTTGATCCTTGAAGCCTCCATGTCTTTTTGTCCTCTGAAGAAATCCTCACTGCTATTTACATTGAAAAGCCTGTTGTTCTGTGAAGGAAACTTTTGTCAAAGAGGCCTCCATTTTCTTCCTTTTAATTCCTTCAAAGCCTCCATTTTCACCTCTTTTTTCCCCTTCAAAATTCCTCCAAAATCCCTCACTAACCCTCCAAATCTTCCTAAATCCCCTTTTAAACCATTTACTGCCCTTTATTTGGTTTTAAAATCCCTTTTTTCCTCTACCAGAACCTGCAATTTGGCTTAAAAAAACCCTCTTTTTAGGCCTAAAAAACCCCTTTTAACACTTTAGGGCTTAAGCCCCTTTCGGCTTAGCCCCTAGCCCTTTCTTCCCCATATAACTTGCGCCCAAGACTAGGTGCTAAAGCCTCGGGCGCTAATCGTAATCGGAGCTTTCCGTGAGCATTTTTTATTTTGTTTCTTCAAAACTTTCGATGCGATGGACTTTGTTCTGCCAACTTCCACTGCGATCTCCATCGTCGATCATTTAGAGATCCAACGGTCAGCGCTAATCACATCATGCCCCATAACCCCTCTCCTTTACCCCACCAATCGAATATTGACCATTGATATTACTCCAAGATCCAAGGGCTAGCGCGCGATCGCAAATCGGCAATCGCAACTTTTTTTTTCACGTTCCATTGTTTCCTCCGATGCCGATCCGCCGATTAGATCTGGACCGTTGAATCCACAAGAACCAATGGCCCAGATTTAATTGTGCTCCGCTCATTTTCCCCCATAATTTCCTCTCCGATCAAATCTCAACCGTTGATCTTCTCGCTGATCCAACAGTCTGCACTAAATCGCAAATCACAAACCCAAAAGACCCCGGTGTTTTGGCCCACTGTTTTTCTCCGATGCGATTAAATCCTAGCCGTCTATCCCGCCAAATCTGACGGTCCAGATTTCATCGCGCCCGCCTCCTCCTTTCTCCGTTATACTGTTCTGTCGATCGCTGATTTAATCCTATCCGTTCATTCCTATAGATATGACGGCTCTCCTTCCTGCTCCCTCTTTTAATCTTGACCATCCATTCTATAGATCCGATGGCTGGGATCTAATCCGCCTTTGACCTCATCCCACCTAATCACCAGTGCATCTTTCCATATCGCACTACCACCTGCACCATCAGATCTTCTGCCCCTCCATCCAACAGCTGAGAACGCATATCGCGTAAATTCTGCGTCCGGGCTTTAACGTTTTAAAATTACACGATATATGCGGTTTTGAGAACCCACGTGGCGATTTCTAATAGGATCGCATTCCAAAGGTGAAAACTACTTACCACCTCTGACCTCGCGCGAAAACTATTGTTGGTTTTCCGCTTACCACCCTTCACAATGGTTTTTCCTTTTTTTAATCATAGCCTTCTATTGATCCAATATAACGGCCTACATTGCATCGCGTTCCATCCACATTTATTTCATCAGACCCTCCCAAAGGACTGCATCGGAAGATCTCCGTCGTTGATTTCTTTAGCGATCTAACGGTCCACATTCATTCTCCCTCCGCCTCTGGGTCGCACCACCAAAGGCCCCTGATTTCATCTATTTTACTCATTTTCCTTTATATTCACCCAGCATTAGAATTTTGGGTTTTAGCACTAAATTTTTTCCTCCGCCTAATTCAGTCTTAACAAACTTCCCCGGTGAATCTCGACCATTGATCGCCATGGTCTAATATAATCCAACGGTCTAGGATCTTCCTTGCCCCAAACCTTCATCAGCTCATATTTTCATCCTTCTGCCATGTTTTTACCCATTTTCTTCACTGCATCCACCATTCTCATCACTGCGTCCCCATTTCCACAGGCCTCCACAGCATCCTCCTCCACTCCCCCTGGCTCTTTACAACAGGTTTATTATATTGTGCAGGGTTTAAAGAGTGGTAGACACATTCTGTCTCCACAGTCACAGTCATTGTGACTCAGAGCGCAGAAAGACCATCATAGAAGCAGCAAAGAGTATCAACGAAAAGATTAAAGGGATTTAAGCCTGCTATTGAAGACTCAATACTTTAATCCCATGTTCAAAGGGTAAAGACATAGTCAAAAGACCATAAATATGGTCAAGAGGCCTAATGAGACCTTAATCACATGAAACAAGTCATATCAATGCTTTTAGCATCAGCAGAACGTATTCTCTCCAGAAAGGACTATCGACCTGATTTCCTCCATTTTCCATCGAACCCCAGAACAGTTATTGCACTGACAAAAGCTTCTAAAGAACTTTCAGGACTGTAGTTATGGAAGTATGGAGACCTATATACTTTCTATCCATGTTACTTATTTCAAAAGGCAATACAAAGTACCTTACAGTCAGAGAGGACTTCAAAGAACACATCTGAGGTTAATGTCAACCTGACAAGACTTTTGAAACAGCCTGAAGAGTACCAATATGTCAATACAGAGCCATTAATCAGAATGGGCATGAACACTTCCTCCACTCTGTCTTAATGAATTAATTAAACTTACATCTACTACTACTGCTACTCATTCTCCTATAAGAACCCCTGAAGAATACATTGTAAAGGTTTTTGTTAGTTGATAGGAATTTTATCGACTGTTAGAACTGTTATTGGGGGAAGTAGCTAAGTAGTCTATAATTTAGTATGCTGGGAGGAGAATTTTGGACTATAAAGAGCCATCAAACTCAGAGTATGTGACTAGTTTTTCACATCAAGTAATCAAGCAGATTCACAGGATCCTGGTCTATATTATTGGTGATGTTTATCTTACTGCAATTGTCTGCTTACATGTTTTATCATACTGTCCATAATTTCTCTGATAAGAATCAGTAATCTGGCTTAGGATATACTGTTGCAAGTACCCTAATGCTTTCCTACTCTTCTTATATTTTATGTTTTCTTCTATTTGTATATCTAAGAACAAATTCATCACAGTTTAACCAGTATAGAAGTTGGTTGGTCCATGCTTACTGATGTATGTATTGGAGTTTGTTTCCTTAGAAGTTCTTGATTGGTTTCAGCTGGAAGAATTGGGATACTGGGGATTTAGAGTTAGCCCTGTCCACTAGGGTCCCTTTCCAATAGTTGGCCTTTCTAAGATCCATTCAAGTTAGTGTCAAAAGCATTGAAGGTTCAAAGTCTTTCTCTGATCTTAGGCCTTACTCTGTGTTTCATCTTAAATGTTTTCTAGTATTCTGAAAGTAGTTATGAGGACTGCTGGATTGTTTTACTTAAGAGTATGTTGAAATCAGGTCTGGATTTAAATGACATCTGACCTGATCTTAAACTACCCTTTGTGTCTTTATGAGATTTTCCTTTGAAGTATGTCAAAAGCAGGCCTGGATTTAAATGATATCTTCCTCCAGCCAGAAAATAGATTTAGTGTGCCAGGCATCACAATACCCGAACTTCTGCAAGTCATCTCTACAGAGCAATGCCAATATTAGTGAGAAGGTATAACCAATGGATATCATTTTTGCAGCCATAGTTGTGTCATAAAAAGCAACCGCGCAAAGTTATATTACCTCAAATAAGCTGCTCTCTAAATCGAAGGATGCAAACTTAACAGTTGCAGACTGCCATACAAAAAACTCTTCAATGGAATTAGCACCGAACAAGCGGAGCGGGAAAATAAATTTGAATAGGTCGATTAAGATTTTAGAGTAGCCGCCAAATTAAATTTCCATGTGTTTTCCCTTAACGTCGTAAGACTGGCGTTTTGGCTCCTAAAAGTCGCAAGACCGACACTTGGCCCTAAATGATGCAAGACCGACGGTATCCCTAAACATCACAAGACTGACGTATGTCTCCTAAAAGTTGGTATTTTGACGGTTTTTCCCTTAACGTCGCAAGACTGACGGTATCCCTAAACATCGCAAGACCGGCGGATGTCTCCTAAATGTTGCAAGACCAACATATGTCTCCTAAACGTCGGTATTTCAATGGTTTGTCCTGAAATTTAGGTATTCCGACGATTGACCTAAACGTCGTTGTTACAACGATACTCCAAAAACGTCGTTAGAGCGACGCTTATTGGCGAGATTAAAAAAACTGAGAAAAATTGGGGAAATTTCCGACAATATGTCAAAAGTGTCGGAACTAAAGTGTCGGAATTTTGACCATATGTACTAGTGAGACTTGGCTGTGTAAGTTATATTTATTGCAATGCGATGAGGAGAAGGGCCACATGTCCACATAGTGCATTAGCGCTTATCGCACATCGCATGATTTATGGTTTAACCATTATCGGTATGAGAGTTAAACTTGCGGGCAAGCGAAATGCGATAAGTTATAAAAGTTGATTTAACTTTTTATTTTTTTAAACTACCATGCTAACTTATCAAAATCAAATAATGTTACAACATGACACAATTGGACGTTGAGGATCGAATTGCACAATTGAAGTTTTTAGATTAAATGACAGATATCACATCGCAAGGTAAATGATATAACTTGTGATGCAATGGAGGGAAAGCAGTGAGGACCGTTAGATCTGGTCGCAGATCAACAGTGGACGACAAATCGCAAGTTCACACATCGCAGATTTTACGGGATAGTGTTAAGACTTGGCTGCGTAAGTTATATTTCTTACGATGTGATGAAGAGAAGGGCCATGTGTCCACATAGCGCATTAGTGTTTATCGCACATCGCTCGATTTATGGTTTAACCATTATCGGTATAAGATTTAAACTTACGGGTAAGCAAAATGCGATAAGTTATAAAATTTGATTTAATTTTTTATTTTTTTAAACTACCATGCTAACTTATCAAAATCAAATAATGTTACAACAGGACACAATTGGACAATGAGGATCGAATCGCACAACTGAATTTTTTATATTAAATGATAGAGATCACATCGCAAGGTAAATGATATAACTTACGATGAAATAGAGGGCAAGCAGTGAGGACCATTAGATCTCGCCGCAGATCAACGGTGTACGACAAATCGCAAGTTCGCACATCGCAGATTTTACCAGATAGCGTTAAGACTTGGCTGCATAATTTATATTTCTTGCGATGCGATGAGGACAAGGGCCATGTGTCCACATAGCGCATTAGCGCTTATCGCACATCGCATGATTTAGGGTTTAACCATTATCGGTATAAGAGCTAAGCTTGCGAGCAAGCGAAATGCGATAAGTTATAAAAGTTGCTATGTTGCGATGCGACATTGTCATCGCAACTTTGCATCGGCGGTATTATATGTTTGTTGTTAATGTTATTTGTTAAGTTTTCCGATATGTAATGCGTCATGATTGGTCACCATATTTTCGGACCGTAAAACAATTGTTTTTCTTGTAGACATGTTGTTTGGGAGTAATTGTGCTTTGTTTAAAGTCTCGATAAAGTGATCGTTGCTGATTTCACGCATATGTATGTTTAATAAAATTCAAATAAATTAATCCGCAGTGAGTAAAGGGAGTTTATGTGGCCCTTACATGTACCGCAACGAGATTCACGGCTCCTCCTTTCGACATTCCCTTGCACCTCCCAGTGCAATTGCTAGTATATAATTCTTTATAAAATGTATGATTCTCTTTTGGAACTTACCATTGGTCTTATTTTGTCGGGTATGGAGGTATAAGGAATATTTTAATCGACCTCCAAATATCCCATCAACCACTATACGTCAACCATTTATAATTATAATTAGAATCTGTACACTCTTTTTTCCCTTTTTTTTAATCATTTTTCGGATAAGTGTTAATTTCGGTTGTTTGCCTTCCACGCACTCCATAAGTTCGAGATTTTATGAAATACATATTTATTAATATCCATGATGGATTTGACAGAAATATTTATAGGATAAGATATGGTATAAATTAGTGGGAATGATTCAAGAAGGAATTATTTAAAATAATTAAACAATCTAGTTAAATTAAGCTACTAAGAAGAGACAGAAGCAATAATAACCAAAATTAGTAATAATTAAATCTCCTGACATATTTAATTATATTTGTGTGATGAAATTTGATGCAAAGAAAACGATTGAAGAGAGTGGTAGAAATGTTTTAGAGTTCATTATTTAAGGGATCAAATCGGATGCCGAGAAAAAGATTGGCATGAGGACAATTGATAGAGAATTCTGAGTTCAGAATGAGCAAGTCTAATATATAAAACATGGAAGATGCAATATACCAACATCATACACATCTCACTTTAATTGTTAGCCATGTGATCATCACACTAACAATCTCTTTAAAATTATAAAGAGAGTGGTAGTCTGGCGATTGCTTCAATAGCTTTTGTGGATTTGACAAAAATGAAATATGACATGCAGAGTATTTTATATTTTCCCTTGTCAATCGCCAAGAAATTATTGAGTTCAGCTCCTGCACCTTCTAGTTCAAGGTATACTTCTAACTACATTAGCGAGGTCACTCCCAACCATGATTGATTGGTCATTCTCACCCTCATGTTCTTGCTATGCCTTTTCATCTTCAGGCTCGGTCTTAATGCATTGCTTAGATGTATGGTCTAGTGGAGCATGCAGATCGTGGTCAACTCATCGGATGGGGTGGGAAACAACACTGGATTAAATAAGGCAACCATGAAAGCACTACCCATTATCGTTTACAGCACTACGTCAAAGCCATGGCCCGTGCCTATGGATTGTCCTTCCATGGTACCAGTGATTTGAAGAACAGTGGTGAGGGTGAATTTGGAAGCAATAGATTCAGAAAGGTGAAAGCGGGAGTCCTTCCAAAAGGTGGAAAGCCTACCCGTAGTGCCCGAGACCGAGATAGCTACATGGCTGTATTTATTTTTGAAGCTGAATCGTTGTAGTAATTCCATTGAGTTTAGATCACTCTTGGTTTCTTGGAGCATAAAAAATTCCTCGAAGGCTATTCTAGATATTAGGATTATTTTCTTACCAGGACTGTTCAGTCCTCTAATATTCCAGGATGTATAAATCGTTGACAAATTTCGGGGGTAGAGTGAATGCACTTACCTTTCCTTCATTGATGAGGCAAGCTCCTAACTCCTGGAGGAGTTCACTGGTGGACTTCCGACTTCTTTTCCAGTTCTTCCCTTTTGGAAAGTTTTCCCCTACATTTAAGTTGATCATTAATCCTCTTTCTGTGCCTTTTCCCTTGTTTTGGTGCCCTTGGTTCTGGTACATTTCTTCCTGTAGCAGGAAAGCCTCTTCAATTTTTTTGATGTGCTCCCTGGGGATGGCCTCTATTCCATTTTTGTTCCATTCCTTTGTGATTTTCTAGAGATCCATTCCCATTTGTACTTCTTCAATCGCGTTTTCCTCTAGGGTGGGTGCATCCTGTATTTTCTCCATTTCTGTATCTTCTTGGTATTGTGTGCTTTCTTGTGTGAATTTGTTTTGAGCTTCCATTTCCCTGTTATTGTTTTCTGTGGATTTTTCTTGCCGCGTATGTGCTTCTTTCGTTGTGCTTTGTTGTCATATCTCCTCCTGAATTGTGTTTAGAGCTTCGAACTTATTTTGTTGGGAGAATGTGGGAGGATCTTTCTTTGTGTATACTCTTTTGTTCTGTATGTTTTTGTTTCATGCCCTGGTGTATCCTTGGTCATCTTTTTCCCCACTTGATCTTCTTTTGGTGGAGATTTTTTTTTTGGGCGGTCTCGAAAGAGATGTCCATGCTCATGGAATTTCCTACATCTAAAAGGCATGTGCTCATAATAGATGTTTTGAGACGACATTTCGTCCATGTAGTTTAATCTTATCGCTTCTGGTAAAGCCCCTGAGATATCTATGTGGGCACAGATCCTGGCATAGGGAATGTAGTGTCCATTCCTGGTGCCCTCTGACATTTTTATATAATCTCCTAATTCATCTCCTATGGCCTTCAGAATAGATGGTGCCCAGTAATCTGTTGGCAAAGAATACAGCCAGATCCAAACTGGAACCCTTGTAAAGTCTTCTTTGTCCGCGATGAAATTTTCCTTCCAAAATCTCATGTACATCCTTTTCGAGTTAAAGAAGTAAGGACCTCCTTCAAATATTCAGTTGCGATACTACCATGAAGAAGCCCATGGAACTGATTTGTAGATCAATCTCTCATTTTGGGTTCCATTTGGCATGGATCCATCCCTTTAGTGCTCGTTCTATGGGCCAAATGCCCATAAATTTGCATATCGTGCTCCTACATATACTCTCTTTAGACTGCCAAATCAGGGTCCTGGATGATTATTTCCAGAGTTTTCTTAGCTTTTGGGTTGCATGCATTCTGCTTCTTTGTTTCTTCTTTGGAGGTTAACTCTTCTTTCGCTTCTTCTCCAGCCGCATCCGATGGAAGTGGAGTCTGGTTGTTCTTTGTAGATGTTGTTGAGGTGTCCATGGCATCCTTTCCACAGCGTTGTAGAAAAGCTACAAAACCCTGATTAGGGTTCGCTGGAGTGAATGCAGAGCTGGAGGTCAAGTGGGTGAAGAATGATACATTTGTTTTGAATGAATTTCCTGCAGTGAGATCTCTATAGGATGGGGCCAGTGGTCCTCCATACTCATCCATTGAAGAAGCTCGGGGTGAGATCATGCAGGGCCTGCGGCGGCTGGGGCCGCGGCCTCTGAACAGAGTTGCGTGCAGCGACAGATTAGGTCAGAGCGGCAGTCCTCGTGGTGATCATTCCACCTCGTAATAATTTACCTTTTAGTATGAAGAAAAAATGTAGTTTCTTCACTACTTAACATGGAGATGACATGAAATAATATTATTGATATTACACGATGTGTAATTCATTCTATGTTTAGTTTACATGTGGTATTTAAAATATATATATATATTAATTAAAAAAAATTATTTTTGTGTCAACCATAAATAAAACATTCAATGTTCATATTAAATAAATAGTTTTATATCTTCTTATATTTTCACTCTCCATAACTAAATAGATGTGTAAGTTATTTTATTTCTATTATGGATTTGATATATAAAATTTTAAAAATATCAATAATAAAGAAAAGCTGAAAGTAGGTTATAAATAAAATATTTCAATAAGCATGTTGAGCGAGATATTTTTTATTATTTCAATGTATTAGGGATATTTTTAATCCTTTCAATGTTTAACATGGATTTGATATCTAATATTTTAGAAAATATTAATAATAAAAATAATTAAATGTATGTTTATCGGAAAAAATATGAGGGACATGTTTAACATTTTAATGTGGAGAACTTGAATTATAAATAAAATATTTCAATGTAAACTACATATATATTAGAGCAGCCTACATATATCTTAGAGCAACCTAGATCCATATTAACTCTGCATCTACCAAAATCCTAGAGAGGGATCAAATACCTTTTCACTCTAAAACATGTTTGCATGTCAAGAGATTTGATCCCTCTAGGTTGGTTTTAATAATCTCTTAAAATTTTCACAAAGTTTAGTTAAATATCCATGGTAGAGTGGAGATGATTCACGGTAAAAGATTATTAAAATAATTATAAGTTCATTTTTGATGATTTTAACAACACTTATTTATAAGTTAAGAATCTCCATTATAAATTGGGGATGAATATTCATTGTCAAGAATCTATATATATATATATATATATATATATATGTTAGATCATAGACTTTTGTGATCCATAATGTGAATGAGATATCTTTCTGATTAATCACATGTGTACTATTGTTTCAGATTAATCGCATCTATAGGATTGGGCCCAATAGTAGAGATGTGATTAATCCAAAAGATATATATATATATATTCTTTTTTTTTTTGGGTAAGTTGAGCTATTTTATTAATTTCGAAAACATAAAATTACATATGTTATAGGCTGGGTTGGTAAGTTGCACTTAACCAATCCCAACCTTTGTTACTCTATTTCTCGGCTGCCTCGAGGAAGGAAACCAACCCAGACAGAACTTAGAAATGAGAAGTACATTGTGCGCAGTAGCACTGACGCATCTAAAAACCAGAAAGTAAATAATAACAGAAAAGCCCTAAGGGCACACATGACAAAAAACAGAGGAAAATGTACAGTTGCGCAGACTTTATTCATCATATTCATCACTACTATCGGGGTTCTTCTCTTCAATGAGACAGGCTGGAGCCTGCGCAGCAATAGCTTCCACATCAGCAACAGTGCGCTTGGGAATGCATACAGGAGCGCAGAGGATGGGGGAGTCCAGGTCTACGCCATATGGAACCCTCGTCCAAATGCTATCAGAGTCCATGATCCAGATGTCAGTTTCCTCATCATGCTTCGCTGGAGTAGTCAAGGGGATAGGAGTGTGATGCGGAGAGTGCGTTCTGGGAGAGGAGGTGGACCTCCTCGTGCCACGACCACCTCTCTGCCCAGCTTGCCTGGAGGATTTTGCACGTTGCTTAGGATCAATTTTATGGCTTGCAAAAGTGTTGGACGAGGATCAATCAATCGAATTGAGGCAATTATCCTCTCCATGATGATAATGACCCGAGAGAGCCCCTCTCTGGGCTCCTCAAATAGTGCATTGGCATTGTCTTGGAGCCATTGCACACCTGGGATGGGGTGAGGAGGTTAGGAGAAACAAAGGCACACAGTACCAAGGGAGGGAGGAAGGAGGAACACTGGGGCTGAAGGGGTTTCAATGTCTGGGGGGAAATCTTGTAGGATGGAGAGTAGCAATCAGAAGGAGTCTGCGCAGCTGCACTCTGGGACAGAGACATCACAACTGATTGAAATCTGTGAGAAGCCATAGCAGAGTGAGTAGAGCGAGAGGAAAAGATGACACAATGAGTGAGGAAAGGGGCAGATGTCTAGGAGTTATATAGGGGCGAGGATGAGATCTATGAGGATGGAAATGAGTGGCCTTCATATAGATCTGTGTGTTAAGCTTGAGCACCTGAGCAGGCACACGAGAGGAGGTATGGCTGCAGTGCTGATTAGTCATGATGAAAATTAATGGTGATTGGAGTGAGGGGATTTTCAAGCCCAAGTGACGTAGTACCCATCCTCTCCTCATCATCTCTGGTTCTGCGAGGATCGTGCGAGGAGATAATGGTAATTGGATCCACAGCAGGTGAAGTTCTGCATTGGAGATCTCCGTTTTCCGGGTGGGGTGAGATGTGATCACCATTTGTGTCTAGACTGTCACCCGCATTCGGGGGTTGCTGATATTTCTATATAAAAGTGAGATAGTTCTATCTGAGTGAATCCTCCTCAACCTGCACAAGTGTGGAGTGATGCAGGGCACAGATGCTTTCCACCCTTTTGTTTGCAAGGAGATCCACAACAGAGTTGGATTTCCTGTGCACATGACCAAAAGTGATGGCTCTGTGATTGTGAAGCAGTAGTTCCATCATCTTAAGCTTCTGGGAAAGTCTCTAGCTGTTGGAAACTTTTGAGTAAGTCGTACCTTGAAGGATTCAGGTGGTAGCCATCATTATGATTTGCGAGTCTCCCTCCACTTCCAGAGGGAAGTAGTGGAATTCTATGGCAATTTGAATACCCTGTATCATTCCTTCTAGTTCAGGTGAATTATTATTGTCCCATCCGATGTTCCCATAGTATATTATGAGAGGATCCCCCTCAGTGTTCCTGATAATACCTCCAAAACCTACAAATACCCAGGTTTCCTTTAGACGCTCCATTAAAGTTGCATTTGAAGAAGCCTATGGGGGATGGAGACCAAGTTTCTGGAGCATGAGTTCTACCCACACTTCTTGGAGTGATGTCCATGGGAGTGTTTAGACTCATATGCCAGTTGTTCCAAATGTGGCTTTCCACTTCCACGGTGGGTAATTCCTCCTTACGCCAAGCATCTAAGGCTAGAGTTTCAGTTAGGTTGCTGTAAATCTTGTCCCAGAGCTGATCAGGAGTGGAGGCCTTATCCTTGAAGATGAGGTTGTTTCGTTCCTTCCATATGTTCCAGATGAGGATACCCGAAATGATCTGCCATAGTCTATTTAGCAGGGTACTGGAGTAAGGATTTTCCTACCAACTACTGATGGTGTTAAGAATGTTACCTCTTGTGCAGTTGGAACGACGACATAAGACAACAATTATGTCCCATAGGAAGTTGTTTGCAGGACATTGGTCCAATAGGTGGTCGATGGTTTCCGAGTTGACCTGACATAGAGGACATCTTGAGGGCCCTACGAACCCTCTCTTCAAGAGATTCTCCCATGTGAGGATGCGTCATTTACTAAGAATCCACAGGAAAGTGGCTATTTTGGGCCACAGATTGGCTTTCCATATCTTTTTCCAGATGTTGTCGGCTGGTCTAGGATCATACTGATGGAGGATGTTGTAAGCTTCCTTGGTTGAGTAGGTTCCGCTGGGCATGTGCCCCCAGTAGAGGATATCAGGTCCAATTTTGATCTTGATTTTTCTTTTTATACTGAGCTCCTCCTAGATTTCAGTGTGGATTTCATAGTTCCAATTTTCTTTCCATATACTTGTGTGAAGCCATTGCATGTAGCCTTGTGAGATGTCGTCCGTCAAAAATACTTGAGCCTTATGTCTTTGCCTTCCTTGGATCACGACCTCCATAGAGGTCTACAGAAGATAGAGGAAAGGCTTGGCATCTATTTCCAGGAATCCTCCCAGAATCTGGCTTGGTTACCACTTCGCAGCCCCCAGAAGCTGTGATTTTGGATTATACTTTTTTATTGCTAGCTGCTTTCCAGATTTGGGAGCCATCCAGATCTAAGTTGTACCTAATGAGATCTTCCTTTGGCCAATACTGCGTATACTTAGCAGCCCATAGGTTGGCCCATGGGGTGTTGGGATTGGAGACCCATTTCCACCATATGTTGGCTCCCATTATGGTATTTTTGTGATCAGGATCCTGAAGTCCCAAACCTCCCTGACTTTTAGGGGTGCAAACATCCTTCCAATTGACTAAGGCCCATTTGTTCTTTCCTTTTGTGCCTCCCCATAGAAACTTCCGTTGCAGATTGCGCATGGCTTTTAAGATCCATTTTGGAGAAGCGAGGACGAAGAATAGGTAGATGGGGAGAGATTGCAGGACGGACTTAATGAGTACAAGACAGCTGGCAATGTTGAGGGTATGGTAATTCCAGTTGGAGAGGCCGGTTTCCATTTTTTCTAGAAGAGCTCTCCAGGAGGAGTGATTAATGGCTGAGTCAGTTAATGGAGCTCCCAGATATTTGGAGGGAAGAGAAGTAATAGAGAAGCCAAGGATGCAGACTATAGTGCATTGGATTTGAGGGAGGGTATGGAAGAAAAATATCTGTTATTTTTCCAGGTTGACCTCTGTACCAGAGGCTTCAGAGAAGTAGTCAAGAACGACTTTGAGGGTACGGGCTTCCTGGACTAAGGGGTAGGCCATGATCAAGTTATCATCCACAAATTGCTGGTGAGAGGAGGAAGGCAGGTTGTGGAGAGGTAAACCAAGCAAGGTGCCAGTCTAGATAGTGCTCTTGATAAGGTGACCCAAGCCTTCTGCCATGATGATGAAGATGAAGGGGGATAGAGGATCACCTTGTCTTATGCCTCTGGAGGGATTGAAGGTGGCAGAGGGGATGCCATTGACCAGGATGGAGTGAAAGGGAGATGAGATGAGACTCATGATCCATATGATCCAGGTTTGATTGAAGCCACAGGCTAACAAGACATTTTTTATGTAATCCGAGCTATATTTGTCAAAAGCTTTGGATAGGTCAATTTTGAGAAGCATGCTAGGATTTTTGGTGGTTTTGAGGGAGTGAATGAATTCATGGGTTAAGATGATGCCATCGAGGATTTGTCTCCCTTCCACATATCCAGTTTTCTCCGAGGAGATGATGAGGGGCAGGAGCTTCTTCAGTCGGTTAGCAATGACTTTGGAGATAATTTTATAAATGACATTGCAAAGGGCTATAGGTTTGTACTTACTAAGTGAGGCAGCTCTATCTTCATTTGGAACCAGAGTGATGAAGGTGGCATTTAGCGCAGGTAGTATCCAGTGAGTGGACTGAGATTCCTCCACAACATCCCTGACTTCAGTTTGGATGATGTCCCAGAAAAAGTGGAAGAAGTTGATGGTGAATCTATCAGGACCTGGAGCTTTTCCTGCTTTCAGTTGGAAGACTTCCTATTCTAGCTCAGATAAAGTGGTAGCGGCGAGTAGCATCATGTTATGATCTTCCGTTATCAGCTTGGGGATGTGTTGGGTGATTTCCCCAATGGATTCCTACCTTTGGTAGTTAGGTTCCTGAAGGATGTCCCTGAAATGGTTTCGCAAATCCTCTGTGACGGCCTCTTGCGTTTCTAGCCTTTCCCCCATTTGGTTCTTGAGGACTGTGATTATGTTATGCACCCTGTGCTGAATAGTGGAGCGGTGGAAGAATTTGGTGTTTCTTTCTCCCTCTTTGAGCCAGTTGATTCTTGATTTTTGTCTCCTGAGGGCTTCTTCTTGGTTCCTTCTTTCTTCCAGCTGAGTTGTTAGGAGTTTCTCCTAGTGAGTTGTCTCAGTTGTGCATCCCTCTTGGATGATATTCTGTTGCAACTTATTCATTTTCTCCTCTGGGTCTTTTTGCTCTGTGAGTATATTTCCAAAGGTTGTTTTGTTCCAGACTTTCAGTTGACCTGTGATGACTTTCAGTTTTGTCTAGAACTAGACCATTTTGGTGCCTTGAGGGGGTGCTAAGGAAGACCACCAGTTGGAAACCATTTCCTTGAACCTCGGGTGCCTAAACCAGCAATGTTCAAAGTGGAAAGGTTTAGGAGCATGCTTACCTGGTTGGAGCCATTGGAGTTGTATTAGCCAATGATCATATCCTACTGCGGGGATGATGGTGGTATCCAAGTTACCTCCGAGGTGGATTAGATCATCGGTGATGAGGAATCTGTCCAGCCAAGAGACTATCTGATGGGCTCCCCCTCTTTTGTTGTTCCATGTAAAGATTCCATTGGAGGTGTGTAGATCAATGAGGTTGTTGCTTTGGATGAATTTTTTGAATCCATTACTGTCTGATTCCAGATGAAACCTTCTACCTTTCTTTTCCTGGAGGTTGGTTATCATATTGAAATCTCCTTCCAGTAGCCATAGGGGGAGGGATCGTTGTTTATTGATTTCCTCTAGATTGTTC
The DNA here is from genome assembly GCA_034641835.2 of Pinus albicaulis. NCBI lineage: Eukaryota > Viridiplantae > Streptophyta > Pinopsida > Pinales > Pinaceae > Pinus > Pinus albicaulis. Next base: position 887,837,202 of record CM076583.1, on the reverse strand, counting down.
AAGAGCATTAATTTTTGTTGTGCATTTTGCGGAGAGTAGACATTGGTGAGCAGTCTGTTGATGTCCGTTCCAATCAGGTGAAATTTGGCCTGAATGGAGTTTATGTTGGCATGAAGGTTCTCTAAGGTGATGATTTGAGGGTTCCAGATGATAGCCAGTCCTCCAGACGCCCCGTTTGCATCAACTGCTATTGTATTACTACCTTTCCATATCTTTTTGAAGATGGTTTCCAGAGTGGAGCTGGAACATTTGGTTTCTTGCATGTAGAATATTGCCAGATGTTCCTCATAAATCATTTTAAGTATAATCATATGCTTCATGCGGCTGTTGAGCCCTCTGATGTTCAATGAGATTATATTCATGGGACATAATTGGAGGTGAGGGCATAAAATCTAGTCAGCTTGGGGAATCGCCCAGAATCCACCATTTCTTTCTCAATTTCTATGGTTCTCTACAGGGATGTTTTCCTGCCTCTTTTGCGGCACTGTTTCGTGAAGTATTTAGTGTTGATAAGTGTACCTCCCTGTATACCCAGGGAGGGGAGCTGCTGAGCTCTGGCTAGGATTTCCTCCATTTTTTGGATTTGTTGCTCCGGGATGGAAGTGTAGTCCTTATTGTTGCAAGCTTCCTCTAGCCCAACGAGATCCAAGCCTTCTAGATCTATGCTTTTTGTTTCTTCCTCCATTGCTTCTGGGATTGTTTCCATGATCGGCTCTTTGCCCTTTATCAGACTATTGTCCTCTGCCGCATTGGCGTTGGGTGATTTTAAGAAGGTCTCAAGTGGAATCTTATGTTGTTGACCCTTAAAGGGTTGGGCCTGCACTGTGGAGGTGCTCCCAGCTTCATTGACTGGTCCAGCTTCGTTGTCGTTTAACTGATTTAGGGCTGCGAAGTTGTTGCTGGTTATAGGTCTTCTTCTTTTTTCTGCTACGGGGTAGCTCTCCTGTTGTGTCTTTTTTTACTTACTACCTTCATGAATCCTTCTGCTTCCTGTTCGCTGGTTTCCTTTTCAGCTGTAGCTTTTCTGTTTAGGGGACAATCTCTGAAGAGGTGCCCATGTTGGTGAAATTTTCTACACCTAAAAGGAATATGTTCATAATCTACAGTTTGGTTCCATTCAAAATCTTCATGCATCAGACTTGCGTCGCCTGGTAAGCCAACGCCAGAACCAGCAAACCCTAGGTCATGGAGGTCGGCCTGGTGCAGAGCTCTGCTAGGGTTTTTTTCGGGTGTTGGCCTGAAGGAATTGTAATGAATAATCGAGATATATATTCTTAATAATAATAATAAATTTATAATTTAGTTAATTTTTATAATTTTCTTTAATATTAGCAACGAGAGATGTATCATGAGGTAAATGTTTTTATTCTTATCATGTTTACTAACCATTTAATTAATTATGTTTGAAAAACCTAAGTGTGTACATGATACTGTACATGCTTGAATTGCCTAATTAGCTAACTAAAAAAATGATTAAAAAAATCAATATAATATATTTACATATTTTAAATAATAAATGAATAATAATACCTTTAAATTTTATGTTTTCTTTTAAGAATATGAATATATATCCATCTAATTTCAGATGTATCAAACACCTAGAAAGATCAAATCTTGATGCAAATTTATTTTTAGATGCAAAACTTATGAAACATTTGCACCTAAAGAAATTTGATTCTTCTCATCTTTGAATAAATCCAACATTAAATGAATCTATATCAATTTTGAACACACCATTCTCTTTATATATATTATTAATATTTTTTAAAATGTAAAATATCAAACCATAATAAACATAAACATCATGTACATAATTACAAATTTCTCTCAACTCACATATCACATAAAATAACATAAACATGGGTATTAATGGTATTTTATTTATATTTTTTTAACTTTAAAAAGATGATGGACAAAATTTTAAAATATTATTAAAATAAATATATAAAAATTGTTAGGGTTTTTTCGGATAAGAGAAGAGACAATGTTGGCATTAGGGACAATATAAGAAATTAAGAAATGAAAAAGTAGGAAAAATAAAAAAAATCACCCAATACTTTAATGAGTAATAAAGTTCATAACTATTAGAACTTGGGCTCCACTAAATTTTATCTAAGTGAACCGATCACATAATCTATTGATTCCTTTCTACAACTAAATTATATTATTAATTTAAAAATACTTGGATGCTTTTCCACAATATGGGAGAAAATATTGTCAATTTAAAACATTGTCAATTTATCGAAGAATGACATAGACAATTTGGTGGTCATTTGATTCTCTATACAGTCACAACAACCTACACTATTTTTGACTAAATGTAAGTTAATAAAATATTCATTTTACTTGTTTTTCGTTTATCGTTAATGTACAATTATCATAGTTAGTGTAGCTTCAGTGACTCAGAAAGTTGAAATCTTTCCTAAAATTTCCATGTTACCTTGAAAAAAGAGTCATTACAATTTACAGTCATCAATTTCTTTTTCTTTTGACAGCTACGGAGTATTTGAAATTGCAAGTCCGCCTCTCTCCGTGGATATTTCGTCTTGATTTTACTGTCTCTTGATACCTTAATTACATCAAGATCAACGATATTCGCTGACAACTAGCTATGTACTACTCACAGGCTGATATGCTTCCTTCCAAACTGTGTGCAACAATGTTGTCGCTTGGCTTCATGGTACATGTTGTAACTCCTAGAGACAGCCTAGAGTTGTTATAGACCAGTGCCTAGGACATCTTATAAGGTGTAGAGAGCAGAGGATTAAAAACAGCGTTTAGCACTTTAACATGACAGAGCTCTCACACTACTTCTTTAGAAACAGAGAATAACACTAGAGTGGGACCAAAACTTCCGATAGTTTGAAGCATTAAGAGTAATACTGAACGAATGTAATGTTACACTCAAATACTGCTGCATCAGACAATTTTAAGACAATTCACCATAAACAGGGCCGGATTCATGATATATGGCAGAAAAGGTATATATAAAGACGACTACAGAGATGTATAGCAAGAAGGAGATATCAACTGTCAAGAAGACGATACTAAGAAGAACTTCATAGCATATGATGGGCTTAAATAGCTAAGAATCCATACATGCCGAGAACTCTCGTCAATAGCATTTCATAACAGCTAATATAGCAGAAATACGTATGAATTGAAAATGGAACAATGCATTACTCCTGAGCCATTTAAAGTACCAGGACGCTAATGATATAAGTATCAGTGAGATAAATTTATATCAAAAACGAGGGACACTCGCATTCCAGGATGTAACACTAGAGACATGAATGTAAATGAGTTGAACACAACATTGCAATGAGCAAGAGAGAAACACACACTACCATAAAACCAAGTCCAGAATCCTTATTAAAATGAAGCTCCTTATCATTGAGACCCAACGGGCTCTTGACATTAGTATCTGAGTCTTCACAAAACATACACACAGGAAATCCTTACACAATCAATTTCTTCTGAAGAATTGGAACCTTTCTTTCTTCTTTTCTCTGTCTTATATAGGATTCCTTTTGCCTTTCAGCGAGAAGATATTTTTGGGAAATATCTTCTTCGCGTGAACAAAATTTGTTAACAGTCATTATCAGAACAACAAAATTTCATGATGGGGGAAACAGCCCTCCCATCATGCATAAACAGGCCCTGGGCCAATATTAAAACAAAAACTTAGACCAATGTTTGATGTAAAAGTAAAAATGCAAGAGTGGGGGAGAAACAACCCACTCGGAAGTTTGAAAAATGTAACTAAATGAAAGTAAAAAGGCCGTTTAGGCCATGTCATGAGTAAACTGAAATGTCATGAGTGCTGCTGAGTTGAGGCTGTTGCGGATGCTGGAGGAGGCACGTTGGCAGATGAACTAGCATGCTGAGTCAGGAACTGTGTCAACCTCTGCTGGCTATCGAGAGTCGGTTCTGGCATTGCTGAGAGTTTCTCCACCCTGATAAACGCTTCGCCAAGGGTGTGAATGCTTGCCTTAGTTGGGAGCCGATATCTGATCATGTGAAGGAGACTAAACTCCTTATTGAGGACTGTGACGATGGTAGTGGCCTTGAGATGAGTTGCTTTCCCCATTTGAAGGTCGGACCGATCCCTTTCCGTTTCTAGAAGTGCTGTGTATTGATCGGGGAGCATGAGCACGGCAGGGGCATTTGGTTCCCAACAAGAAGGGAGGCCGGCTGTGATGATCTCGTCCCACACCTTGTCGAACTGTTCCACAATGTCAGCCACCTGTTGGAGAACCCTTGAAGCTGCTACTCGAGCTTCCTCTTTATCAATGATTTTCTGACACTCGTTGATTTCCATAAATCGACTGGGAATGCCATGTTTTCCCACGTCGTTCGCCCTTAGCGCATAAAGAAAAGAGATATATCTACTGGCGTGTTGAGCTCTATTAGACAGATTACCCCCTGCCTCCTGTAACCTTCTATTGAGATAAGGCAGGGTGGACTTGAGTTCCTCTACCATTGTCAAAAATTCCCACTGCTCGGTTACAGCCGTGATTATGTCTGACCAGATCAAGCTTCTGGCCTCGAGCAAGGTAAGATTTCCCTTCGCTCGACTCTTCAACTCAGCAATGGTTTGATGTTGATCAGCCGTGACCCTTTTTCCTTCCTCAACTTCTTTTTGTAGTCCTTCAATTGTTATGGCTTTTTCAGCCAGGGCGCCCTCCAACTCTGCCACCTTTTGCTTGGCAGTGGATGTTTGCTTCTCCAACACTTCTATCTCAGCCATAGCTGTGGATAGTTGTGCTGTTGTTGAACCAGTTCCGCTTGATGTTTCGGCTGCATGGCAACTGTGTGTATCCCACCGGGTCTGTAGCTCAGTGGCTCTGCTCTCAAGCTCTTCAATCCTTTTAGCCATCTTTTCCTTCTCTTCTCTTTCTCTGAAAAGTCTAGCAGACAGCTCATTTTTCTCTTCCTCCACTCGCACCAATTCATCAGTCTGTACCGGATGTGAAGCCGGTAGGCGAGCCAGTTTCTTAGCAGCTGAAATGTCCTTCTGCAACTTGGCTATCAGTGCCGCTTGCATTCCCTTCCCTCCTTCGTCCGAGTTTCTGATCTGCTCCTGAAGAACGCGCACCTGATGTGCGTTGGCACGACAAGCACTCTGTTCTGCTGCAAAGGAATCCCTCAGGTTGTCATGTTTCTGTTCTGTCTTCCTTAGTGCGAGGGTGATCTGTGAAAGCTTGTCTTTCATCATGTCGCAGACTGTTTGGAACAGGTCAGTCATGTCCTGTACCGGTACCTTCTACATATCGATAGCCAATTCAAGCACCTTATAACTCGGAACGTCTGAATTCGGGTCCAGGATGGCCTCAGTCATAGACAGTACCAGGCTTTCGGTGTCTGCATTGACAGAAGTGGAGAGCCTGGTATGGTATTTCTCAACGAACCCTCCTAATTCGGCCCTGTATTTGTCTCGGACAGTTTTATTTATCAGCTCCCTTTCGCTCGTCCTGGAAAGAGGAGGCTCGACGATGGCTTGCGTGACTTCAGTGTAGTCAGAGGAGGCGACACTGTCTCTTAGTACCACTATTCCCGCCTTGCCCTTATCGAATTGACCAAATTTCGTAAAGGGCTCCAATATTATCCCTTCCCCGATGACTTCAGCTTCGCTAGTGGCCACCTTCTGCCTCTTGGGTGGTGGTGCTGCTGCTCCTGAAGTACCGACCTCTTGCTCATTGGTGCCTTTGTTCACTTCTTCTTCTCCTCCTGTAGCAGACGAGTCCGTCTCCATCTGTTTCTCTTTCTTTTATTTGAAATGATTTCCCGTGGGTCATAAGCCCAGCTCTCCCCCAACTTCAGGTCCATGTTCTGCAACATTTTTTCGGCAATAGGGAGGGCATATCTAGAGTTTACCACAAAGGGGCCAATTTGGTCAGGAAGCTTTAAGATGTAGCCTTTCTTAGCAGGAACAAAATGGAGCTGGTCAGCTTTGAGGGCTTGCCGGATGTACTCGAGGGCGTAAACTCGTCGGACGGGAAAAGCTGGCAGCCGGTATGGGGCAACTTCGGCTCCATAGACCCGAATTTCAGTGTACTCTTCAGACAGGAACCAATCACCGGTACACTGGTATTTCCCAGCCTGTAGCCAGCGTTTCATCTCTGGGAAAACCCTAGGGGAAGGCGCGTCGTGAATGATGGTATAGGCAATAGACATGAAGGTGTTCACGAAGTTGACATAACCCTCTCCCCTAGGCAACTGACGGACAGAGCAATTCCAGTCGAAGACTGGCCTGGGCTGGGAATTCTCAGAATACATCCTATCCAACCCCAAATGATTGAACTTATCCGCATGCTGGAACAAGAAGAGGTAGAACACCAATGAGCAAAAACGGAACTTTCGGGCTTGGGCGAGCTCCCGAAATTGGGTCCGGATGGTCGAGGAAAGGAAACCTGGAATATCCAATGTAACCCCATTCTGTGACATAAGCCACAAAAAGCGAATGCATACTGAAGAGATGTCTTCCGGGCTCCCTACCCCCAGGAGGCCGGCGATGAGGGACAGAACAGGTCGAACTTCTTTGGCAAACAGACTCAATGAAAATGGCTCCAATGGAGGCAAGGCAGTTGCCTGGTCGATGGTTATGGAGGCTATGAAGGCACGGCGGGCTTCTCTTGACAGCTTATTGAACTGAGCGAGCAAGGTTTCATCTTTGAAACTGAAGTATGTGTCATTGGAAGGGAAACGGAGGGCCTGTCTGATAACATCGGGGGAAAGGGAAAGAATTACGTTCCCCTGAGGAGAAACGAAAGCGTCCCGATGTGCATCATAGGAGTCTCTGAGCCAGACGATGAAATCGACACAGGAATGGACCTGGGGGGTGATATGGTGATAGAAGCCAGATGCGACAACTCGGAAACGGTCGGCATTTTTGCAGTGGCGGCCAAACAGCAGGGGCTTGATATTGCATATGTCAAAAGGATATTTCGGGTCGCAGATACCCGACTGCAAGTCGCAAAGGGGTTCAAAACCAGGGGGGTTTCTGGACTCATGGATTTGGGGAGTTTCAGGTTCGTTTTTCTGGGGCGTTCCTCTTCCCATGGCAGACATTTAACAATTTCGAAAAGAGAAAAAGGAAAAGAGGGAAAACGAAGAATGGAATACCTGAACAGAGGGTGACAATGCTTGGGAAAGCGACGCGGGGAACCGTGACAGTGATTTGGATATACCCGGCATTCTTCCCCACTTGGTATTCACCGTAGAAAACTACCTGTGACGTTTTACCAGAGAGAAATACGGGAGTTTGTTACCATTAGGATGGACTACTCGAGGTAAAAAGGTGGATAAGTAAGATGACAGAAGGCAAGTGTCGTAAGGACACTGACACTGGGACACGTGGCGCGTTGGGGTTGGGTATATCAAGGTGTAGGTGAGCGCCTCGTGTCGGGTTAAAGCTGGTACGGGTCTCAGTACCAGCTGACCTAATGGACTTACCTTACCTTTTATCCACGCATGATTTCCTTCTCCGGACTGACACCTGTCTTTATCAACTGTGAGGGTCCCTCTTAACTCTGCCACGAGATCACATCCCGCGGCCCACCCTTAACATCTCTTTCCTACCGTGAGACCTTGTCGTGCCACGTGTCGTAAGTCCGCGGGGGTATGGGTCTCGTCCTTTCCCCGCGGCTCGACCCCTTCGGACTTTCTCCAATACACCTTCATACATAACCCGAGGCCCTTTATGTTATATAGGTTGACGTATCGGGCCGCACCCCCTTTACTTTTGTATTTGATGTTTCATTTATTATTCCGCCTTTCACCGCTTAGTGCTGTTTGTCCATTGGTTTTAATATGTGTGCGTTTCACCATCTTTTCTCTTTTCGGCCCGATTTAATTTTATACTTGCCCCTTGATATAAAACTTTAATATGAGGCCTGTTCATCCTTTTGATATTCCCGTGGCTAATGCTAAGGATTAAACAACAGTACACTCGAACACAGGTGCGCTCTCACTATAATATCTATCGACTCACCCCAAACTCTAAGTCGATGATTGCGCCAGACTCCTGAGAAGCTCTCGGTTGATGCAGCGTCTGCGCTTCCCGGACATATAATTTGGTGGGCTGAATATTGTGGTTTGACCCATCAGAATGAAGACAATGTCTACAGGTAGGGCATGAAGAGTGAGAACGAAGCCATTTGTCTACACATTCCATGTGGAAGACATGGTTGCAGCTCGGCAACACTCTCACATCTTCTCCTCCCACGAATTCTGCCAAGCAGATAAAACACTCCGTTGCAAGCTGTGGCATAACAGATTTCCCATAAATGAGACACGGGAGCGCTTTTATGGATTCGTCGTTCATGGCAGTATTAGCCCGTCTGGTGGCCATATGATCATGCCATGAGCTCCAAATATTCTCCCATGGAACAACTAAAGCCAGCCCCGCCAGAGATATGGCGGCGCAGAACAACGCAAAATGAACAACGATAGTGCTTTCTGTCTAATCGCCTCTTGCAAACTTTCGTATGACGGCTCCATTGAAGAGATTATGTCGTTGGCGGCCTCTAAAACTATTCGTCCCTCACTCATCGGAAAAAGCCCAAATCCTGGGGAGTTTGTTAGTCAATGCAACATAAAAGCACTAGTCAGACAACGATTTCCAAGAGGAGTAATTCTTTCCGTCCAGATTGAAAGCCAAGCTCAGAAACGCAATAGAGTACAGTAGAGTCGACTCTTGCCTGTGTCGTGTTGAAGAACGATCTTTAAGTAGACTGCAAACTAAAGGAATGCTACATTACAAAGAGAAACCGAGTTTGAGAATACTAAGAGGAGACTGCCCTCTTATTAGATTTCGTATGACAGAAGAGACACAAACCTCATCAACTTGTATGGAATACACGGGCCAAGCTTATCCCTATCAGTGTCCAAGAAAAAACAAGAATTTGTCTGGTCAGTGGACCGCTTCAGGAGGATCACAATCTTTTACAGTTTCGCATGGTTTTCAAATATCTTCCACTTGCAAAACTGTATGGCGACCTTCTGTTTTACTTGATGACGGGTTGATCCGTATGTACAGAGGAATTTCTAAAGCGCGGAATCATTGGCTGGCACGGTGCTTTATAAAAATTAGCTTAATTGCTTTTAATAGTTTGAGAATTTGAGATAAGATTTTTTATCTAATAATTTGAGAATTTGAAAAGGTTTTTTTAATTATTATTATTTGAAATGCCTTTAAATGAAGAAAATGTTTGTGGAGAAAGTGGATGTTTCAAAAGGTTTTTTTAATTATTATTATTTGAAATGCCTTTAAATGAAGAAAATGGATGTTTCAAATATCGTAAATACAGTTTTTCTATAAATATTTTTTATAAATTTCAATTGTGAAAATTTGGATCCGAAAATGTTTTTAACTATATAAATAAATTTAAGTTTTTCCAAATATTTTTACATTAAAATCATAGAAAATTAATAATCTAATTTTATAATTTTAATTATTTTAATTAAATTTGACTCAGAAATTTTCAAAATATAAAACAATTAAATTACAACCAAAACTTTAAAATATTAAAATAATATACAATTCACCTTTATACAAAATTTTCCAATTTGGTAAGAAATTTTCCTACAAATGTTTTTAACTATATAAATAAATTTAAGTTTTTTCAAATATTTTTACATTAAAATTATAGAAAATTAATAATCTAAATTTATAATTTTAATTATTTTAATTAAATTTGATTCAGAATTTTTCAAAATATAAAACAATTAAATTACAACCCAAGCTTTAAAATATTAAAATAACATATAATTCACCTTTATACAAAATTTTCCAATTTGGTAAAAAAAATTCCTACAAAACAATTCCACAAGTGCATTTCCTAACGCAGCTTCGTTTTGCTTCTCCATTTTATTAAAGGATTGAATGCGAAATCTTCGTTTTTAGACGGGAAAGATACTGAAATCTCTAGTCTGACTCTTCTATGTTTGTGCTCATCTTGGTAATGTTTGTTTTTGTTTTTTTAAATTTAAATATCATTTTTGTTTAAAATGAGTTGGAATCATTAATTTATTTTTTTTATAAAATATTCAATACTAAATACATTTGAAAAAAAAGACATGGATGGATACGTAAGTGAATGACAGAGGCACCTACAGATTTCCTGCTAGTGTTTAAATTGATCGAAGAAACTTAAAACTTGCTCTTAGTGTGGTGATATAGATGGACACCTATTGTGGAGATATCTGATTTCTTTGACGCATATCCTCATATCGTGGAAGGTGTTCCTTCGTTCCGATCCTAATACTTATCTCCAGCTTTCAAAGTTGTTACAGTAAACCAATCACTCGCCCCAAAAGTTAAATCAATATATCAAATCAGGATGCACATAAATTAATCCAAATCGTTTATCGTGCGCTTTTTGCTCATAATTATGAGGAGTATGGTTGGTGACGTAGGCAACACCTCCGTAAAACGTTCTTTCGTTGATCGAGCATTGAGAGAGTCCCTTTTCTTATCTTTCATCTACATTCATTGCCACGGTTGAAAGCAGATCATGCGCATACTCGAGTAGTTAGTTTAATTGTGGGAAAATATGTGGAAATGATCCGCCCAGCGGAGGCCCACCACTGCTTGGGTCGACTCAAATGATCCGTCCAGCGTGAAGGTGAGATTCTTGGTATGCTTCCTCATTTAAAATAATAAAAATTGAGGCCGTTTGAAATCAAAAATTGACTTTTTCATATATATTTTCCAAATAGAATTAATAGTTAAATATTAATAAAAGAGTGAACATTGATTCACGGAGGCCAAACCTCTTTTTCTTGGAAATTGTAATTATTTCAGCATTTAGAGTAGTCTAAATTTAGAGTTTGATTTAATTAGTGTAAGTGGGAGTTAACGTAGTCAACTCTAAATTCTTGGTAGCGGCTTCCTCACTTAAAATAATAAAAATTGAGGCCATTTGAAATCAAAAATTTCCTTTTTCATATATATTTTCTAAATAGAATTAATAGTAAAATATTAATAAAAGAGTGAACATTGATCGACGGAGGCCAAACGTTTTTTCGTTGGAAATTGTAATTATTTCAGCATTTAGAGTAGTCTAAATTTAGAGTTTGATTTAATTAGAGTAAGTGTGAGTTAACTTACTCAACTCTAAATTTAGAATTTGATTTAATTAGTGTAACTGTGAGTTAATTTACTCAACTCTAAATTTAGAGTTTGATTTAATGAGTGTAAGTGTGAGTTAACTTAGTCAAGTATGAGTGAGTTCTAGTTTAGTTTTATTTTAGGAAAAATTAAATATTGTGTGTTCTAGTGTTAGAAGTTATTTTGAGTGAGTGGTAATGTCCAAAAAAATTAAATACCTATTGTAATCCATTTAAATTTGTGTAATCAATAAAAAATCAACAACTATAATATTGTTTTGGTGTTTTAATTTTGTGCTTTTCTTACTCTCCCTTTCCAACCAATTAGTGTTTAAATTTAAGAAAAAGACAAACTTCTTAAAACAACAAACAAAAGGCAAAAAGAAAAAACCAATTTATAGAAAACAGACTTTAAAAAAATTTAAATTGCTTGGCAGGAGTGAAGTTAAAAGTACGACATTTTGGTGCAAGAAACCCACGTTGGTAGTGCAAAGAAAGCGACCATAACCCTTCATTAAAAAGCCCGTGAGCAAATCCAAAAAAATTTAAAAAAGTCATCGTTCCAAGCTTTTTATAAAATAGTCACGTGGGTCTTTTCTTTATTTTAAATCAATACGTGACGGTCCTTTTGAGACTTTAAAAGAGTTTTGGTTATTTATGAAGTTTATTTTTTTAAATATAAAGGGCTCTATAAAGTCTTAGAAGGGCTTTGCAACAAAGTTTTAAAAAGGGTTTAAAAGGAGTGTGGTTACATGTTTTGAGCGGTGTGTTTTAAGTGAGAAAAAAATGAGTAATAAGGAAAAAAAAAAGATTTTGCCAATGATATTTTTGTTTTGGTAGGGTATGGAGGTATAGGGAACGTTTGAACGGTCCTCCAAATATCCCATCAACAACTATACGTCAACCGTTTATAATTATAATTAGAAAATGTACACTCTCTTTCCTTTTTTTTAAAATCATTTTTGGGATAAGCGTTACTTTGGGTTTGTATTTTTTATAAGGGTTAATTTCGGTGGTTTGCCTTCCACACACCCCATAAGTTCGAGCTTTTACGAAATACATATTTATTAATATCCATGATGGATTTGATAGAAATGGTTAGGGGATAAGATATGGTTTAGGAGATAAGATATGGTATAAATTAGTGGGAATGATTCAGAAAGGAATTATTTTAAATAATTAAACATTCTAGTTAAATTAAGCTACTAAGCAGAGACAGAAACAAAAATAACCAAAATGAGTAATAATTATAAATTTATATTTAATTAGATTTGTGTGATGAAATTTGATGGAGAGAATTGTGAGAGTGGTAGAAAGTTTTTAGAGGTCATTATTTAAGGAATAAAATTATATTTAATTAGATTTGTGTGATGAAATTTGATGGAGAGAATTGATCAAGAGTGGTAGAAAGTTTTTAGAGTTCATTATTTAAGGGATCAAATGTGATGTTGAGAAAATGATTGGCACGAGGACAATTGATCGAGAATTTTGAGTTCAGAATGAGCAAGTTTAATATATGAAACATGGAAGACACAAGATACCAACGTCATACATATTTCACTTTAATTGTTAACCATGTGATCACCACGTTAACAATGTCTTTAAAATTATAAAGAGAGAGGTACTTTGGGGATTGCTTCAAGTCATTTATTCTTAAGGTTTTGTGGATTTGAAAAAAAAATGAATGACATGCAGAGTGCTTTAGATTTTCCGTTATTAATATTGGGCAGGAATTTATTGAGTTCAACCCCTGCACCTTCTACTTCTAATTACATTAGCGAGGCCACTCCTGACCCTGATTGATTGGTCAATCTCACCCTCCTGGTTTTGCTATGCCTTTTCATCTTCGGGCTCGGTCTCAACACGTTGCTCAGATATATGGTACAGAGGAGGATGTCGATTGTGGTCAACTCATCGAATAGGGTGGGCAACAACACTGGATTGAAGAAGGCATCGATGAAAGCATTTCCCATTATCGTTTACAACGCTACGTCAAAGTGTTGGTGTACATGCACCTAGATTAGCTTTAGTTCAACTCTAGAGATTGCATTTAATGTGCACTTGTCTTTAGCTAGTTAACTTGAGTGCTTTACATGCACATAGTTTTAAGGGTGAAAATGTGAAGCTGGGTTACACTTTTTGCCCTTTTTTGAGAATAAATTTTCATTTTTTTCGGTTCTTCAACTTTCTGCAAACTATAACAATTTTTCTGTGTAGAATTTCATTTTGCGATAAAAATAAAAGTTGTGAGAAATTTTGTTAGCTTTCTATTACTTATTTTTTGAAATTTTTTATGCAGATTTGATATGTCAACTTAGTGTTTCTTTGAGTGTGTGTTTCTTAACAATCAAAGGATTCATAAGAAGTCATGTTATGACGCAATGTTGTATTCATTGAAAATTTTTGTTTTTGAAAAAAAAAAATGTGTTACAACAATCTAGACAGAGTCTACTTTGTTTTCGTCATATTTACAAAGCCAATGGATGCATATCATAATTACTAGAATTTTTTGAATTGGTCCAATACGAAAAACTGCGTATTTTGGATATGTTTCGCGTCGCAAGAAATTTCTTAACATATAAGTTATAAACTAAAAATATAAAAGCTACCCATTAGAGACGACGGACCAATGTAATGCCCCATAATTTTTTCAATTTTTTTACAATGTATTTTGGGAGATACAAAATTTTGATTTCACTGAATCACGACGACCCTCAGAAATTGTTTGCACCTATTTTATTAGAAAAATAATTAAAATTAATAAACATTTATGAAATTCCATAAAAGTTATATTTCCTGAAAGTAGATTCAATTCTGAAAATGCTTGTCTTGGTTCCGACAGTTAATTAACAACCTTTCATGGAGTTTAATCAGTCCAAAGTTGCAGAACCGTATTCAGAGCCTAGTTTTTGCGTAATTGATGACGCGTTAGTTCGGCCGAACTTTTAGTAAAGTTCGGCCGAACTATGTTTTCCGCTTAAGACCCGTTAAATCTAATGTCTTAATAGTTCGGCCGAACTTTTGATCAAAAGTTCGGCCGAACTATTGTATAACTCTCCGTCGACTGGAGAGTTTTGCGGAGCCCCCTACTAAAACACATTTCACGTCAATATAAATTGGCGCGAAATGATTCACAATTTTCACACATTTCGCACACTTCTTCTCATTTTACAAAGAACTTGTTTTGAGTTCAAAAACTTTTCTTCAAAGTTTGGATTTAAGAGCATTTCTTGGTTGATTTTACAATTTTGGGTTTAAAGAATTTTTTTGGAGGACATTTCTTAGAGGCGGTGTGATTTTGGCAAAAATTGTAAAAAATTTCTTGGACGTACATTCAAAAGACATTTCTTGGAGGTATGTACGTGTTTTGAGTTGAAGTAAATCTTTTGAGCTTCGTTTCATTTTTATAAGACATTTTTCTCTCTAATTTTTTAAAGTAAGTGTTTTGGATTGGAATATGTATTTTTTGCAAAAAATTTACACTAAATTTTTTTAAATTAAATCTTTTGTGATATTTTTTGTAATTGAGTTATTGTCCAATTTTTTGAAGGAAATTTTTTGAACTTCATACCCTATTATCATGGGAAATCGAAGAACTTGTGCGAGAAAATATGATCGAAAAAGAGACACTGAGACACGTAGAGAAGAGACTAGACAATCTCGCAAAAGAAAGCTAGAAGCTCTCTCAAATATTGAAGAGGAAAATCAACCTCAAGAAAAAATTGAAGCAAGTATGTAAATGTAAATATTATGATCTATTGATATATATTTAAAATTTTCCTAATGTAAAATGTGAAGCTTAATTTTTATTTGATGAACTAGTTTGAAAAATATTTTGTTTAATGTAAATAGACAGAGATATTCCTCAAAATATTGAAGAAGAAAATCAACCTCAAGTAGAAATTGAAGCAGGTATAGGTGAAATCACGAAGTTGGGAAACACTTTTCGGCGGACGGCTAGAATATGGGAGAAATTTTTAATTTCTCGTCCGAGAAAATAGTCAACTCTATTTCTTGACCGAGAGTTTTAAAAAATCTCATCCGAGAGTTTTATTGGGTTTAACCGGAGTTAAAAATCTCTCGGACGAGAGTTATGCATTTTCTCGTCCGAGAGTTTTATTGACGGAAACTCTCGGGAAGACTTTCGGACAAGAGTTTTAAAAACTCCCGGACGAGAGTTTTAAAAACTCCCGGACGAGAGTTTTAAAAACTCCCGGACGAGAGTTTCAAACACTCTCGTATGAGAGTTTTATTCCTATAATAAAACACAAAAAAATTTAAGTTTTTAGAATTGGTATGTTATATAATTTAAATAGGACTTTATTAAAATTAAAAAATGATATAAAATAATAAAATTATAATTTTATTTTAAATTATTTTATTATTATTAATGATAAAAAATACATGAAGATTTAATTAAATAAAATTTGTTACAATATTTTGTAATATCAATGTTATACAAAAAACTAAAAATATTTTTATATAAAACTAATTGATATATTAATATAAATAAAATAAAATTCTAAAACATAAATCAAAATAAAAACAACTATATATAATTTATATAATATTTTTTTTGAAATTAATGAATAAATTTAAATTTAAAAAACAATTGACTAAATGCAATGAGGTGATAAAGGAGACAATGCATAACACCTTAATATTGTTATAAATTCTTGGAAATCTCGAGAAATTTTGAAGTGAGATGAGCTTCTTGGAATGGGTCACTTTATCTTCCACTTTAGTTTCACACAATTAACTTGAAAGGAAGTCTATTTTCCTAGGTATGGATGTAAGGGAATGAACAATATTATTTGAACATTGAGTGAGATGCCCTTCTTGGAATGGGTCCTCCTATATTCCACTTTATTTTTGCAAGATTAAATTGAAATGAAGTTTATTTTCCTAGGTATGGATGTAAGGGGATAAAGAATATTATCCGAAAAGGAAATGAATGTTAAGTGTGACATTCCAGGCAGAAGTGTATGGGATTGGAGAATTATGTTATTGCAGAAAACTAACCCTTGACCCCTTAACCCTTGACCCATAACCCTTGACCCCTTAAACCCTAATTCCTAACCCCTAAACCCTTAACCCCCTAAACCTTAAACCTCTAAACCCTTAACCCCTAACCCATTTACCCCCACCAAACCTCTAAATCCCTAACCCATTTAACCCCTAAACCCTTAACCCCTACCCCTAACACGTTAACCCCTAACCCATTTAAGCACCTAAACCCCAAAACCCCTAACTCCTAACCCCTAAAATACTTAACTGCTAAATCCCCTAACCCCCTAAACCTCTAAACCAATCCTAACCCATTTAACCCCCTAAACCTCAAAACCCCTAACCCCTTAAATCCTAATTCCCAACCCATAACCCTTGACCCCTTAAACCCTATTTCCTAACCCCTAAACCCTTAACCCCTAACCCCTTAAACCCTAATTCCCAACCCCCCCTAACAAATTCAACACCCTAAACCCCTAAAAACCTAACTCATTTAAGTTTGGATTCCATTTAACCCCCAAAAACCTAACCCCTAACCCTAAAATCCTTCACTGCTAAATCCCATAACCCCATAAACCTCTAAACCTGTAACCCATTTAACCCACTAAACCCTTAACCCATAACCCCTTAAACCCCAATTCCCAACCCCTAACCAATTCAACACCCTAAACCCCTAAAAACCTAACCCAATTAACCTCATTAACTCCCTATCGAATCCTCAAAAATTTAATCAAGTAAACTTAACTCTTAAAACCTCTAACCAACTCCTTACCCATTTAACTCCTTAAACCCCAAACCTATAACCCCCAAACTTACCCAACCCATACCCCATTCAACCCTTTAACACCTAAACCTCTAACTCATTAATTTTCAATTTCTAAACACTAATTCCTAACTCCTTAACTCCATTTACTTCTAACCTTCTTAAAAATTCCCAATTTCTGGGTCCCATTTATTCTCTCACTAAACCTCAAGCCCCTTAACCCATTTAACCCTTAAACGCTGGGGTCCCTTCTAAATTCTTACCCCGGCTTCCTAATTGCTAATTCCCTAACCCATTTAAGCCCTTAAACCCCAAAACCCCTAACCCCTTAAACCCTAATTCCCAACCCATAACCCTTGACCCCTTAAACCCTAATTCCTAACCCCTAAACCCTTAAGCCCTAATTCCCAACCCTAACCAATTCAACACCGTAAACCCCTAAAAACCTAACCCATTTAAGTGTGGATTCCATTTAACCCCCAAAACCCTAACCCCTAACCCCTAAAATCCTTCACTGCTAAATCCCCTAACCCCGTAAACCTCTAAAACTGTAACCCATTTAACCCCCTAAACCCTAAACCTCTAAACCCTTAACCCCTAACCCCTAAAACCCTAATTCCCAACCCCTAACCAATTAGACACCCTAAACCCCTAAAAACTTAACCCATTTAACCCCATTAACCACTAACTTCTAACCCCTAAAATCCTTAACTGCTAAATCCCCTAACCCCCTAAACCTCTAAACCAACCCTAACCCATTTAACCCCTTAAACCCAAAACCTATAACCCCTTAAACCCTAATTCCCGACCCATAACCCATTCAACCCCTTAAACACCTAAAGCTCTAACTCATTAACCCTTGATCCCTTAAACACTAATTCCTAACCCTTAACCCATTTAACCCCCTAAACCCTAAACCTCTAAACCCTTAATGGGGTAAATGGGTTAGGGGTTAAGGGTTTAGAGGTTTAGGGTTTAGGGGGTTAAATGGGTTAAGGGTTAGGAATTAGTGTTTAAGGGGTCAAGGGTTAATG
The DNA here is from genome assembly GCA_034641835.2 of Pinus albicaulis. Lineage (NCBI taxonomy): Eukaryota > Viridiplantae > Streptophyta > Pinopsida > Pinales > Pinaceae > Pinus > Pinus albicaulis. Next base: position 887,819,286 of record CM076583.1, on the reverse strand, counting down.
GGTTAGAGGTTTAGGTGTTTAAGGGGTTGAATGGGTTATGGGTTGGGAATTAGGGTTTAAGGGGTTATAGGTTTAAGGTTTAGGGGGTTAGGGGATTTAGCAGTTAAGGATTTTAGGGGTTAGAAGTTAGGGGTTAATGGGGTTAAATGGGTTAGGTTTTTAGGGGTTTAGGGTGTTGAATTGGTTAGGGGTTGGGAATTAGGGTTTAAGGGGTTAGGGGTTAAGGTTTTAGAGGTTTAGGGTTTAGGGGGTTAAATGGGTTACAGGTTTAGAGGTTTAGGGGGTTAGGGGATTTAGCAATGAAGGATTTTAGGGGTTAGGGGTTAGGGTTTTGGGGGTTAAATGGAATCCACACTTAAATGGGTTAGGTTTTTAGGGGTTTAGGGTGTTGAATTGGTTAGGGGTTGGGAATTAGGGGCTTAAATGTGTTAGGGGTAGGGGTTAAGGGTTTAGAGGTTTAGGGTTTAAGGGTTAAATGGGTTAGGGGTTTAGAGGTTTAGTGGGGGTAATGGGTTAGGGGTTAAGGGTTTAGAGGTTTAGGGTTTAGGGGGTTAAGGGTTTAGGGGTTAGGAATTATGGTTTAAGGTGTCAAGGGTTATGGGTTTGGAATTAGGGTTTAAGGGGTTAGGCGTTAAGGGTTTAGAGGTTTAGGGTTTAAGGGGTTATATGGGTTACATGTTTAGAGGTTTAGGGGGTTAGGGGATTTAGCAGTGAAGGATTTTAGGGGTTGGGGGTTAGGGTTTTTGGGGTTAAATGGAATCCACATTTAAATGGGTTAGTTTTTTAGGGGTTTAGGGTGTTGAATCGGTTAGGGGTTTTGGGGTTTAGGGGCTTAAATGGGTTAGGGGTTAACGGGTTAGGGGTAGGGGTTAAGGGTTCATAGGTTTAGGGTTTAGGGGTTAAATGGGTTAGGGGTTTAGAGGTTTAGTGGGGGTAAATGGGTTAGGGGTTAAGGGTTTAGAGGTTTAGGGTTTAGGAGGTTAAATGGGTTAGGGGTTAGGAATTAGGGTTTAAGGGGTCAAGGTTTAAGGGGTTAGAGGTTTAGGTGTTTAAGGGGTTGAATGGGCTATGGGTTGGGAATTAGGGTTTAAGGGGTTATAGGTTTAGGGTTTAGGGGGTTAAATTGGTTAGGGTTGGTTTATAGGTTTAGGGGGTTAGGGGATTTAGCAATTAAGGATTTTAGGGGTTAGAAGTTAGGGGTTAATGGGTTAGGGGTAGGGGTTAAGGGTTTAGAGGTTTAAGGTTTAGGGCGTTAAATGGGTTAGGGGTTAGGAATTAGGGTTTAAGGGGTCAAGGGTTAAGGGGTTAGAGGTTTAGGTGTTTAAGGGGTTGAATGGGTTATGGGTTGGGAATTAGGGTTTAAGGGGTTATAGGTTTAGGGGGTTAGGGGATTTAGCAATTAAGGATTTTAGAGGTTAGAAGTTAGGGGTTAATGGAGTTAAATGGGTTAGGTTTTTAGGGGTTTAGGGTGTTTAATTGGTTAGGGGTTTAGAATTAGGGTTTTAGGGGTTAGGGGTTAAGGGTTTAGAGGTTTAGGGGTTAGGGGGTTAAATGGGTTACAGGTTTAGAGGTTTAGGGGTTTAGGGGATTTAGAAGTGAAGGATTTTAGGGGTTAGGGGTTAGGGTTTTGGGGGTTAAATTGAATCCACACTTAAATGGGTTAGGTTTTTAGGGGTTTAGGGTGTTGAATTGGTTAGGGGTTGGGAATTAGGGTTTAAGGGATTAGGGGTTAAGGGTTGAGGGTTAGGAATTAGGGTTTAAGGGGTCAAGGGTTATGGGTTGGGAATTAGGGTTTAAGGGGTTAGGGGTTTTGGGGTTTAGGGGCTTAAATGGGTTAAGGGTTAGCGGGTTAGGGGTAGGGGTTAAGGGTTTAGAGGTTTAGGGTTTAGGGGTTAAATGGGTTAGGGGTTTAGAGGTTTAGTAGGGGTAAATGGTTTGGGGGTTAAGGGTTTAGAGGTTTAGGGTTTAGGGGGTTAAGGGTTTAGGGGTTAGGAATTAGGTTTTAAGGGGTCAAGGGTTATGGGTTGGGAATTATGGTTTAAGGGGTTAGGGGTTAAGGGTTTAGAAGTTTAGGGTTTAGGGGGTTGAATGGGGTATAGGTTTAGAGGTTTAGGGGGTTACAAGATTTAGCAGTGAAGGATTTTAGGGGTTAGCGGTTAGGGTTTTGGGGGTTAAATGGAATCCACACTTAAATGGGTTTTGTTTAGGGGGTTAAATGGGTTAGCCCGGTTAGGAATTAGGGTTTAAGGGGTTAGAGGTTTAGGTGTTTAAGGGGTTGAATGGGTTATGGGTTGGGAATTAGGGTTTAAGGGGTTATAGGTTTTGGGTTTAGGGGGTTAAATGGGTTAGGGTTGGTTTAGAGGTTTAGGGGGTTAGGGGATTTAGCAGTTAAGGATTTTAGGGGTTAGAAGTTAGTGGTTAATAGGGTTAAATGGGTTAGGTTTTTAGGGGTTTAGGGTGTCTAATTGGTTAGGGGTTGGGAATTAGGGTTTTAGGGGTTAGGGGTTAAGGGCTTAGAGGTTTAGGATTTAGGGGGTTAAATGGGTTACAGGTTTAGAGGTTTAGGGGGTTAGGGGATTTAGCAGTGAAGGATTTTAGGGGTTAGGGGTTAGGGTTTTGGGGGTTAAATGGAATCCACACTTAAATGGGTTAGGTTTTTAAGGGTTTACGGTGTTGAATTGGTTAGGGGTTGGGAATTAGGGCTTAAGGGTTTAGGGGTTAGGAATTAGGGTTTAAGGGGTCAAGGGTTATGGGTTGGGAATTAGGGTTTAAGGGGTTAGGGGTTTTGGGGTTTAAGGGTTTAAATGGGTTAGGGGTTAACGAGTTAGGGGTAGGGGTTAAGGGTTTAGAGGTTTAGCGTTTAGGGGTTAAATGGGTTAGGGGTTTAGAGGTTTAGTGGGGGTAAATGGGTTAGGGGTTAAGGGTTTAAAGGTTTAGGGTTTAGCGGGTTAAATGGGTTAAGGGTTAGAAATTAGTGTTTAAGGGGTCAAGGGTTAAGGGGTTAGAGGTTTAGGTGTTTAAGGGGTTGAATGGGTTATGGGTTGGGAATTAGGGTTTAAGGGGTTATAGGTTTAGGGTTTATGGGGTTAAATGGGTTAGGGTTGGTTTAGAGGTTAGCGAGTTAGGGGATTTAGCGGCTAAGGATTTTAGGGGTTAGAAGTTAGGGGTTAATGGGGTTAAATGGGTTAGGTTTTTAGGGGTTTAGGGTGCTGAATTGGTTAGGGGTTGGGAATTAGGGTTTAAAGGGTTAGGGGTTAAGGGTTTAGAGGTTTAGGGTTTAGGGGGTTAAATGGATTATAGGTTTAGAGGTTTAGGGGATTTAGCAGTGAAGGATTTTAGGGGTTAGGGGTTAGGGTTTTTGGGGTTAAATGGAATAAACACTTAAATGGGTTAGGTTTTTAGGGGTTTAGGGTGTTGAATTGGTTAGGGGTTGGGAATTAGGGTTTAAGGGGTTAGGGGTTAAGGGTTTAGGGTTTAGGAAATAGGGTTTAAGGGGTCAAGGGTTATGGGTTGGGAATTAGGGTTTAAGAGGTTAGGGGTTTTGAGGTTTAGGGGGTTAAATGGGTTAGGATTGGTTTAGAGGTTTAGGGGGTTAGGGGATTTAGCAGTTAAGTATTTTAGGGGTTAGGAGTTAGGGGTTTTGGGGTTTAGGTGCTTAAATGGGTTAGGGGTTAACGTGTTAGGGGTAGGGGTTAAGGGTTTAGGGGTTAAATGGGTTAGGGATTTAGAGGTTTAGTGGGGGGTAAATGGGTTAGGGGTTAAGGGTTTAGAGGTTTAAGGTTTAGGGGGTTAAGGGTTTAGGGGTTAGGAATTAGGGTTTAAGGGGTCAAGGGTTAGTTTTATGCAATAACATAATTCTCCAATCCCATACACTTCTGCTTGGAATGTCACACTTAACATTCATTTCCTTTTTGGATAATATTCTTTATCCCCTTACATCCATACTTAGGAAAATAAACTTCATTTCAATTTAATCTTGTGAAACTAAAGTGGAATATAGGAGGACCCATTCCAAGAAGGGCATCTCACTCAATGTTCAAATAATATTGTTCATTCCCTTACATCCATACCTAGGAAAATAGACTTCCTTTCAAGTTAATTGTGTGAAACTAAAGTGGAAGATAAAGTGACCCACTCCAAGAAGCTCATCTCACTTCAAAAATTTCTCGATATTTCCAAGAATTTATAACGATATTAAGGTGCTATGCATTGTCTCCTTTATCACCTCATTGCATTTATTCAATTGTTTTTTAAATTTAAATTTATTCATTAGTTTCAAAAAAAATATTATATAAATTATATATAGTTGTTTTTATTTTGATTTATGTTTTAGAATTTTATTTTATTTATATTAATATATCAATTAGTTTTATATAAAAATATTTTAGTTTTTTATATTACATTGATATTACAAAATATTGTAACAAATTTTATTTAATTAAATCTTTATGTATTTTTTATCATTAATAATAATAAAATAATTTAAAATAAAATTATAATTTTATTATTTTATATCATTTTTTAATTTTAATAAAGTACTATTTAAATTACATAACGTACCAATTCTAAAAACTTAAAATTTTTTGTGTTTTATTATAGGAATAAAACTCTCGGATGAGAGTTTTTAAAACTCTCATACGAGAGTTTTTAAAACTCTCATACGAGAGCTTTCTAAACTCTCGGCCGAGAGTTTCATCGGGTAAACTCTCGGGCGCAAACTCTCGTCCGAGAGTTTTTTAAACTTTCGGCCGAGAGTTTGGCCGTGCGTTTAAATGTAACTTTAGGCGGGTTAAACTCTCGGTCAAGAGTTTTATAAATTTCTCGTCCGAGACATTATCTCGGCCAAGAGTTTCTGGTCAACGAAAAACACATAAAATTCTGCAGTTTTCAGGAACCTGCAACTTTGGAGGGGCATAACACCTACAAAAACAAAATGTTATAAGTCAGACAAAGTACCATTACATTCATCTCTGAATCTAGTTTCTGATGATATGAGATTTGTGGAGTTTCATTAAAAAATTCAATTTTTTATTAATTTTTTACTAAACTGTGTCACTGTGGAATTTCATTGTTCGAAAAATTGCACTGAATGAAAATTCAATAACTTTCAAATGATGACACCAAAAAATTAAAAAAAATCATACTACACTTCCTCTCCCTGTCTACTTCAAAAGGGTACTCTCATTTTTCTTATTGACGATCACATTGAAAATAAAATCAAAGGATGATAAAATGTACTGAAACATCACTGTTTTTTTGTCTTCGTCCATTTCAAAAAATAATAAAAAATAGTGATTTAATCCGAAAATTACCGAAAAATAGTCTGTGCACTAGTGCAATATATGCAGATTATGATGCTATGGTTTTTTTCCAAAAAATGAATAACCTTCCCTAAAAAAAGTAAAGGATTATAAAGTGACTATATATGTTTGCCTGAAAATTTCAAGTATATGCAGTTAGTAAACAAGAAATTTACCCCTCTATATGTCAATATTTAAATTAAAAAAAAAATATGGGTATGGAGGTAAGACAAGTCTCTACAATTCTTGTTTTTATGTCAAAGCATAATTTGCAATAAAAATATGAGTTTAGTGGAGTTGAAGTTGAAAATCATAGAAAGTTACAATTTTCAACGTCAAAAAAGGGCAAAAAGTGTTTCCCAACTTCACATTTTCACTGGTATGTAAATGTAAATATTATGATCTATTGATATATTTTTAAAATTTTCCCAATGTAAAATGTGAAGCTTAATTTTTATTTGATGAACTAGTTTGAAAAATATTTTGTTTAATGTAAACAGACAAAGATATTCTTCAAAATATTGAAGAAGAAAATCAACCTCAAGCAGAAATTGAAGCAGGTATGTAAATATTATGATCTATTGATATATTTAAAATTTTCCTAATGTAAAATGTGAAGCCTAATTTTTATTTCATGAACTAGTTTGAAAAATATTTTGTTTAATGTAAATAGACAGAGATACTCCTCAAAATATTGAAGAATAAAATCAACCTCAAGCAGAAATTGAAGCGGGTATGTAACTGTATATATTATGATCTATTGATATATTTAAAATTTTCCTAATATTTATTGACATATTTATTAATTTAGTGATTTATTGAATATGTACTATTTTTTCGAATATGTACAGATGAAATCACTATCGATAATGAGATGTTAGAAAATGTTGACACTCACACACATGGAGATAAAAAACCTGACCATGTTATACGATATCGTGTCAACTACATTTTTAAAGATTATTTCTTAAATGAGCGAGTGACAGTTCAAGCTCAAATGTTGAAAGGTCTCCTATCATCAAAGAAATTAAAAGAAGCGACGACACTATTGGGTATTCGAAAATCAACCAAAGATAAAAAAAAATGAAGGAAGAGGTGATAAAAAATATGAGTAGTGCTATAAATTCAATTAAGAGATCTAGAGATAAAGATGTTTCAAATCGTGTCGATAGAATTTTTGAAAAGTATTTAAAAAATGAGCAAGTGACAGTTCAAGCTCAAATATTGAAAGGTCTCCTATCATCAAGGAAATTAAAAGAAGCGGCGACACTATTGGGTATTCGAAAATCAACCAAAGATAAAAAAATGAAAGAAGAGGTGATAAAAAATATGAGTAGTGCTATAGAGTCAATTAAGAGATCTAGAGATAAAGATGTTTCAAATATACGTAGAGGAATACAGATGGCAATGGTTTCACCAAGTACTCAAGAGAATCATTTGATAACATCTATGGCACGAGCACTGGGAACCTCGCGAAAAAATGTGCACAAACATCGAAAATTTCGACTGCAAATGGATGTAAATGATGAACTCGCTTGTTGGAGAGCTATTTGTAGGCAACCATACAAAGATAGACTTGGAGAAGATGTTAAAAAAATAATATATGAATATTGGAAGAACAATTCGGGTGTTTCACCGACTGCAAGACATGTGATGCAAAGAAGAATAGCACGAAATCAATACGAAGAACATGAAAAACATCTATTGGAAACCACTCAAATAGAGTTATTCAACAAGTTCAAAGAAGAGAATCGTCAAATTCAAGTTTCACTCAGTGCTTTTGTTCAACAAAAACCATGGTATGTAAAACCTATCACCGTACGCGACACTTGTTGTTGCCGTTATCATGTGGAATTTGGGTTATATTATGACACATTCCTTGATTTCGGTAGAACATTATGGAATGATTCACCTCCTCCTTCCACTATCCGTGAATTCATATCTCAAATTCTATGTGAAAGAGAAAGCGATGAACTATTTTACAAAAAGAAATGTGTTGGTGGTAAAAAATGCGATGATTGTGGAAATTTAACTAAATTTCAAAACAAATATCGTATTGATATAAATGATCAATCATTGTCCAACATGAAAGTGAAATAGAAGAGATATGAATATATCGATACATCGATTCAAGGTGCAAATAGTGTTAAAAGAATTGAATTACTAGAAGACGAAATTTTTCTGATAGACTTTTTGAGAAAGTTTGAGGCAGAAATTTACAAATACACCAAGCATTCCCATAGAGCTCGATGGCAAGACTTGCAATTCAAAAAATCTCATGAATTTTTTCCACTAGGGACCATTTTGTCAGTGATTGATTTTGCAGAAAACTACACATTTGTTCCACAAAAAGAAATTCAGAGTGAATACTATCATTATGACCAAGTCTCCATGCTCGTCCATATTCTATATAGACATGCTGAACAAAATGTCGATCATATAGAAAGCACGAGTGAAAATCGACATATCATTAAAAAATATCACTTTTATATCAATGATGATCGTACACATGATACATGTTTTGTACAACATTGTTTTGGAAGAATTTATGATTCATTGAAAAATCGTGGAATAACATTCAATGAACATTGGATATGGTCAGACGGATGCGCAGGTCAATTCAAATCTGCACGATCATTTTTTTGGTTGTGTTGTCTTCATAAGAAAACCTACATTAAACATTGTTGGAATTTCTTTGAGACTGGCCATGGAAAAGGAGAACATGACGGTGCGGGAGCATGCATAAAACGAGTACTTTGAAGATATCAAATGAACCACTCTGCACGCCGACTTGTGAACATTGAAGAAGTTGTTCAATGGTGCAAAATTGCTCTCAGCCATGAGATTAACCCATCAAGAGAAGTGCGAAGGTACATTCAATTTAATTTATATTGGAAATCTAATTTTAAACATTGTACATTTATCATGCAATGATTATTTTTAATTGTATTTTGATATCATATTTACAAATTCTTTTTCTAATTTTCCATATAAAGGTTTTTTTGGCATATTGGAATCGGAGACATAGATAGATCAATTGGAAATGACGTTGAAACAATAAAAGGGACTCGAAAATTGCATTCAATTCAAACAAAGTTGTCCACAAATGTGTTTGCATTAGATAAAAGAAAATATTCTTGTTTTTGTGATGTTTGCATAGACAACACAAAATCCAATGACGTTTGTGAAAACAAAATGTATGTGAACGATTGGAAACATACAGAGCTAAATACAAAGGGAAAAATGTCTGTTGCAATGTTTGAAGAAATGCAATCAGAGCAAACTACAATATCATCCGATGGTGATCGAGTTTTTGATCTTGTTAGAGAAGGTAACATTTGAATTACTTTCTAATGATTTAAAGATCTAGAAATAAATTTAAATATGCATAATTAAATGTTAAATTTTTATTTTATTGTGCAGGAGATGTTTTTGCTGTAATTGCACCTATTGACAACGATGAAAATGTGAAGTATTATTTGATGCGTTGCACTGAACGAAAAATGAAATTATTACAAGACTATAATGATCACGGATTTCAATATGATAGAGGGTCTATTATACTGAAAGGTTATTTTTTCAGACAAACTCATCAAAGTGGATACTTTGTTTACTTTGAAGACTATGAACTTGATTCCATAAGTTGTCAATATAGTCACTTGGTGTGTGCAGCACGCATAAAGTTGATAGAAGTTCAATCAAAGAAAAAATCGAAAATTAAGAAATGGAAAATGTCAAAATCCGATCATGAACGGATTATTGAGGATGGAATTCCATTAGAATTTTTTTTGAGTGAAGTGTCCAACAATTTATTATCTTTGGATTAAATATGTTTTAGAACTTTCAGTACTCAACTAAAAATTGAGCTGCTTATGTTATTTGTGGTTTGCACATGTTACAAATTGTTTGGGTACAAGCACGTGCTCTAGTATCAACTGAAAGTAGTTTTTCTATACATGTGCATTGATGAAAAATGTTATATGTATTGAATATATATATATATATATATTAATTGTTCTTGTATATGTTTTCCGACCATATGGTACAAATTATTTCACTTTATTTTGTAAGGTCAGATTCGGTCCCCATATGGCCTAGCCTCCAAGGGACGAGATAACAAGTGGTTGTCCCCACTTGCCCGAATCTCAACGTTTAAGTACAATTTTACTGTTTATGGCGGACATCTTACATGATGTCCTAGCCAAGGATAGATTCTCTTTGTTTCAAGTTTCTGGTAAAAGTTGTCACCGAATGACCTACTAGGATATTATAAATACTAGCTTTGTAAAATCATTTGGCATTCGGAAAAATTCGAAAGTCTTAGACTGTCAATCAATTTAAAGTATCATTCACCCTAGGGAGTGTAAAATATTTAATGTAGGTTGGTGACGATGCTCACTCCTAGCTTGAAGCAGCTCCAATGACCAATTCTTTAACGAATTCCAATGCACTAGACCAAAGTTGGTGACCCACTTGGTTTTTCACCCAAGAAATTCCAAGGTACTCTTCTTACCTTTGGCCCCCAAAGCTACAATGGAGTTATAGGAAGGTGAAGAATTTTTTTTTCACTGATAGGAATTTGGTCACATCCCTTATCTCCCCTTATCAAAAAGTTCCTATCTACTACATTATCCAGTGTGTACTCAAGATCACTATTTCGTAATTAGAATATCACAATATCATAAGTTCTCACAAAAATACTTGGAATGCCATTACGACACTCATCTAACAATGGGGAGCTCAAAACCTAGAAAGCTCCTCGTCCCCTTAATAATAATGTGTTTAATTTAGTCTTTTAGGTGAGGATTAGGTGTGAATCTTGTTTTCACATACAAAAATAATTAATTGTTTAATTCCATAAATTTGATTATTCACCAAAATACATGTCATATCCGCTATTTGTCTCTCCTACAAATTCCCATTATTTTATTAAAATATATGATTTTATCTCACCCAACTATCACATGTTCCTAAATTTACTCCTAATTGTTCCCTATGCTCTAAATCTACTCCTAATTGTTCCCTATGCTGCTTTTCCCTTACTTATTTTTAGAAATTTATTTTCCTATATCCATCATAACTATGGATCTATCAAGCGCCGCGAGGGATCAAATATCTAGAGGTGCAAACCTCTTTTTTGAGTGCAAAACTTGAGGAAAGGTTTGCACCTCGAGAGATTTGATCCCTCTCGGTGCTTGATAGATCCATAGTTAAGATGGATCTAAGTTGGTTTCAGTTGTGTGCAACCAAGGAAAAACTATCGATAATATGAGAAACATATGATTAATTTTATCAATAATATGTAAATACATCTAATATTAATATAACCATTTTAAATATATGCTAAATATGTTTGAGATTTATCAAGTCATTTTAATTTTAAATTTTCTTAGTTACCTCAATTTGTTGAGATGATAAATATTGTAGAATAACTTTAATAATGGAAAATGATCAAATAAAATTTTTGAATGCAAAGTGACGATGTAATAATATTGAATGATAGAATGTGAATAATTAGAATGTAATCAATTACAAATAGCATTTATTGTGATCAATCTTAAACTATTTTCTTCTTTTATTCTTATTGTCACCCTTATTAGTTTTTTCATCTTTCCATATCGATTATATTAAAAAGAAAGTAAAAATCATAAATCATAAACCATTTAAATATTTAGCCCGAACTCTTGTAGTAAACACCATACCTCAAGTCTCTCTTGCTCTCCAATATTATTAGGTTTAATTATTATAACACAAAAATCGTTCTACATTGTCAATAATTTTTTGCACTTACACTAAAATCAATGAACACTATTAATCCAATGACTTTACAAGTAATGTACCATCATACATGCAATTATATCAAATTAGAAATCAACATATACAATGAAATCAATGGGGATTGTCTTGTTACAAGTAACATAATTTCAATTTACCATATGTGCAAATGTAGGTTGAAACCATCCAAAACTTTAAGTTTTAAAACCCTTTTGATTATATATTATGCAACATTAAAACATTAAACATTTAAAGTTCATTAAATATCACATGCAAAATGTAGATTGAAACCATCCAAAACTTGAGTTTTAAAAACTTCACATGCCATGCCAATTATAATTCAACTATCCAACAAAAACATTTAACATTAAATATCACATGCCATATGTAGTTCAGATGAAAACATTACTTCACATTCACATGCCAAAAGTACTAAAACCATCCAAAAATTAAATAAAACAAATTATATAATAACAATGTAATAAAATATGTCCAAAATTGTAAATCTCACTTGAGTATCAAACTGTATCAAGTTTAACAAATTTTAAAACCATCTAAATTTTAAAATCAAATCTACTGTAAATGATGTCCATCAAATGGAGGATCTAGCGTCTGGGTCTCAGTCCGTGCCCTATCCTGTGAATAGGAAACCTACATACACAATGCACATGTACTTGAACATTAAAATTTGAAGTTTTAAAAATGAATAAGAATATATATATCTAGAACTTCATGTAAAAAACAAAATATAACAAAAAAATCATTCAATACCTCGTAAGGTTCCCTCTCCATTTGATGAACAGGTTCTCCCATATGAACATCTGCAGTGGTAAACTATACAATATACATGTACACTTAAATATATATATATATATATATTAAAAACTTTCAAATGAAAATGCACGTGTACATATATAAACTTATTCTCAATAATATTAAAAAAAGGAACTAAAGACAACTTATTCAAATGTTGTGGATGTTCCTATCTCCGTCGCTAGAGTCCCAGGATTAAATAAATCTTCTATAGGAACCTAAATTCAAAAAATTTTAAATAACTCAAAATATAGATCTATATATATATATATATATCCTGTATCTCAATTTTTAATGGAACTTTTGAGGTAGAATATGTATATATATATATATATATATACCTATCTCTTTAAACATAAATTTTAAACTTGTGAAAAATTGTCCATACTTGTGGCACATCTCCCAATGAAGTAGAAGGTACATCTCCTAAGGAAGAATAAGGTATCGCCATCCCAAAAACATCAGATGGAATTGGTACCTGTTAAAACATTTTATCAAATTATATATATATATACATACATGTACATGTGTGGCAACAATTATTTATTTTAGAGTCACTTAAAAAATACTAACATGTGCCAACATATCATGATGTTCAGACCCATCTACATCATTTGAACCGAAGGTCCCGAACGTAATATTAACATTTTCATCACGCATCATGCCTGAGAACTGCAAATGGTGTTTTAACATATAATCATACATTTTTGTTAGATTAATGTACACATACAAATAAATGTATACATGTACATATACATGTATTTATTACAAATTGTACACATGTATATGCAAGTCAGATTTTGAGCCTAAGGTCCACTGTACATGCCAGTTCCGGTGCCTCTTTCCCCTCATAAAATTGGTGTTGGACCATTGCGAGGATTATTGCTTATGTGGGAGGTTTCCAACATTCATGTTGTAAGTCTCCTCCCTTGTGTGATAAACAAAATTGGCACGTGCATATTCACGTGCTCTTTGTCGATTTAAGCCAAGATCGACTCCACTCAATCCGCTATGAACATTTTCAATCATAACATCTCTTGCTTCACGACTTATTTGAGAAGTCGCATCCATCTATGATCGCAAGGTTTCGACTCGAGACGGTCGACTCACCAATGGCGGCTCAGGGCGAGGCAACTCCACATCTCGCTTTGCGCCCTTACGTTGACATAATCGACCTCTCCCCGGGCAAAAAAATTCTGAAGGAAGATCATTGTAGTCGGGTTTCATACCCAAAAAAAATTCTGCATAAAACATTTGTGCCCGTAACTGAGGGAACCTCATCGTTCCATGGAAGCCTTCCAAAGGCCACAAGATGTCGATCATACAAATAACCAGCTTTGTCTGGGTGCTTGAAATACTGCACCTTCAACATTTTTCTTTTTGGCCCTTTCTTATAATTAAACATTGACTTGGCCTCTGCTCTTGTAACTTTTTGTTTTATGTCCTGCCATTTATCGGGACCTATCACTGTTTCTTTTCTCTTTCTCATCAATTCTACAAACGAATCAGTCATTGGCCCCAAATTTCTGTACACATTTACCATTTCACCCAATGAATGTGTAACTATTTCAAGGCTTTGTCTACTCTCAGCAGGTAGAGACAAAGCCATGAGATCTCTTTGCAATTTTTCATGAAGGCTTTCACACCTTTGTAAGGTGCATTCCGCCATGTTGGTTTCCCATGGTATATCAGTAATCTCAGCCGGATAAGTTGTGCTGGGTTGACAGCCTTCTTCTTGAATGTAGCGAGTTGCCCTGCATCTATTTTTACCACTAGCTCAAACATTTTCGGCCTCTGCATCAATATATATAAAATTTCGTATATTAGAAAAAATACGTGTAAAAAAAGTTGTACAAATTTAATGAAAAAATATTGAAATTGATGGCAACCTTGATGTTGTTGGTTAACATCTTCTCCAACATGACCCTCCTGAGAACCAGACCCAGAATGACGCTACTGAGAACCAGACCCACGGTGACCCTGTTGAGAACCAGCAGCCGTTGATTTGCCTTCGGGGGAATAAATATCACCCCCTTCCCGCAACCTGCTACCACTCATACCTCGACTAGTTAAACCTTGGCCACGCTCCATGGATGGAGTAGAAACCCTTCTCCTCTTACCTCCTAAAAATCAAAATATGAAACTTATTAACAACTAATTTCACTCACAAAGTTAATAAAAAAATCAATTCCATATGTACACACATGTATGGAGATTTAAGATTATATTTAAATACCGTGAACATCCTCCGATCCTTGAACCTCCATATGGGATTCGACTGATCTTCATCTTTCATCCTCCATGATATATATCTATTGGTCGACATTTACACAAAATAGATTTCAAAAAATCAATTTGTAATTTAGTGTACACAAATTATGTAGAACACAACTTTCAAAGCAATAATTGATCATGTGTGAAACTAAATTTAATCGAAAAGGATATTATAAAAATGATAAGTTCACCAAATTGCGCTTTACATGGTGGGGGCACACTTGGTATAAAATTTACTACTTATACACTTTAGTTTGTGGAAGAAATGACACATGTACATAGTTTACCTTAAAGTTGTTGTGTTTTACGGATATTAAAATGAAGAACTTCTATTTAGATCCATTCCAGAGATTGACTGCAAGGGCATTTACTAGATATGTCACCTTTCATAAAAGATGAGATCCAGAGGCTACCTGGCCCTTTACAGACTCTTCCTATAGAACTTGTAGAAGTAAACACTAGAGGCATTAACAATATCAAAGAACGTTTTCATGCTCAGACATGGGAATGTGTCTCTTCCCCTATGCAAAAAAATAGTTCAAGGTAGTTAATCTTCATAGACATGTCATCAAGCAAGTCAATGTGATCATCCCCAACTTACTTTTTATGAAATTAGGCTTGGAATCCTCTACAACCCAGTGGATGGAGTTGAATGGGAACTAGGTTGAAATGCCTTTACAAAATACATGCTAGTGAATAACACTTACTAGGTTATGCCAAAAAATAAAGTGGGAGAAATGTTTTCTCCTCGAGGTTGTCCAATTGGGTGTGTAATACCAACTTCACCCATTTCCTCACAGGTTTCTCTCTTAGGTTACAAATGTCTTCCACCTTATTAGTTATATATTTTTCAATTTCC